>JAODUO010000738.1:87500-325000 GCA_025642075.2 Ridgeia piscesae | reverse complement strand
TCTGATTACTTGAACTACTCCACCAACACATCACATCTTTGGTGGCAGAGTAGCATAAACAATTGGGTCTAGTCTACAGCCTTGTCTGATTACTTGAACTACTCCACCAACACATCACATCTTTGGTGGCAGAGTAGCATAAACAATTGGGTTTAGTCTACAGCCTTGTCTGATTACTTGAACTACTCCACCAACACATCACATCTTTGGTGGCAGAGTAGCATAAACAATTGGGTCTAGTCTACAGCCTTGTCTGATTACTTGAACTACTCCACCAACACATCACATCTTTGGTGGCAGAGTAGCATAAACAATTGGGTCTAGTCTACAGCCTTGTCTGATTACTTGAACTACTCCACCAACACATCACATCTTTGGTGGCAGAGTAGCATAAACAATTGGGTCTAGTCTACAGTCTTGTCTGATTACTTGAACTACTCCACCAACACATCACATCTTTGGTGGCAGAGTAGCATAAACAATTGGGTCTAGTCTACAGCCTTGTCTGATTACTTGAACTACTCCACCAACACATCACATCTTTGGTGGCAGAGTAGCATAAACAATTGGGTTTAGTCTACAGCCTTGTCTGATTACTTGAACTACTCCACCAACACATCACATCTTTGGTGGCAGAGTAGCATAAACAATTGGGTTTAGTCTACAGCCTTGTCTGATTACTTGAACTACTCCAACAACACATCACATCTTTGGTGGCAGAGTAGCATAAACAATTGGGTTTAGTCTACAGCCTTGTCTGATTACTTGAACTACTCCACCAACACATCACATCTTTGGTGGCAGAGTAGCATAAACAATTGGGTTTAGTCTACAGCCTTGTCTGATTACTTGAACTACTCCACCAACACATCACATCTTTGGTGGCAGAGTAGCATAAACAATTGGGTCTAGTCTACAGCCTTGTCTGATTACTTGAACTACTCCACCAACACATCACATCTTTGGTGGCAGAGTAGCATAAACAATTGGGTTTAGTCTACAGCCTTGTCTGATTACTTGAACTACTCCACCAACACATCATATCTTTGGTGGCAGAGTAGCATAAACAATTGGGCTTGTCTATCGCCTTGTCTTATTATAGCATAGAAGGATTTACATGTGAATAGCCCTGCAAAAAGATATGAAATTATTATGCAAAAATAACTTTACTGCGAACAGTAAGGCTGTTTACAAAATTTGGTGTGAAATCTAATTATTACTTACAAACCATACTGCTTGATTAATCACATGCAATATGTTATATGAACAATTAATTGATTTTTTATAAATGAAATTGTGAGTTAAAAATATGCAACTTTTGATTTAAAAAATTATGTCATAAGAAGTTTTACTGTGCTGCATTTAAAAGTAAATTCCAAATCTGATGAAGACCTTCACCAATATAAGATAAAACCCTGCAGAAAGTGATCAAGGATATTCTATAAGAAAACACACAGGGTTAGAAAATGAAAAGACCCAACCACCTGTGTTACACACACACACACGCACACGCACAAACACACATACACCATACTCAAACACACACACACACACACACACACACACACACACACACACACACACACACACACACACACACACACACACCACACACACACACACCACACATGCACGCTTGCATGTTATAATCCCCTGTTAAATACTAAGTCATCTCTACTTGGCTTCTACTGTTCCAGCTAATCACCAGTGGTCACTCTGACCACAAGAGTGGACTAGGTTTGACCGCAAGAGTGGACAAGGTTCGCTTGCGACCATACGGCTATATAGTTAGCTCTCCTTACTCCTGGCGCTAACAGCCGACACTTCACAGGGGAAATCATTTCCCGCCGCCTCCAGCACTGTGGTAATTCCGACTACCATTAGCTGGTCGTTGAAATATGAGCCACATTAGGCCAGTTATTAATAATCCTAATAGGAACGCATCTAGCGCCTTCTGCAAAGTGCTCATAAAACTACATACATTATTTATTTATTTTGTTTAAGTAATTGTTTTACAGTCGGTGCGGGATGATGTTGAATATGATTAATTTCTGCTCATTTGTGTGTAAGATACACTGCCTCAAAACTGCTTATCGGTGAGCTTTTCAATCATACTCCTCTGGAAAAACAATTAATGCTGAAGCATATAATTGTTATTGATTTTACTGAAAACAATGTTTTGGTTTGAATACAAACAAATGTTGTAGATGAATATAATTCTTTTTCTATTCATATAAACAGAATATTAGTTTCATTATAATTATAGAAATGCAATCATGATTACAATTATGAATGACTATGTTTTGAACTTGCCAGTAAGTTAGTAAAAACTAAACTGAATTATAAGTTATTATTAATCCCTGCTGCCAGCGTCTGACAGCAACCGACGTTTGTTACTGGCGAGTACAATACAATTACACACACATTCCTTGCAAAGTATTACACGAATTACATTGTTTTGTTGTAATTACACACTTACGTAACTAATTTCATTCAACAGTTTCCATGGTATGTGCAGTACCTCAAAACGCACCTAATTTAGCGGCTCTTTCGAGCGCCAATGCAAAGTCGGAATCATCAAACGATGCATTGAGTTCGGCGTAATTACGTCAATTACAATAATGTTCCTACTGTGGGTAATTAAGCATGGAGTCATTAAGCGGGAGTGTGGGGTGCTTACCTGCTGCATCAGAGACGTGCTTTGAACGTCTGCCGATGCTCACATCATCTTCTGAACTGCTCGATGAGTCCTGTTCGCTGCTATAGTTTGCTGAAACAATACCGGACACTCAGCAACAGTCCCACAATCCCTTGCACCGAACACCCAACAACAATCCCACAATCCCCTGAACTAAATAGTAAAAAAATCCGAAATGATCAACAACAGTCCCACAATCCCTTGCACTGAATACTCAACAACAATCCCACAATTCCTTGCACTGAACACTCAACAACAATCCCACAATTCCTTGCACTGAATACTCAACAACAATCCCACAATTCCTTGCACTGAACACTCAGCCACAATCTTACAATTCCTTGCACTGAATACTCAACAACAATCCCACAATTCCTTGCACTGAACACTCAGCCACAATCCCACAATTCCTTGCACTGAATACTCAACAACAATCCCACAATTCCTTGCACTGAACACTCAGCCACAATCCCACAATTCCTTGCACTGAATACTCAACAACAATCCCACAATTCCTTGCACTGAACACTCAGCCACAATCCCACAATTCCTTGCACTGAATACTCAACAACAATCCCACAATTCCTTGCACTGAACACTCAGCCACAATCCCACAATTCCTTGCACTGAATACTCAACAACAATCCCACAATTCCTTGCACTGAATACTCAACAACAATCCCACAATTCCTTGCACTGAACACTCAGCCACAATCCCACAATTCCTTGCACTGAATACTCAACAACAATCCCACAATTCCTTGCACTGAACACTCAGCCACAATCTTACAATTCCTTGCACTGAATACTCAACAACAATCCCACAATTCCTTGCACTGAACACTCAGCCACAATCTCTACAGAATTTTAAAATTTTGCCAAATGTTAAGCCAAACTTGATGCATCTTTTTCATTTTTGTCACATCTTTTCCCGCAAAATTAGCCGAGAACCACGAATACACGTAGTAAAGTAACGCACAAAACTGTTCATGAATAAAGTACATCAGTGTATTACCATGTCACTTGGACGACTTGCACCACTTAGTATTATGTATACTATGGCCTGTTAGTGCTGTACAAGATCAGTCCGAGAACATTTGTATCACACCTATATATCTATCTATATATATATATATATATATATATATATATATATATATATATATATATATATATATATATATATATATTATAATATTATGGTAGTTATGCAGGTACATCTCTGACATTACTAAAACATGATCGCCTCATGCACAAGTCACGACTAGCCGATTACCATGCAACATAACAATGCAGACTTACGCTTGCTGGTGCGTGACCACGTGCTGTAGTTCCGTGACGAGACACTAGAGGTAGACACCGAGGGTGGGTTCAGGCTGCCCTTTGACACGTATTTGTCCTGTTGACGGGGTCGCTTCAGTGGGATCACGTACTTCGGGATGCCCTTGAAGAACCAGGCTCCGGACCGCTTCCACAGCTGACGATCAGAAGCACAAAACCATCAGGCATACATTTATAAACAAGTTTCACTTATTGTAAATATTTTTTTACTTACTTTGGAGCATATTGTCGAATTGAGCACGACAAAGTAAGTTTAAAATATTTACAATAAACCATTCATGGAGCCATGAACAATATATTCAATAAGTTTCACTTATCGTGACGTTTTACACTTAGAAATATTTTTTTCATAAACAAGCTTCACTTTCCTTGTTTCAGTCGTACAAAATCTGTTATTTTGATGCACAGTTGAACCTACTTTATGGTGACCTTAGTAATAAGTCCACTCTGCAATTAGGGTCCCTTTAGGATTGTCCAAAACATGTATGTGAAGCATAGGAAATTTGTCCAGTCAATATGGTCACCTGGCTAATCAGGCCAAAGTTGGCTAGCCCCAAAGATGGTCTTAATAGACAGGTTCGAGTGTATTTTGCAATGTGCCACATAGCACAGATTTGATGAAGACATTGGTGCTAAAACAATTATTGTTATTATCAATGCACAATCTATCTACACATATTCTAGGTAAAATACAGGCAAATAGTTGTTATTTATTCTGTGAGGGTGGTGTAGTGGGGTGATAAAATGAGGTGGTTAACACAAGGAGGGTGATGAAGCACTGTAACTGAGTGGGGTAGATGACTCAAGGAGGGTGATGTAGCAGGGTAGTTAGGGTTAGGGTTTAGGAGTATGACTTAGCGGTGTGATTAAGTTGGTTAGATGACTGAAAGAGGGGGACTTAAGAGGGTGATTAAGTGGATTAGATGACTAAATGAGGGTGACTTAAAGAGGTTGACTAAGAGGGGGTAGATGACTAATTGAGAATTACTTTAGAGGGTGATTAAGTGGATTAGATGACTACTGTGGGTAAATCAAAAGGGTGTTTAAGTGGGGTAGATGACTGAATGAGGATGTCTTAAGAGGGTGTTTAAGTAGGGTAGATGACTCAATGTGGGTGACTTAAGAGGGTGTTTAAGTGGGGTAGATGACTGAATGAGGGTGACTTAAGAGGGCATTTAAGTGAGGTAGATGACTGAATGAGAATGACTTTAGACGATGATTAAGTGGATTAGATGACTGAATGAGTGTGACTTAAGAGTGTTTAAGTGGGGTAGATGACTAAATGAGGATACCTTTAAAGGGTGATTAAGTAGTGTAGATGACTGAATTAGGGTGACTTAACGATTAAGTGTGGTAGATGACTGAATGGGGGTGACTTCAGAGGGTGATTAAGTAAGGTAGATGACTGAATGAGGGTGACTTAAGAGTGTTTAAGTGGGGTAAACAACCCACCTCTCGGTTCTCGCTGCAGATCTTACACAGCCAGATGGGCTGGCGTAGACTGTTCACTGTGTCAATGCCGCACTTGGAACACACCGCCTGTACATCAGATAACACACTTTAGCAACACATCAGACAACACACCTATGTTATTAACACATCCTTACCATGGGTCCAAGTACAGATTCAAGGTAAAGGTAACTAATAATATACTCATCGTTAGTACACGTATTACATTTTGTCACATGTATGTATATTATATATATATATATATATATATATATATATATATATACAACTGACCTGACTGACCTATATATAACATCCATATTTGACTACCTATGTCAGGGGTTAGTCAGCATGATCAACCGTCATTAGTGAAAGTAGTAATATGGTCACCCTCGGAACTAGGCAAAAGTGACCTTAATAGCAAGGTGACCAGTGACCACATTAACGAAACTTGTTTCCTGTAATGAATTTGGATTGCATTAATATGGCCCTAATTGCAAGGTGGCTGTACTATTGAGGTTCAAGGTTCACATGTACCGGACTAACAACATTCCTACACGTATTGTATGTATGACGATACATCGAACGCTTCACTGACTGGACATACCAGGGGTAGCTCTAACAGTCTGTATGAACGAGAAATAAACCCGGTTCTTCTCCAGTCTTCAGTGTATTCATTAAGCACCCCGAGGACGGACATGAGCTATCTTCAGACACTTCAGACAAATATCCGTGACTGTCGCTGCGTTGCCGGCTATATTTCTGGCAGTTCCGATTTATTTTCTCTGCGGCTGGAAGCATTTTTTGAAGTCATAAAGTGTGCCCTGATTGCCTGTGTGACAGCGTGAATGACGATTTGACACCTGGTGTTTGTTCACCACAGACTGTCAGTCATGTGACGTTGTACGCTGTATTCTCGCGGCCATCTATGTTGCCATTGCTTACTAAGCTACAGCCGTTCTAGGTGTGAGTCCCAAGGCATTGTACCTCGAGCTTTGTGAAGCCGTGGGACGTCTAGTTTCTTGGGGCCGCATTACTACTGAACTAACACAAAACACATCTATTAAATAATAATGAATGTGCAAAAATGGTTCCGTTAATTCAGTTTGACAGTTTATGGATTAAATGAAACTACTAGGCCGAAGTACTGGTGCTTCCGCAGTCAGAATTAGGTTTCCATTAAATTATTGATTACTCAATCATAAACTAGCTTGTGTCAAATAACGTGAGTCTGCCAGATGTAGCCGATTTCCTGGTCAAGTAAGACATTTATATATATATATATATATATATATATATATATATATATATATATATATATAATATATATATATTATATATATATACATATATTTTTAATAATGCAATATATATATATATATATATATATATATATATATATACATTTAAATTTGTATTCATATTTAAAAACATACCTTTATAACCTTGCCTGTCCATCTTATTATCAATCCATTGTCACAACTGGAATATTTATTTACTCTGAGATTGATTCATTTTTAACATTTTGTTTTTTTAACTGTATATATTAGGTTCCATTAAGTTATTTAGATAGAACATAATTGTTGTATATATATATATATATATTATGTTATATATATATATATATATATATATAAATATATATATATATATATATATATATATATATATATATTATATATATATATATATATATATATAATATATATATATATATATATATATATATATATATAGCAGTTTATTTAATTTAAACTTTATATATATATATATATATATATATATACATATTATACATATACATATACATACATAATATATATATATTAAAACAAGCTTTGAAAATGCCCAAGATCAGCTGCGATTTTTCTGATGACAAAACATTTGACAACACACAGGATTACGCCAAGTGTCACATGACCAGAGTCACACCATCAGGCTCAGTGAGGCCAATTAACTGTATAACGATCTAATTAACTTAGCTTCATTAGCACAGCAACCATTCCAGATGCGCTGGACCGCTGAGAACACGCGCGTGAAATGTAGGAATATGTGACATGTTTGCCTGCATTTCCAACCGACAATGTCTGAATGTAAATATGATCTGGAAGCTATAAATAGTAATTCCTCTCCGCCAGTCAGGATGTGATTACATGTCCACCCAGAACGCTGTTGTTTATTGACCAGTTCTAAGTGTTGGTATAAAAATAATACACCTGACATGCAATATTCCCAAATCACTATATTGCATTCGAGCATGAAGCCACGCACACGGGATATAGATACATGGAAAGACAGTAATGGAGAATGGTGACTAATTTTAGCATTATTCCATAAGGTCAGCTAACAATGCTACGGAACAGTGATGGAGAGATTAAAATAGATCTAAGTGACAACATTGCAGAGACTTGGGATTAGAGTGGATGAATGCGATATTTTGTAGAGACTAGGAAGTTAGCATTAGATCAAAAGAGATGTCCCTGATTCTGGGGCACAGGCAGTAGAATAGAGGAGGAACGTTACTGAGTCTGGTAGATTAACTAAGGATCAAGGTGATATTTTATAAGCTGGGAGATTAACAGTGGATGAAGGTGACATCATCATAGAGACCGGGAGATTAACAGTGGATGAATGTGATAGAGACCGGGAGCTTAACAGTGGATGAAGGTGACAACATGAGAGATTGGGAGATTAACAGTGGACAAAGATGACAACATGAGAGACTGGGAGATTAACAGTGGATGAAAATGACAATATAAGAGACTGGGAGATTAACAGTGGACAAAGTGACAACATGAGACTGGGAGATTAACAATGGACAAAGGTGACAACATGAGACTGGGAGATTAACAATGGACAAAGGTGACAACATGAGAGACTTGGGAAATGAACAGTGGATGAAGGTGACAACATTAGATACTGGGAGATTAACAGTGGATGAATGTGACAACATAAGAGTGGGAGATTAACAATGGACAGAGGTGACAACATGAGAGACTGGGAGATTAACGTTGGATGTCAATGACAATATAAGAGACTGGGAGATTAACAGTGGATGAAGGTGACAACATGAGAGACTGGGAGATTAACAGTGGATGAAGGTGACAACGTCAGATTCAATGACAGGGAGAAAACAGAGCAGCATGCATCCACCACTGTGGCCTGGTTACCACTAATCCCTAGAGAATAGGACAATGAAGAGTCCAGAGTCTGGCCTGGCCACTGGTCACTGTTGTGACAAACTGACTGATTACATTCAACAATGGTCAGTCAGTAATCCCTCCAGTGGACAGTGTCCAGCTAATGACCACACCAACAGTAAATAGGATGACAATGATTGAACTGCAGCCAAGTAGGAAACAGTTGGCACACAGTGCAATTGTGTTCTCATCTCACATTATTATTTATTAATCCAAACTGTACCTTTGACATGAAAATGGTCTGTTTTAGTAATTATATATATTTCTGTTATAACTTGAGTTTTGTCTCCTTTAAACAGACCTGCATAATGTTTTCACTGTGTGTACATGGCTACTGGTAATATGTTTTAGTTTCACATTCGAACCGGTATCGATTGTAGTGTGAACAGAAATATAGTGATATAAATAATTATTGAACAAAAAGCATTCTGATGATTTACGAGGATTCTTTGTGGAGGTTGGGATATATGTCGTATTCCTCATAATGGACTGGTGGACCTATGCTGCGTTTAGGATATTATGCTGCAACTCATTCACAGAATGAAACATCCACACATGGTACAGACAGGAGCTGTAACCTTTTGACTCCTGAGTTTCTGAGGGATTCAACACTGTAACTAATCATTGCTTCACACAAAGAATCACATACATGTAATGAGAATGACACACCATAATTACATAAAAGTATATATTTTCTGAATCAGAATTGAATTATCTACATACTAGTATATAAGTCGTTTTTATGTGGCTAATTGAAACCAATTAGCATATAATTTAGACATGTCAAAATCCAAGATGGCCGACAAGAAATATAAATATCTGTTTAATTTTGTGATTCCTGCAATGATCCTGTCAATTCTTATATCATGATGAGGCATAGGGTATATACTACAAGTAACAAAAAAATTATATTCATTCTGACATCTGGCAATCATTGTACACACTAGTACAAAATCCCAAAATGTTGGGAACTACAAAACAGGGAACAGTAAGACTGTGTATTCCAAAAAAAGTACAATGTTGGTAGACATGGGGCAGGATGGTCGGGTGAAATCAAATTTTCCTTTGTGCTGCAAATTGTAAACATGAATCGCAGAATCCAAATTTGAGCACAAAGGGATTGTGCCTTGTTTTGAGTGCACAAAGTTCAAAGGCTACGACATGTTTGCGGAAAAGAGTTCACGGACTAAAGTATTGCATCACATTGTATAAATATTATTTTGATGTGTGTAAAAATATTCATTTATACCCTGCTGGTGTTTACTGGCAGATTCCTGAACTTGTTTACTGTAACGAATAAACAAGAGTTGTTGTTGATAATGGTCATTTAATGAATGTACTAGAATAGAAATGACATATCGATTGACAGTGATATATATATATATATATATATATATATATATATATATATCACTTAATCGATATGTCATTTCTATTCTAGTACATTCATTAAATGACCATTATCAACAACAACATATATATATATATATATATATATATATATATATATATATATATATATATATATATATATATATATAAACAAACTCACCAAGACAAACATAAATAGATTTATAAATGAAAAAATTAACAAAGGTGGGGTGTTCATTTCCCCCACCCAGCATGGACTCTAGACACCGGAATTTTGTACTCGTGTGTACTGGGGAAGTAGTCTTATGTACAATGATCACTAGATGTCAGAATAATGTAATCAGTGAAATAAACAGTTGCCAATCACCCCCCCCTCAGTCACCCCCTCCTCCCCCCTGGACCCACCTTCTTGCAGTCGTCGCAGTAAGTAGAGGACGCCCCCAGCAACCCAAACTCATCTCCACAGAGGATGCACTGGGTCGAGCCGTTCCCCATCGCGTTCTTCTTCATGTTTTCCACTCTCTCCACGAGACGACTAAAACAACAACAACTAATATAGTCATTGCTCTCTCCATCATAAAATTAATACAATCACAACAACATATGTGTAGACACTGCTCTCTCCATAAGATCATTACAACCACAACAACAACTACTACTACTACAGTCACTGCTCTCTCCATACAACAACAATAACAACTACTACAGTCACTGTTCGCCCCACAAGATGACTACAGTAACAACTAATACAGTCGCTGCTCTCTCCACAAGATGACTACAATGACAACAACTAATACTGTCATTGCTCTCTCTCCACACAAAGATGACAACAACATATTTGTAATCACTGCTGTCTCCGTGAGACAACTACAAAAGCAACAACTAATTTTACAGTCACTACTCTCTCTCCACAAGATGACTACAACAACTAATAGTAACTGTCTATCCATAAAATGAAAACAACAACAGCTAATATGGTCGTCTCTCCACAACATGACTACAACAGCAACAACTAATATAGTCACTGCTCCGCCAAAATAATACCCAGGAGGTAGTCGTCATTTTCTCTTCTACAACAATGGGGAACCTACAGAACTAGTCAGCCAGGTGACAACTTGGGCCGTGTGCCGTCAACCTCCAGTGTCCCATTACCTCGCTACTCTGCATTTATTCATTATATCCAGCATTTGTTAAGACATGTTGTAGGTATGTCTTATAGCTCTAAGTTCATAACAGTTAACTTTCACCACACGTGTGTCCATTTTAACCTATCACCACATGTGTGTCCATTTTAACCTATCACCACGTGTCCATTTTAACCTATCACCACATGTGTCCATTTTAACCTATCACCACACGTGTGTCCGTTTGAACCTATCACCACATGTGTCCATTTTAGCCTATTACCACGTGTGTCCATTTTAACATATCACCACATGTGTCCATTTTAGCCTATTACCATGTGTGTCCATTTTAACCTATCACCACATGTGTCCATTTTAGCCTATTACCACGTGTGTCCATTTTAACATATCACCACATGTGTCCATTTTAGCCTATTACCACATGTGTGTCCATTTTAGCCTATCACCACATGTGTCCATTTTAGCCTATTACCACATGTGTGTCCATTTTAACCTATCACCACATGTGTCCATTTTAGCCTATTACCACATGTGTGTCCATTTTAGCCTATCACCACATGTGTGTCCATTTTAACATATCACCACATGTGAGTTCATTTTAACCTATCACCATATATTTGTCCATTTTAACCTATCACCACATGTTTGTCCATTGTGACCTTTCACACCCATCCGTTGTGACCATAGCCCAAACATGACACAACAGACATAGCATTAGGCATCAATGCAAAGCTGTGGTCAAACGCACTGTAACTGTCACTCAGTATAATTCAATTGGTGAAGGCAGCCCCAGGACTAATGCACCTTGGCAAGACTTCACCAGCCCCAGGCTGCTGTCAACCTGCCTCGTTGTCACAATTATGCATGTATTATCACTCACTGATCTCCTGTACAATTATCGTACAATTGTTTTATATTTTGAAAAATAAGGGACACAGTAGGGTTTAGAAATGCTCTCAGCTTCTGCCCCTCTCTCTCCCCCACCCTTGCCTCTTACGTCTTTACTTCTACCCTCCCTTCCCTTCCCTCTATCCCTTACTTCCTCCCTCTTCTTCACCCTTCTTCCCTTACTCCCTCCCTCTTCCTTACCCTTTCTCCCTCCTTCTTCCTCACCCTTCCTCCCTCCCTCTTCCTTAACCTTTCTCTCTCCCTCTTCCTTATCCTTCCTCCCTCCCTCCCTGTTCCTCACCCTTCCTCCCTCCCTCTTCCTTAACCTTCCTCCCTCCATCTTTCTCACCCTTCCTCCCTTCCTCCTTCCTTACCCTTCCTCCCTCCCTGTTCCTTACCCTTCCATCCCTACTCCCTCCCTCTTCCTTACTCTTCCTCCATCCCTCTTCTTTACCCTTCCTCCCTTACTCCCTCCCTCTTCCTTACCCTTCCTCCCTCCCTCTTCCTTACCCTTACCCCTACTCCCTCCCTCTTCCTTACCCTTCCTCCCTCCCTCTTCCTCACCCTTACCCCTACTCCCTCCCTCTTCCTTACCCTTCCTCCCTTAATCTCTCCCTCTTCCTCTCCCTTCGTCCCTTGCCTCACTGCATGCCTTTCCTCCCTTACTCCCTCCATCTTCCTTACCCTTCCTCCCCCCTCTTCCTTACCTTTCCTCCCTTCCCTCACTGCCTGCCTGCCCACCCCCCCCCCACCCGCCCACCCGCCCGCCTCACATGAATTAAGTCTATCTTATTTTCTGAAGTGACCATGTCTATTGACACACAACGTATGCACACCTCTTATGATACATAGTCTGTCTGCACCTACAGGGCTGGCACCTCAAGCCAGGCTGGGTGTAGCTAAAACGTGAATCAGCACAACAGAAATGGTCAAAAAAAGGTCACTAATATTGGTATATTTGAGAATTGTCGTGAAACCACGCGAAAACTCAATAATGTTATTATCTCCCACGGGTCCTGCCCGGTGTATGCAGACTCATATCAATATTCATGGCATATCAATGGTTTCAGTAAAATGAAAACTGTATGAGCGTGTCTGGCATGTAGTATCATTTACGACCAATGGGGCTTGGAAGATCAGTTTCCATAAACTGACATGACCATTGATTTACTATTATCATTGATTTTATTATTATTGTGGCCAATTCTACGCTACACTTGTGGAAGTCTGTTAACAGAAGTGTTACTCCAAGGTAAATAACATAATGTTCTTAAACATATTTGTTGAAGTGGCATATTTATTGTTCAATCTCTGTGAGGTGATATCCGAAATCCTGAGATGTCATGTGATATTTGATTTAATGTTGTAGTTAACTTTATAATCATTGTATGTTATGTAGGATTTGTAATTCAAACATTGCATACTATCACAATGACATGAATGGTTATGTAGTCACATGAATATTCATGTCATATTCAAGTAATGTTATGAATATATGGCATGATTTCCTGTTGACTTCAGACAATAACAAATTATGCATTCAGCCGACCATCCCAATGTTAAAGGAGAGCTACATTTCCATGTAGTCAGATAAACGTACATCATGGTTAACAATTTTAGTTTACCAAACAAAAGCACTGGCTTTCATTTTTGTCATCAATGTTTACTTTCATCTGTGATATCAGAATAACAGAATCTGTACTGGATTTAATTAATACACACCGTCGTTCTTCATCTTGTAACAATGAAACTAAAAACTGTGAACCATAACTACAAAAAACACACACCAGGAGGTATTGTATGAGTGCACAGTGAATAAAAGGCCACAATATTTAAATAACCACTTTCCAGCCTTCAAACTGACATAAAATAATTCCATGTCTATTAGTAGCATCGGCCATCTTTGATTTTACAGACCATTAACTGTGACCCCATTAGTTTCAATCACACCACTCTAATTAATGATTTTAGTCATCAGACTACAGATATAACGTCTACTTACCGGTGATATAATCAATATCACCAATGAAGACGATGAAGCCTATATGTTTGTCACTACAGTACGTCTAATAAGCCTCAAACAAGACTATAATTACACACTACATGTGACCCATTGGAGTAATCTATCATAACTGACAAAAATCCATCCCAAATCTGTACTAGATAAAAAAATTTCAAGAGATTTACACCAAAGGATTAAATCAATAATCCACACGCTCACAGAACGCTGAAGCACGACTCCGTATTTATAGCCGAACATCTAAATACAACATCCATTTCAGTCGTCGTAACACCGAGTCACTAAGAAACAGACATTCGGCAGATTACAAAAATCAGTGATCTGTGAAAGAAAACAGATTGAATAGACGCACACATGCGGGATAGCTGACGAGCGAGATCGTGGATACGCGGAGTGTATGCGAGGTGCATGCGGCAATCAATACATCTTACTTGTCGCAAGCCAAACACCGAGTCAACTGCTTCTCTAATTCAAGCACTTCCTGCGCAGTAAATGTCACACACCGACTGAAAGCGCACCGCAAACATTATACAACAACGAAATAATCAAGCATTCAATTTGCATCTGGTTTCGTGGCAGCGTTGCGAGATTCGTCTCGGCGGCGAGATTGATAGAATAGATGTGTCAGAAATCCGCACTGCTGTGGGTATCATTTTCTACTGGGATATGTGACAATTGACCAATGATTTAAGCCCGAGTGACATGTTATTCTATACAAGAATTGATTGTGGTTCTGTACTTTTAAGTCATACTCAGCATAGCCTATTCAAATAGAAACATCACGAGAAAAAAACAAAAACAAGACCATGTAATGAGACGATATACTAGAAAGTTACAGCATCTGGGAGAAACAGGAAAGGTTGAATAAGAAAATAAAGAGCACATCAGTGAATAAATACAATAGTGAGTCTGATATGATGTGGACAGAGCAGAACAGACCTGCTGAAACTACAAACAAACACGCAGTTTAGTAGGTTATGATTGCCAATGTCTGTGACAGACACGACATACAGACGAAGATTGAAGATGAAGAACATGAGAGGTTAACTGCCCCAGTACTACAGTCAACTCGGTCATGAATATGGTCAGTCCATGACTCAAAGGTCACGACAACATACTCAATTTGCTCCTCTGCATTATGGCCAATGATGTGGTGTAAATGACCAGACTCTTGGCATTATTATGCACCTTCACGTCTGACGAACTGCGTTTAACCACTGTTGGTAATTACACAAGTACTTCTTAAGGTCCTCGGTAAATGTCAGGGGGCATGTTGTCTCGAGGTGACAAGGCAGTATAGTGTCATATTAGTTGACAACATGCAGACATGTGCAGTTTCAAAATGGCTGCCAAATTAAGATTGATAACAATATGCAGTGGAAACTTGACAGACCTGTTACAGTGTACCTGGAGCAAAGTCAGCAACGTGTGACGGATTTAACCACATGTAAACAAATAAAAACATTTCTTACCCATGACATATGATCGTTATTAATTATATGAACGTTATAGTTGCCAATGGGGCATCTTTCACATCAAGAATGGTTTGCCTGGGTCATTGTGTGTCAGGTACTTTACAGTTTAAGGCGTGTTCCCAGCTGGTCAGCTGATTGTGTCCAGTACTTGGCAATACACTGTATTCTGGTCATTGATAAATTTGTACATTATGGTTAGAATGTTATAATCCTACACAAAGTCTCACTGGTCTGGTGTTTTTTATTTCAAGAATAGTTGTCATGGTAACACGGACGGTGGTCAAAGGTTGTCAACCATATTGGTTCATTTTAGTGACATAAAGAAGAACCTATTTAAGACATTGTGTGTGTGTGGGTGTGTGTGTGCAATGTGTGTGTTGTGTGTGTGTGTGTGTGTGTGTGTGTGTGTGTGTGTGTGTGTGTGTGTGTGTGTGTGTGTGTGTGTGTGTGTGTGTGTGTGTGTGTGTGTGTGTGTGTGTGTGTGTGTGTGTGTGTGTGTGTGTGTGTGTGTGTGTGTGTGTGTGTGTGTGTGTGTGTGTGTGTGTGTGTGTGTGTGTGTGTGTGTGTGTGTGTGTGTGTGTGTGTGCATGCATGTGTGTGTTTGCACGTGCACACGTGAATGCATATGCTCTATGGGTAATTCTAGAAAAGCAAACGTTCAGTAATTTAATGTTACATACAACAATGCATACATAATATTGTAGACTGCCCATGAGACACAGCACTAGCCACATGTTAGCTACTGCGAATTTCATTTCATGTAAATGTGTAACCAAAAAGGTCATTTTTAACGTTATGCACATAACTGACACGTCTATGAATACATTATCCAGAGTGTTTTAATAAGTAGCATAAACTGTATGCTGAATTTGTAGCTATGATGAGTTCAGGCTTTATACAGTTTATAAATATACTCTGTTATCGATGCATGTACACATAAATTTTATATTGACATTGTTTGTCTGAAAATAACACGTTATTTTTATAACAACTAATGTCATCTCCGAGGAAAAAGGAATACAGTCCCAAAACGTGAGAGCCAGGTTTCTTTTACAAAACAAGTTACAATGCCTGGGGGCTGCTTCCCTGAGACAAAGAACTCTTAAGTAGAATTCATCCTTAAACAAAACCCGTTTTTAAATCAAATGAGTTTTTCCAAAACGCAATTATCCATAACTTTACTGAGGATATTATTTCCTTGACTCACCAGTGACAATATTCCCCTGGTATGTCATGACAGTTTTTACTTTTCATGTAGTTAAGATCATTGTTAAGGATAAAAATTGTTAAAGAGCAAAATCGGGTTTGGGTTTTGAACTAATAGCTCCGGCAGTCAGGCAGACTTGCTAACCACTGCACTGCCGAGTCGTGACACCCAGAGCCAATGACGCACCTGTATAGCCCTAATTGCACCTGTTTTTACTGCAACCATTAATCTGCTTCTTTACTACATTTACTGTCTTCTCCCCGTCTTAATGTTTCCAGCTCGGTCGTCTTTACAACCGTTCGCTTATATAAAGCGTACAACTCTCCTAAAACTGGTGCTCACAACATGGTCAGAAATCTAACCACTGCCCACAACTCACAGCCCAGTGGCTGTAATACAGAATACAGAGAAAACCTTTTGATTAAGGTCACTCTTGCATTTGGGCAAGTGACCCGAATAAAAGGGTGACTGTATTACACAGACAAGTTTCCTCCACTTTACCGAATATGGAAATTATACTGGACTGTCCGAGTGTGGCCTTAATAGTGGGGTGGCTGCATTATCAAAGTGACCATGAAGTATGCATTACCATTATTTTATGTGAGGTCATCCCATGGACTATATACAAGGATGTGAATTCACAATAATAAAATATTATGAGCTATTCAACACAGCAAGGTTAGAATCCTATGGACTATAAAAAAATACGGAGTCACAATCCATTGGACTATTAAACACTAAGAGGTCAGTCCCATGGACAATTCAAGCTCAGTGACATCGGCCCTGAAGAGAAAACAAGAACTCTTCACGTGGACTGAGATGAGGATGATCCGAAGGGAGATGAACATCTGGCCACAGAAACATAAACCAAATGAGGCCGTGTGACAGCTAGTGCGAGTTGAGGGGACAGGAGAAAAATTGAGAGATGCCCAACTCCGCCGGTTGACAGATGAAAGAAAGACGACTACCTGAGAAAAGTTGCAGAACTGGTAGTTCCTGGGAAGAGAACAAGAGGAAGACCAAGATAAAGATGGAAGGACAGTGTAATGAAAAACATCCAAGTTGAGGGGGCTGAAGAAAGAAGATCCGAAAGACTAGGACATGTAGCAACGACTTGTACACTCCAGGCTGACCCCATGAAAATGGCGAAAGAAGACGATAAAGTTCACATATTCATCCACACTCCTCCTTCACTGATGTCACTTAAAATCCTCCACGTCGTTGATCTTCCTTAAATAAGGAAAAAATTGTTGTGTCAACATAGAAAAAGGCAGACATATCCACAATGGAGTCGTTTCCATCATGGCTAACCACAACATCAGCCCGGAGCAAGTCTACACATCCAGAGGATGGATGAGGAACACAGCTTCATTGTCATAAATAAATAACTCGCTGATCTGTTGAGGCTGTTTGCCTTAAGCGTTCACGCATTAATCAGTACTAAGTATGCAGAGACACCATAAATAAGACGTCGTCTGCCGACTGCTCACAGTGCAGGTGTGGTGGAGATCGCTCGATCACATGATAGGTTATAATCATGGTCACATGACACATTTTAATCATGGTCACATGACATTGTAAATCACATGACAACGTTTTTCAAACTATACACAGCTGGCTTAGTAAGTCAATACCACACAACTATGATCAATATGACTCGGCAAAAGCTATTGTGTATAAAAATAAATATAGTGCAATTAAGACGGATATCATAATGGGTAAGGTTGACTTTATTTGCGTAAAATCAAGCATGGTGCTTTGCTTTGTAGTAATGGCATTGATGTTATAACTGTTTGATGTTAGATCAATGTATTCAATAGTGGCATTTTGTCTGCCGGGAAAGACAGACGGATGTTATTCACACACGCACATGTGTGTGCACGCGTGCGCATGTGTGTGTTCGTGCACACATCACAGACTGAGGCAGCTTCAAGTGACAGTGTAAGGACATTACCATCCATCACGTACCGCTCACATGGAGATGGGTTTAGATATGGCCGAGCTTGTGACAGTAAACTACCAACATCATGTGACACTTCATGTAACGGAGCATATAATCTGATGGGCAAACACGAAACACGCAGTCTCCCTCACAATTAAGGTCACCCTTGGGACTTGGTTGAAGTGACCCGAATAGCAAGGTGATCGTATCAGTCAGACAAATTTACTTTGCGGTTCCTGGAATAATTTGGGACTGTTCCGAGGTGACCCTAATTGCAAGTTGGCTTTATTACTAAGGTGACATGTAAAGCGAGGTTTGACTATGACTGGAAGAGTTCAGAGGCAGAATGAAAGGAGGATGTTTAGAAATGTTTCATCCATCCAGTGTCATAGTTGTGGGGGACATAATTACCTTTACGATGATATAGAAAACTATGAACTTATACCATTAGAACTCCATGAACAAGAACTCACCTTTTGACATTTTTAGCCCCCCAAGTTCTCCAACACCCAGAATTTGTTTGAAAATGTCTAAATCTGTGAACCTTCCCAAATGGCCCGCTAGATCATAAATTATACAGAATATCTGCTTTATACATGCAAAACTGAGAAATAAATAGAGAAAACTGACACGTATATACATATAAATACTGTTTTATAACATAGACAAATATTGGCTAACTACGGGAAACTACCTAAAACAAAAATATTTACCGATTTAAATCAAACATGTAATAAAATTATATAAACAACTTAACATGCAACACAAACTACATCAGGTTCATCACAACGTGTTGGTAAATACAGTGATGTGATATGGAATATATTGTTCATGGCTCCAAGATATTGTTTTGTTGTACGAAATTAACTTATGTTGGAGCATATCTTTTGAAACGTACAACATTTCGACCCATCATCTCCAGGTCTTGGTCACGTACTGGTGTCACGTACTGGTGTCACGTACTGGTGTCACGTACTGGTGGTGTCACGTACTGGTGTCACGTGTGTTGGATCAGACTTCAGTGAAACCTGAGCCAACACATGTGACACCAGTACGTGACACCAGTACGTGACCAAGACCTAGATGTGGTTTATGGAGACTCACCCGATCCGTTCCATCTCGGTCTCCTCCACTGTCTCTGCCCGCTTGATGACGAGCATGATCTGCTCCTGCTCCTCCAGGCTCAGTTGACTGCTCTTGTTGAAAGACCCCAGCTTGTTGGTGTGCACTGACCACCCCGCCCCCAGTCTGAGGGCAAATAACAGTCTGTCAGACATCATGCCCCAGTCTTAGGGTAAATAACAGTGTCAGACATAATACCCTAGTCTTAGAGTAAATAACAGTTTATCAGACATAATGCCCCAGTCTTAGGGCAAATAAAAATCTGTCAGACATCATGTCCCAGTCTAAGGGTAAATAACAGTCTGTCAGACATCATGTCCCAGACTTAGAGTAAATAACAGTCTGTCAGACATCATGTCCCAGTCTTAGAGTAAATAACAGTCTGTCAGACATCGTGCCCCAGTCTTAGGGTCAATAACAGTCTGTTAGACATCATGCCCCAGTCTTAGGGTCAATAACAATCTAGCAGACAGCATGCCCCAGTCTTAGTGCAAATTAGTCCACATTATCAAATTAACAAAACTGACGACAAGGCCAGTTGTCTGTACTTCTGTACTTACTTGGCACACAAAGCCAGTTGCCTGTACTTCTGTACTTACTTGGCACACAAAGCCAATTGCCTGTACTTCTGTACTTACTTGGCACACAAAGCCAGTTGCCTGTACTTCTGTACTTACTTGGCATGCAAAGCCAGTTGCCTGTAATTACTTGGCATGCAAGGCTAGTTGTCTGTACTTAATTGTCACATAAGTCCAGTTGTCTGTACTTACTTGCCATACAAGGCCAGTTGTCTGTACTTACTTGGCATACAAAGCCAGTTGTCTGTACTTACTTGGCATGCAAGGCTAGTTGTCTGTACTTAATTGTCACATAAGTCCAATTGTCTGTACTTACTTGGCACACAAGGCCAGTTGTCTGTACTTACTTGGCACACAAGGCCAGTTGTCTGTACTTACTTGGCATACAAGGCCAGTTGTCTGTACTTACTTGGCATACAAAGCCAGTTGTCTGTACTTACTTGGCATGCAAGGCTAGTTGTCTGTACTTAATTGTCACATAAGTCCAATTGTCTGTACTTACTTGGCACACAAGGCCAGTTGTCTGTACTTACTTGGCACACAAGGCCAGTTGTCTTTACCTACTTAGCACACAAGGCCAGTTGTCTGTACTTACTTGGCACACAAGGCCAGTTGTTTGTACTTACTTGGCACACAAGGCCAGTTGTCTGTACTTATTTGGCACACAAAGCCAGTTGTCTGTACTTACTTGGCATACACAGCCAGTTGTCTGTACTTACTTGGCATGCAAGGCTAGTTGTCTGTACTTAATTGTCACATAAGTCCAGTTGTCTGTACTTACTTGGCATACAAAGCCAGTTTTCTGTACTTACTTGGCATGCAAGGCCAGTTGTCTGTACTTACTTGGCACGCAAGGCCAGTTGTCTGTACTTACTTGGCATACAAGGCCAGTTGTCTGTACTTACACTTGGCATACAAAGCCAGTTGTCTGTACTAACTTGGCATGCAAGGCTAGTTGTCTGTACTTACTTGACATACAAAGCCAGTTGCCTGTACTTCTGTACTTACATGGCATGCAAAGCCAGTTGCCTGTACTTCTGTACTTACATGGCATGCAAAGCCAGTTGCCTGTAATTACTTGGCATGCAAGGCTAGTTGTCTGTATTTAATTGTCACATAAGTCCAGTTGTCTGAACTTACTTGGCACACAAGGCCAGTTGTCTGTACTTACTTGTCACACAAGGCCAGTTGTCTGTACTTACTTGGCATACAAGGCCAGTTGTCTGTACTTACTTGGCATACAAAGCCAGTTGTCTGTACTTACTTGGCACACAAGGCCAGTTGTTTGTACTTACTTGGCACACAAGGCCAGTTGTCTGTACTTACTTGGCACACAAAGCCAGTTGTCTGTACTTATTTGGCATACAAAGCCAGTTGTTTGTACTTACTTGGCATGCAAGGCTAGTTGTCTGTACTTAATTGTCACATAAGTCCAGTTGTCTGTACTTACTTGGCATACAAAGCCAGTTTTCTGTACTTACTTGGCATGCAAGGCCAGTTGTCTGTACTTACTTGGCACGCAAGGCCAGTTGTCTGTACTTACTTGGCATACAAGGCCAGTTGTCTGTACTTACACTTGGCATACAAAGCGAGTTGTCTGTACTAACTTGGCATGCAAGGCTAGTTGTCTGTACTTACTTGGCATACAAAGCCAGTTGCCTGTACTTCTGTACTCACATGGCATGCAAAGCCAGTTGCCTGTAATTACTTGGCATGCAAGGCTAGTTGTCTGTACTTAATTGTCACATAAGTCCAGTTGTCTGTACTTACTTGTCACACAAGGCCAGTTGTCTGTACTTACTTGGCATACAAGGCCAGTTGTCTGTACTTACTTGGCATACAAAGCCAGTTGTCTGTTCTTACTTGGCATGCAAGGCTAGTTGTCTGTACTTAATTGTCACATAAGTCCAATTGTCTGTACTTACTTGGCACACAAGGCCAGTTGTCTGTACTTACTTAGCACACAAGGCCAGTTGTCTGCACTTACTTGGCACATAAGGCCAGTTGTTTGTACTTACTTGGCATGCAAGGCTAGTTGTCTGTACTTAATTGTCACATAAGTCCAGTTGTCTGTACTTACTTGGCATACAAAGCCAGTTTTCTGTACTTACTTGGCATGCAAGGCCAGTTGTCTGTACTTACTTGGCACGCAAGGCCAGTTGTCTGTACTTACTTGGCATACAAGGCCAGTTGTCTGTACTTACTTGGCATACAAAGCCAGTTGTCTGTACTAACTTGGCATGCAAGGCTAGTTGTCTGTACTTACTTGGCACACAAGGCTAGTTGTCTGTACTTAATTGTCACATAAGTCCAGTTGTCTGTACTTACTTGGCATACAAAGCCAGTTGTCTGTATTTACTTGGCATACAAAGCCAGGTGTCTGTACTTACTTGGCACACAAGGCCAGTTGTCTGTACTTACTTGGCATACAAAGCCAGTTGTCTGTACTTACTTGGCATGCAAGGCTAGTTGTCTGTACTTAATTGTCACATAAGTCCAGTTGTCTGTACTTACTTGGCATACAAAGCCAGTTGTCTGTACTTACTTGGCATACAAAGCCAGTTGTCTGTACTTACTTGGCATGCAAGGCCAGTTGTCTGTACTTACTTGGCATACAAAGCCAGTTGTCTGTACTTACTTGGCATACAAAGCCAGTTGTCTGTACTTACTTGGCATACAAAGCCAGTTGTCTGTACTTACTTGGCATACAAAGCCAGTTGTCTGTACTTACTTGGCATGCAAGGCCAGTTGTCTGTACTTACTTGGCACGCAAGGCCCGTTGTCTATACTTACTTGGCATGCAAGGCCAGTTGTCTGTACTTACTTGGCATACAAAGCCAGTTGTCTGTACTTACTTGGCATGCAAGGCCAGTTGTCTATACTTACTTGGCATACAAGGCCAGTTGTCTGTACTTACTTGGCATACAAGGCCAGTTGTCTGTACTTACTTGGCACGCAAGGCCAGTTGTCTATACTTACTTGGCATACAAGGCCAGTTGTCTGTACTTACTTGGCACGCAAGGCCAGTTGCCTGTCGTTCGGACACACCCACTGTTCCATGTCTGTTCCACTGGTCAGTTCTCCCATTGGTCAGTAGTGGACAGAGTGAAGAGAGCCGCCACTGACCATTCTATGCGGCTACACACTTTCTGGTTCTCGTTGCTGTCGGTCAGTGGTCAGTGATGGACCTACAACCAGAGGCAGGACAGAGTCAATGACCAGAAGTTTTTGGCAGTGTCCAAGGTCAGGGCAAGTACCCGACTAAAGTACTACGACTAACTTGAGTACAAGTGCTGTGATATGTACGAGTATGAGTACAGACAGCAAGTACTTCATCACAGACAGTACTCAACTAATGAGTACAAGTACTCACATCACATGAGTACCTTTGAAAGTACTCATACAAGTGGTTTTTTTATAGAAATCAATAAAAGTATCTGATATAATCCATATAGCACAAGCAGCCTGAGGGTGGACCAGAGACCACCCAGTTGTGTGGAAGGGTAAAATATGCTGCTTCTATAAACTATTATTATATAAAATACATGTAAAATACTCCCAAAGTACTCATAGGCACTCATGTTTTAATAAGTAATTATTACAAGTACTTTAATATGTATGTATACTTTAAAATAGGCGATTACAAGTATCAGTAACGAGTACTTTGTAAAATAAATGATACTCGAGCTCGTAAGAAAATTCATCATTAATCTGAATCCATCAATTTTTTTAACGTTTTTCAAATTGCAAAACACTACTCCCATATCACAGAGGACACAATTTCTGTGGCACACCAGTGAAAGTGGCCCTTTAACGTTTATTCTGGTATAAAAAAATGTTAGGCTACAAGATTGCTGTTAACTTGTTAAGGAGCAAAATTAATTTGAATGAGGAACACAGGGCTTAGTTAAACTGTACTCTGGGCGGCTAATAATGGCAGCTCCATGGCTTGTTTAGCCATAAATCAAGTTACTAGATACCATTCTACAATTGAAAACACAAGACAACGTTTTTCATGCAACAACTGTAAGCGAATTGTTTATTTGAAACACCATGCTGCAATAGTCAGTAATATATTTAACTTCATTATGAAAATGTTTGTTTGTAAATGTTTATTGATTTATACAGCACCATATCTATACAGTGGTATTCTGTGGTGCTGCAAAATATACGAGTCTATGTATGAAAATGACACACTACATTTACTGATAACACACAACATAAAAACAACTGCGTAAAACCCTTAATAAAATATGAACTCGGTAAAGTTATAGAATGGCTAAATATAAATAGAGTGTCCTTAAACAAAGAAAAATCTAAATATATGATGACCTAGAAAAGAGTCACAGACTCTTACTCTTAAAATCTATAATATAAATATCGAACAAGTGGCTGAATAACATTTTCTAGGATTACCTGTGGATACAAATCTTACATAGAAAAAGCACGTAAATAAAACACATATTAATTATTGTATTATGGTTTGGGGGTACAAAAGTAATCAAGTATTGAGAATTCAAAAAAGGCAATTCTAATAAAATATTGAAAATAGATGATCAATTAAAATTGCAAGAACAACAAAATTTTCTATAAATATAGGCATGGTAATTTGCCAGTTTACTTATTAAATTGGAATGTTATCCACAATTATAATATACACGGTCATAATACCTGCAAAGCTACAAATATACACACATCTATGACAAGACATGAATTTGTCAAAAAGTGCCTTAAATTTTTTTTTACCTCACATTATAAATGATACTCCAGAATTAGTTTTGGAAAAACTTTGTTACTCACAGTTTACGTGGCTTTGCATATTACTTAAAAAATAAATTATCTCTTACAAAAAGTGTTTTTGATTGTCACTTAATTATTTCTACTTGTTCTACAGAGAAGCATGTACACATGCATCAGAGATAGATTTAACATAGAGATAAAAAGCTCTTTGAAGTAAAAAATTATACATTCGTTTGTAGAGAGGTTAACTATAATGTATAATTACTACGAGTGGCTCCTGTGATAGCGACTTTTCAGTCTTAACAGGAACCACTGACCCCCATTTCACAGTTCTGTTTTAAATTACTTATGATGACGTTTTGTTTATGTTCACCTTATGATTATTGATTCGTGTACTTATTTGGGGTAAAAAATAAACATTTTGTTCTTAAAAATTGCATTTTCATTGCATGAAACATTATTAAAAATATATAAATGTAGCTAAGAAGGTTTTCTCCCTCTTAAAAACAAGGTAAGAAAATTTCAAAACATTTCCACGTGATGACTTCACATGGAAATGTTTTGAAATGTTCTTACCTTTTTCTTAAGAAAGAAAAAATCCTCTTAGCTACATTTATATATTTTTAAAATAATGTTTCATGCAATGAGACAGTTTAAATATCATCTATAGTTAAATTTTCCACCCAGCACAGGATAGGTTAAGGTGGCCACCTGTGTTATGTCTATTTGGCCTCACCACTGATTAAACTGGATGACCTGAGGTTTCTGAGTTAATCTCTAAGTTAATGGGTTTTCCAGATAGAGATTACCAGCTCTGAGAATCCACAACAGGTTACTTGACAGGTTGTGTGGGATCTGTCGCTTCCCCTGATAATGACAGATTGTGTATCTGTCACTTCCCTGTCAATGACAGGTCACACGACAGGTTGTGTGGGATCTGTCACTTCCCCTGTCAATGACAGATTACAAGACAGGTTGTGTGGGATCTGTCACTTCCACTACCAATGACAGATCACACGACAGGTTGTGTAGGATCTGTCACTTCCACTACCAATGACAGATCACACGACAGGTTGTGGATGATCTGTCACTTCCCCTGTCAATTACGGGTCACATGACAGGTTGTGTGAGATCTGTCATTTCACAACTTACAATGTCTCTCAGTTGAGAAGAATGGTGAATGTTTAAATTTTGACCTCGAACTTGATTTTAGTAACAAAAAATGAATTCATCTGACCTGATTCATCATCACATTTAATAATTAACAGACCTTGATATTATATTAAATCAGATTGGTCAATATTTCACTATTATAGACCTCCCTTTATATTGACAATAATTTGCATAATCCTTATTATAAAAACTCACATACCCGATATATGTAGTAATGTACAAATAAGTTTTCCCGCAGACTCACTCAAAATCTGCAGCAGGCGCACATACACATACGCACAACAACTAAATTAACGCATATGCACTGTGTATTGTCTCAATAATGGCAAGTGTCAAAAGCACTTGCACTAATGGCACTATTGCTGTCTGCACTGTGCACACATTATTATGTTGTCTTCGTGGCAACAGTGCGTCGTCACGGCAACAGTGTGTCGTCGTGGCAGCAGTATGTCGTCGCGGTAACAGAGTGTCATCGCGGTAACAGCGTGTTGTCGAGGTAATGGCAACTGAAATGTCAGCAGCAGCTATTAGAGACAGAACTTGTCTAGTTGGTCATCTGCGGGAGTGACAGCCGCCTGACTAGAAGTCACCACCTACATTCCCACACTCTCACAGACAACGGCATAATTACTTTTGTGTAATAATTGATTATATGACTGCCCCAAGAACCATCAGGTTGCCATGGAAACCAGTCACCTTGGCGACAGGGCACTTAACAACAACTGCTGCGCAAATGATTAATATCACTGAGCACTCTCCATAACAATCTCCTTCAACTTCCCTTCCTACTAACTAGCGGTCAAGATGGATGTTTATCCTACTGTCCTATTTCTATCCTCCCTCATGCCTCCTCCCTCCCTCCTCATCCCTACCTCCATGCCTATGTCTTCAACTGAAGCTGAAATAATCACGTGGGTTCACCCCTTTGCCATATCATTTTCCCTCACACCTGTCCTCATTCCCTCTCTCCCTATTTCTCTCCCTCGCTCCCTAACAGCAATTGAAGTAACAATCATTCATGAATTCATCCTTCCCTCTATCCTCTTTTCCTTCCCTCCCTCCCTCCCTCCCTCTCTTAGTCAATCCCTTCCTATCTATCATTTTCCCTCCCCTCCTATCCTCCTATCCCCCTCCTCTCTTCCCACCTCCCTTCCATCTCCCTCCCTCTCTTACTCCATCCCTCCCTATAATTTTCTCCCCCTCCTCCCTCTCCCTCCCTCCCCTTCCCACCACTCCATGCAACTGAAGTGTCACTGGTCAGTGAGGTCATCCATGGCCTTTAGTGGAGCAAGTAAAACGGCATTGACCACTTGTGCGTGAGGCAGTGTCCAGCTTGAGATTGGCTGCAATTACTGGCCACATTAAACGCTCAAACCGGTCATTACGATGCAGTGACCAACCGCTTCAACGACCAGGAGTTGACTTGCGGAGAAATAATAAGTTGTGTTACTAATTAAATAGACGGCTAATTACAGCAGGTAAATTATATGTAGGGCTCAGTAGACAGGAGTGACGGGTATCAACACAACCTCATCGATATCAATACATTGACTGATACATTTAGAGTATTCACATTCAATTGTATCAGTATTTGTATGTAAATGTATGGTCACAGATTTGGTGTCAAATGCATATATTTGTATTTAAACATATTTACAAAAAATTGTATTTATAATTGATTTTTAAACCTATTATCTGTATTATATGTTCATATCTGGTGCATTCATTTTGATCAAATACCTAAAACACTTCAGGAAAAACATTTACAAACAAATGTGTGACACCCAGTTTTTTCAAGGCATAATTAACAATATCGAAGATTTTTTTAAATTTTGCTTCTTCATTTTGTTTACCCATCCATTGATAATTCTACCCATCCACACTGGGGCTTACCCATCCAAATATTGAGTGGGTGGGTCTGTGTATAAATCTAAGGCCCACACTGTAACTATAAGAGAGATGAACTGGATTGTTATCCAGATGGCTGATGGGTAACATTTTATCAGTTCATAATGTGCCTGTAGACAAGTGCGTTCGTGTTTGCATCCATATAATCCGGTTCAAATATGTGTAGAGCAAAAAATGTATAAATAAAGTGTTTGTTCCTAAAATTTCCACACATCCATTGTTCATTCACTCAACATTTTTTGCGTCCAAAATGAACTTTGTTGTCCGTCCTAGAGACAGGTCGACCTGGTACCAATTTCGCTAATATCGATAAGAGTTCCTAAGAACGATTTTGCTCTTTAACATTTATTTTGCTCCTTAATAGCGGTCTTGTATACCCGAAAACAGTCAACACCATGATGCATCAGTGGGACGGTGTTACTGGAAATAGTGTCCCCAGTAATACGACAGTGGGTGTTTATGTTTTGAGAAAGCTCCTTTAATTTAATGATATATTTTGATTAATGATGAACTTTCCCTAAGAGCTCTTTATCTTAGTCAAACAGTCCTTTGGTCTTTATTAGTAGTAGCAAAAGCTGTGTTGACAAGTCACTGTGTTATACACTAAGTTCTTGGCATACGCTGGGTCAACTATAAATATGCAAATTTATTAATTTCCAATGTAAATATACTCAACTTTGAAATGTCAAGTCTATATCGCAGTGTAGGAAGAAAATGACCAGCAAAACTGGTCAGTTGTTGGACAGTTTAGTCTAAGTGGACATTCAATTGGACACCTTGAGGGGTTGGTGTCGAGTAGGTCGACACGAAATGACTTGTCACTTGAGGCAACCGTGATTGAGTTGGCTGAGAGAAAATGAGACAATGTGGTTAAAAAAACTGAACACGCCAGGAGCCATTACCTGAAGTGATCAATTAGAGACTGGGTGACTAACTGGAGAGACTAACATGACTGGTCACACTTTGTACAAGCGTGGGCCTCCCTCGGCTAAAGGGCATTCAGTGACCTTGTCACGCGCAAGGTCACATCACTCGATATTTCAGCTTGCCTGTATAATATATTGGGTCTTTCCATGGAACCTGGCGGAAATGTTCTAAAGATTTTACAGTGTTAATAAGCAAGTGTGCGTGTGCGTGTGCGTGTGCGTGTGCGAGATTGTGCGAGATTGTGCGTGTGTGTGTGCGAGCGTGCGTGCGTGCATGTGTGTGTCTGTGTGTGTGTGTGCATGCGTGCGTGCATGCATGCATGCATGCGTGTGTGTTGTGGGTGTATGCGTGCATGTATGTATGTGCGTGACATTATGTATATTAACAAATGGCACATGTGACCTAGTTTTTCAACAACACAAACATGTATTTAATAATAAAAACAATCACATTACTGGCACAGCGGAAATAATCGTTAATCCTATTTAACTTGAGACAATAAATGCTAGTATTGCGCTGAACTGTGATCTGATAAAATGGCACATATGAACGCCACTAATCATATCACTTAACACTAAATATTTATATCATCCGCGACAGATGATGAGAGGTTCCCTGGACAAAGGCATCTAAGTAAATAAGACAGTATTATGACACACATGCACCAGTGGAGTCGTGAGAAACCTGGATGACAATGCATGCTGGTCTAACCTTGCTGTATCATTTCCAGATAATGCAACGACAATCAACCATTCATCTTCCAAACAGAAACATGAAAATCTGATGATGAATTGGTTTATTTTCCTAGTCGCATATCGAGTCAACTTATCCTACACTTTTTCAATAAATTATGTTGTAATTATGTAGGCCTAAGTATAGTATATTGATCCGTAATTATGTAGGCCTAAGTATAGTATATTGATCCGTAATTATGTAGGCCTAAGTATAGTATATTGATCCGTAATTATGTAGGCCTAAGTATATTCATCCAAAGTGATATATTTCAATGAAGCTGCCAATTAATTTTTAAGTGGCATGTTGTAACAGCTGGAATAATAAGCAGCATAAGACCTCGTTAATTTGGATGCCAAACATCCAAAAACCCGCCTTAGCATCTGATCATGATTTTATTGGAAAGGAATTTCCAAATGCCCTGTTATTGCACGATTAATTTATAATGAGAACAGCACCCTAGGGGACAAACGAGTTCCAAATCAAATCAAATTTATTGTAACTTTACAATACAACTGGACAAACAAATCAAATGAGGCCAAATTACATATACCAGACACACACATACACACACACACACACATATATATATATATATATATACACACATAGATGAGTGTATATGTGTCTATCTGTGTATAGGTATGTATATTATATATATTATATTATATACATATATTAATATATATGCATATATATACATATAAAATATATATATATATATATATATATATATATATATATATGTGTGTGTGTGTGTGTATGTATATATATATAATACATATATATATATATATATATATATATATATATATATATATATATATATATATATATAGAGAGAGAGAGAGAGAGAGAGAGAGAGAGAGAGAGAGAGAGAGAGAGAGTCCTCAAAGTGCTCGATACACTTTATTTTCTGGCAGACCTGTTCAATCAAGGCTTCTCTGGGAAACAGTCAACCATGCATATCTGATTTATCCACCGCTGTCTATAGCCAGGTACTCATTCAAACAGCAGAGTGAACAGAAGAACGGATGGGCATTAACATCTTAGTCCAACACTTCTTAATTCAACACAGGATTTGAACCCGGGTTCTTCTGACTGAGTCCCTCCACCCCTCTGCCCTACCCTGGAGACTGGGAAGAAAGGACATAAAAACACAAAGTGCCCAGACGCCAAATCTTTGCATGTGGTGATCAAGTGGTCAAAGTACACGTGAGAGTTTGGCCAGGCCAGTGTGCCAGGGCAGCTGTCTCTTGGACTGGGTGACATATTTAATGAGTACTATTGATTGTACTAAGCAGACAGGCCAGCCAGCTGAGGCCTGGCCAGCCTCATTAATGCATCTCTCTTGTTCCTCCTGCACTGCGTGTAGTGCCAGATGTCACAACACACTCCACTGACACACTGTCTCAGTCCTAACACACTCGCCGCATCAGTCGAAACACACCAACCACATCAGTCCTAACATACCCATCACACAAGTCCTAAATACTCGACACATCAGGACACCTGTCCTAATACAATTGCCACATCAATCATAGCACACCCGCCACATCAGGACACCTGTCCTAATGCAATTGCCACATCAATCATAACACACCCGCCACATCAGGACACCTGTCCTAATACAATTGCCACATCAATCATAGCACACCCGTCACATCAGGACACCTGTCCTAATGCAACTGCCACATCAATCATAGCACACCCGTCACATCAGGACACCTGTCCTAATGCAACTGTCACATTAATCCTAACTCACCCACTATATTATGACATCTGTCCTCGTACAATTACCAGATCAATCCTAACACACCCGCCACATCAGGACATCTGTCCTAATACAATTTCTACATCAATCCTAACATACTTGTAAAAATCAGGACATATGTCCTATTACACTCTCCATATCAATCCTAGCACACCTGCCACATCAGGACATCTGTCCTAACATAATTGCCACAGCAATCCTAAAACACCTGCTACAGTAGGACATGTCCTAATACAATTGCCACGTCAATCCTAACACACTTGCCACATCAGTTCAAACACACTCACCATATAAGGACATCTCTTCTTACACACTTGTCACGTTAGTCTTAACACACTCCCCATATCAAGATATATCTGTATATATATATATATATATATATATATATATATATGTTTGTATCAATGCCTCTGAATATTATGTAAAATAACAATAACAGTATTATAGCAATTAACAATTATTTTAAGCGCCTTTGAACACATTTTTTATCTAGAAACATGGCGCTACATAAAATAAAGTTATTATTATAATCCTGCATCAAAGCTGCTCTACGAGGGCTCTCATTGTTACAGCCACTACAGCTGCGAGCCTGATAAAAGATGGCTGAAGAACAAATTACCAAATAATGAATTGTCAGATCAATGCACTGAATTTGAAACGTGTGTCATCAGACACGTCACATGGAAGGTGTGTGCAGTGACACGAAGCAATGAGAGAAAGACGGCTGACATGGACACAATAGTGACATGTCAACTGACTAAGTGACGCGAGGACGCGCACAAAGCTGACAGGAGACGTTGTCAACCCCTGGATGACATGAATTGCCTCGACACAGCAGCTACTGTTTCGCAGAATTCCCACACTTCTGTTTCTGGCTACTCAAAGTGACTGGTCAGTTTGGCCAGACATTGATCTCCAACTGACCGCTAGCTACTCTGACCTTTATGTGTTTTGTGGGCAGTGAGAGTGGAGTTCGGTGTGAGATGTGACATAACACCTACAGAGCAAATGTGGGAAGAGGGAGTGTGGGAAAAGGAAGCATGGAGACAGATGAAGATATACGAAGAGCAGGGAGAGATAGAGGAAGGGATGGAGGTAGCAAACGAGAGAGAGAGAGAGAGAGAGAGAGAGAGAGAGAGAGAGAGAGAGTGAGAGGGATGAAGAGAGGAAGGGAGGGAGGGGGAGGGGGAGACAGGAGGGAGGTAGGGAGAGAGACAGGGAGAATGGGGAAGAGAGAGGAAGGGGAAGGGGAAGGAGAGAGAGGGGGAGAGGGAGGGAGAGGGATGGAGAAGGGAGCAAGGAGGGAGGGAGGGAAGGGGAGGAGGAAGGGAGGAAGGTAGAGAGAGAGGGGGAGAGGGAAGGAGAGAGGAGAGAGGGGGAGAAAAAGAAGAAGGGAGGGAGGGGGAGAAGGAAGGGAGGTAGAGAGAGATATTGAGGGAGAGGGAAAGAGATTAATGGAAGTGAGGGGGCGACAAGAAAATAGGGAGGGAGGAAGGGGAGACAAGAAGGAAGCAGGGAGGGATGAGGAAGGGATATTGAAGTGGTGAGAGTGAAAAGGATGGATGGAGGGAGACAGGGTTGTCAGGGTGTACCTGGAGTGTATCTGAAGCATTTCACCATTTAACCACAGTTAACAAGATGATGTAAGTAAGATGATGATTACTTAGCTGTGACAGAGTTAACCGACTTCTGATTGGCTAATTTGTGTAATTCGGGATAACTCCGCCTGAATTATCAAATAAGTGGTCAGTGTAATTATCTTACCAGAACTCATTTTTATTGGATAATTTAATCTAACCTACAAATGATCACATCTCTTAGTCAATCAACATTAAAAGTACCCACTGTAAACAAATGTCAAAACACAATGTCCAGTGCAGCTGGAATAATCGCAATATTTATTAAGTGGACTAAACTACTTATTCCACATAGGGTTTAGTTATTCAATAACACATTTTAATTCACTCTGTTTAACCTCATAATTAACCCAAGCACAGAAAAAGGTTTCAACAGAATGTCTCAAAATAATACGACCTAAGAAATATTACGATCTACCATGCAAGCTATTACAAACATTACCTCTTTAACGCATTCTGATTAATTCTTTACGGCTGCAAGATAAATTCAATCCTAGACAGAGATTACCTAATCAATTCATCAGCGAGAACAGAGTCATCGCTAGTAGATCCGACAGAAGCACTTACTAGCAACGAAACCTTGCCTGGCGTGTCGCCCACTCCAAAAACCGCTCAGACCTGTCTTCAGTTTCGCAATCGAACGAGACCGCTCCAGTTAACGGAATCACCAGATCGGAGGCAGATGATACCACCAGATCAGGTGCTAGGATCCGATCCGTGCACCAGTTTAGGAATCCGCCTGCAGCCTGGCCGGGAGATCAGCGCGAAGTGAGCGGCAACGAACGATTGGTCGGCGCGGTTTGCGATCGTGATCGCTCACTGTATTGATCAACATTCAAAGGGAGCCTGGATTCATTACAACCTGGAGACGCTCCCCATTTCCTGGCTAACCACCACCGCATACAAGTGGCGAATGATTTATTTCCGCCACACCGACGAATGTTTAGATATTAACGCGTGTGTGTGTGTTTGGGGAGTCGACTCCGCCGGTCCGCTGAGTGTTTGGCGATCTCTTGACGAACACAAACAGAGGCGGACGCAGTGTGGAACGTTGCAATTACGAAGTGAGATATTGACACCGCCTACAATTATAGACGTACAACGGACGTGTGAGTGACGAGCCAGGTGTGAGGCGTCCATGAGACCGCGCTGGGCGTGCACGCATGTCATATGTCACACACCACGGCTGCTCACTTGACATCAGCCTGAGACGACAGTGGGAAGTGCAGGAGACTACACAATGGTGTAGGACGTGCTCCACGAGCCAATGACCTGCTCCATGGTATAGGACATGCTCCACGAGCCAAGGACTTGCTCCATGGTGTAGGACGTGCTCCACGAGCCAAGGACCTACTCCATGGTGTAGGACGTGCTCCACGAGCCAATGACCTGCTCCATGGTATAGGACGTGCTCCACGAGCCAAGGACCTACTCCATGGTGTAGGACGTGCTCCACGAGCCAATGACCTGCTCCATGGTATAGGACATGCTCCACGAGCCAAGGACTTGCTCCATGGTGTAGGACGTGCTCCACGAGCCAAGGACCTACTCCATGGTGTAGGACGTGATCCACGAGCCAAGGACCTACTCCATGGTGTAGGACGTGCTCCACGAGCCAAGGACCTACTCCATGAACCGAAGAACCAACCCCCAGAGGACTTAGAGTGGACAGAGAAAGTGGACGTCTTGTCCCCCGTTACACCGAGCCAGACTGACTTATGTTCATTGAGCAATCAATATGTCACATTGTACCACAGTTTACTGTCGCCTGTATCAACGATGGCATCGACTGGACGCACAAAACATAGCATTAACACTCATTTGCTAACACTCAGCATAACCTCTAAAGTGAACATCTAGACCAAACATAGACCAGTCTATCAATCAGCAAATAATTTTGTACAAAACAAACATACAGTTTGTTAATATATTCTTGGTCACTACATTTTGGCCGATTCCAAATGTCTGATTGTATTGGATTTATAATCAATCTGATTCGGGTTTGAACATGCATGACTGTGTGGGTTTCCTTGCATCGTTGCTGTGCTTTGGTAATCTTATTTAGGTTTAAGGTGTAATGCAAGTGTGCTTTCTGTGATGCACTTTAGAAAATGGAACAATGGAGGACACCTTCTTCTGGGCGGCCATCTTGTTGAAACACATATTTTATCACCTAAGAAACTTGGTGCTCTGTTTGAATACTTCTGCCACATCTCGCAGTATTCAATGTCACTCCATTGCTGAAGATCGTAAGAGGCAGGCAGCCGACGTATTCTAAGATCAAAGTTGGTTTCTTTTGACATCAGCTGTCTAAGAATATTCCAGAAATTATTGTATTCATTTGAAATGTTCCATCACCCACACAGGTACAATGATTCCATAGCGGGTGTAGGGCAAATGTGCAAATCCATACACACATGCATGCATATACACATGCATCATGCACACAGGCTTTTCTTCATGTTGTAGTTTGTCATTGCTCCTGCATCCCTACAGATGTACAGGCCTTGATACACTGCCTAATTGTGCTACGACGAATACGTTTGTTGATCACCCTGTTGTTAATACTGTAATACTAATTTATTAAACAGGAACAGTTCTACAACACGTATATCCATGAGAATCCGAGCTCAGATGCATGACATACAAAATCATTAAGCTAACCATGAGTTGGGGACAGGCAGGAGTTATAACTGGAACTTGGAACTGCTGAAAGTTGGGTGGAAATGCAATGTCACATATCAAAGATGGCTATAGTTTCAGATGATTTTACAGTAAAGTAAAAAAGTAAAGGTAAGTTCGTGTATAGAACAGTATCTGGTCCTCAGGACAGCTCAAAGCGCTTTACACTTTACTTCCCTGGCAGACCTGTTCACTCAGACACCATCTCGGCTTCTCTGGGAAGCATCCAGCCATATGCTACAATTAATGCACAAAGGCTGCTCGTACACATATCCACCACTTGTCTATAGCCAGGTACTCATTTATACAGCTGAGTGGACTGGAGCAATGTAGAGTGAAAAACTTGCCCAAGGTTATAACACCGTAGCACAGGATTCGAACCCGGGTCCTCTTAGTCGAGAGTCCGAAGCTCTACCCCGGAGCCATTGCACTCTACGGTGACGGGGGTTGATTCCAGAGTTTTGGCACAGCTAGCCTACAGAGAAAGCACATTTGCCAATACTGAGCTCAGTTTTATGTGCACTCTTTATGCTATTGCATGTTGGGAAAACATTGACACATTGTAAATTGTCCCATAATCCCGTCCTCGTGTCTGCGATGGTTTTGGAGAAATCGCCAACCAGATCAGAAGTAGCGCAGTAATATGATTCACTCGAACGGTTAGTTTTAGATCATTCATAACTACAAACGTCAGATGCACTGTATCAGACAATTACTGCTCCCTCTGATTGCTTTCACATCACCGCTGCACGGCTCGGGGCACCGTCGCACACTGGAAATCAATAAATAATAACGCAGTAGAAATTTCATGATGCATTACACGTTCACCACCACTAGTTGTGGCTTCGGTGATAACCAGATGTTTTGATTCATTAATCCAGCCAAACCCACCAGTGACGGCGAGCCACTGAAGGGTGTAGATAAATGAGCTACACGTCCATAAGAAGACAATAACTGAAGATAATAATTGGAGGCGTGAATATACACTGTCAGACTTGTGAAAATTAATGTCGTCGTTGGCACAACGGAAAAAACAGCCGGATGATTCCGGATCAATGGCCGGGGAGAATAATGGCAGGAGAGACGGAGGCGAGGGTAGCGGGCGGCAAATTAGCCGGCCTCGAAAGCTATAAATCTCCATTTTAACACGTCCCAGTTGTCTGTGCGATGGTCTACTACTTGCTCGGTCGCTCCCAGGGTTGTAGACCGTTTCTGGTTTAGCTTCGCATTAATTATGCATTGTTCTGCTGTAGGGCACCGACTGAAACGACAGCAGTAGTTTATTTATGTTTAACCACAAAACTAAACTGGGTAGAATAACACGACATACTTTCACACACTGTACGATTACTACCGGGTACTCACTGCTTTTTGCTTAGTTACTCTGAGGTACAATTATTTTGTAAAAACAAAATGTTTTTGTGAAAGTCACACCGACATCGTAGGGAGTTTTTATAATTGAATTTTCACCGGGGCCATTGTCTGAAAAGGGGGACTTTCTGATTTAAAATGGCCTCTGGACTATGTAGTGAGTTTGTAATTATGAATGAAATGTGTTTAGGTGATTCATAGTCACTGCCTAGTCTTTTCACCATATCACCTAATTGGCATTTTCTCTGGTTATCCATATATATTTGAGAACCATTGTTTCACATATTATCCTCTTTGTATACTCATAGGTTTAAAAATATATATTATGGTCTTATGACTATGTAAAATGTGTCTTGCCTGCTAATTTGTGTTTAGTTGTTTTATTAAGCTCAGAGCAATGTTCACAATTTCTCAGATTCCACACACAACAAAACAAATGGTAAACAAAACATCCAGTTTCAAAAAAAATTGATCTGTAATAATGCCAAGCCAAGCAGAGTTGATGACAATACCCTTTGATGTTTAACTTTCCCACGTTTTTAAAGAGCAGACTTTCTGTTACAAATAATTAATTATTTTAATTCCGGACAGAGAAATGGTGGTGGTTTCTTGCTAGTACATCAGAAAACTTGGCAGTGGTTGTGACAAGTTTGGGCAAGGTCCAATTGCATGTCATGATCTGTTTACAAAAACAAAACCACTGCCAGCGCCTGGCGTTGCCTGGGGCAAGTCTTCACACTAGACAACCACTTCCATCATCTACTGTTACTGAAGCTCAATAAGTGTTCTACACAGTCTCTGTCGCTGTCTTCACATGTGAAAGTCTTCACCTGTGGAAGTCTTCACCTGTGAAAGTCTTCACCTGTGGAAGTCCTGACCTTCATTCAATGTTGATGCTTGATTTGACTTTTATGTGTGTAAGATTTACTTATTAATTTTATGCTGTTTTTATTATCTCAAACTTATAATGCTTTTTTGATCTTTTACAACTTTATTTCTTAATTATAATTTTATTTTGTCAGTTGGTGCCATGTTTTTTATTTTATTTTATCTTATCTCCGAACAGGGCAACCAGCCATGTACAGATATATTTATTGACAACATGGTTTCATTTTAGGCAAAATTAAGCAATTAAAAAGTAGCAATTTGAACACAAGTTAGGAGTAACTGTCTACCCAGATAACTATAGGAAAGAGGAATATACCAATGGATACCAGGCAGAGTTTACACTACCAAATAAATTGCCGTCAGCAATGTAGCACTAATGTGTAATTCTGCTTCCTGGTTCTGACCCAGAAACAGACCCTATTCTACAGAGTTAACTAGCTCTAAACATCGGATCAGGCTGCTATGTAGACTCTGTGTCGAGTTGACAAGCCATATTTTGTTTATTACAGTGTATATGCAAAAATAACTTCCCAGACAGACATGCCTTTCTATTCAATCCCAACAGTGCCCAAGGCTGTCATGGTCAAGAAACACGACACAACCTACATCGGAGACTTAGTGCTACATTGAAGTAATGAAACAAATGTATGCTATAAAACATGTTACTATGCACCCACAGTTATACACCACTCCCATGAGTTGCAAGGGGAGGTCTGAATGGAGTACTGTACGGTCTTTTGCCCAATGGTCCTTTGCCAAGTGAGCAGGTTGAATGAGGACCTTTCGTCCAATTTAACTTTGAGTCTTTGACCCTGGAATATTACCAGAAAGTCCTGTTGCAAAAATCCTATTAACAAAATGTCCTGTTACCAAAATGTCTGCTGCCTAAATGTCTATTACAAAAGTGTCCTTTAACAAAATGTCATGGATTCACTCAATGAGTCGATGCCCTCATCTCAAAAACAGAAGTTGGTAAATAATTCATACGAACAGAGCACATTCTGAAGGGACCAGATAAAACTTCAACCCTACCTACAATTACCAAATAATTTTCTGAGCAATTCGAATGTAACAAATTTGAAGAAGAAAAATCTTTTGACAAAAATTGCTTTAAAATGTTGACTCTAGAAATCGGTTATGGTTTGTTCAATGTCAAAACATGAAAGTGAACATAATAGGTACGATCTAATCTATGCTAGTTAATGATTAGTATGAAAGATAAATCTATTCCGGAACATTCTGTGATGTACCGGTACATTCAGTAAAAAATTTGGTGTACCGGTAATTGTGTTTTCCTCATAGCCGGTAATGACGCTCAGGGAGAAATGCCTCAGTTTGGAATGACAGGTGACATATGGCTATGTATTTGTATGTAAGTCCACTAAGTCTACTGTTAGTTCTAATTATCTTGTTGTTGCTGCGTCTCATAATTGTGTTACACAATTCTGACACCTACAAAATAGCCTTATTAAACATTGTAAGTAATCTGTTTGTGTGCCCATTAATAAACCACATGCGTGTGAATTACAACATCATTCTACCTTTTGTTTCTCGTCAATTCGATCGATGTAATCATTGCATAACCTTTGTTCTATCAGCTGAGCGTAATAATGATGTCGACATTTACACAGAGCAAACAGGGGATCAATCATTTTGTCTGATTACTGCATTGGAACAGACACAGAGGCATGGGGGGGGGGTGTCGTAGGAAGTTGGTGGCAGGTTGACATTTTGACGTTGGCGGCAAGGTGGTAGGAGGTTGGCTCGAACTAATGATGGCAAATTCAGCCTAACACAAGCGGGAGATTGGACCCCAAAACATGTGGAAGACGAATGGTTGCCCCAAATAAATTGTCACTAGATACTGCCAAAATTGTCTGTACATATTTATATATATATATATATATATATATATATATATATATATATATATATACATATTGTTAAAAAAATCTAATATTTGAAGCATTCCCAAAATTTCTGGAAATATTAGGTCTAGGGCTGTTTACACCCTGACACACAATGGTAGGGAAACTGAATTACCTTTATAAGCAGCTTACTTTCATACATATGACAGTTACACAGTTACATAGGTTAGAACTGAAATAAATCAGGATTGTCCAGGGATGACCTTAATTGTATTACTCAGGTGGCCATAAAACAAGATCCAATCACATATATGTTGTTTGCAGTTTACTGAATGCATCCAAGCCTAGAGCGACAAAGACATGGCCTACCAGGTACTTGCTGCATGGTTGCATCAACTAATAATTATTTACTTCCTGTTAACACATTATTATTGGCAAGTAGGTTACTTAGGGGCAGTTCAAAAGCTGGTTTATCCCAATCATTGCTTGCTATATATGTCATTTAAATAACGTAGGCTTCGCAGCGGTAACCTTTTGACTGTGACTCAAACTGCTTGGTGACCCATGCTCTTAAACAGTTAACTTGTGATAAATTGACAAATAAATAGCACAAATAAATGAGAACATTACTAGACATGTTTGCCTAGCTTTATGTAGAGACCTGTCCACCCGTCATTTGGACGGGTAAAAACGAATATGGACAGGTACAAATATGGGTGGACGGGTAAACAAAATAAAGGAGCAAAAAAGGTCTTCCAAAACCATAGATATTGCTAGTTTGCCCTTGAAAGTGAGTTAAAATGGTGTCACATGTGTGTTTGTAGTCCATTTCAGGTCAACATTTCAAAGTTAACATCCATGTGTCTACCAAAACATGTGTGACGTGATTGGCAATAATTGTATCCTGCATAAAGCCCTGCGTGTTTGCAGGACACACGGACTCCCCAAATCAGCTGCATTTGTTGTTTTGTAGATGTAGAAAGAGGACACGTCACATCAAAGAATTGCTGTTTACATTCATAAAACTCTGTACAAATGTATGGTCTTCACCTAATGTTTATATGCAAAATGTCCTACATAAGCACAAAGATCTTTCGATGAGATATTTCCGGATTTGGAATAAGCCTTTGATTCCGGAATGGGAATCCTCCACGTGTGGTGAGTATATGATACAATTTTACCAAGAAAAAACTCTGACAAATTCACTCCCATAAATCAATTTGATTAAATGTTGTATTTTGATGTTTTGAGATCCCCGTTAGGCAAACATAATGAGATAAATTACACCAACAAATGTAATTGTGACTGGATGTTACTTTGGCAGGAAATTTTTAATAAATACTTGTACAAACATGTGCATATCAAGATTCTCTTGTGTCAACTTGCCTAATGTAGCTTGTAATTGACTGCAAACTTGTTTAGTTTGTTTAATATTTATCAATGTATATAATCACTGACATACATGGGATGGGTTTGTGACAGTTTTACATAAATCTATATGTAAAATGTAGCAGCCATATGTAATATAAATATATGGAAATTAATCCTTACATCTCACATGCATGAGTCACATGTGACTAATTTCTAATTTGGCCTCTTTACGCCCCTATGACAAACTAGGAATATTGCATTATAATTTCCACCAAACTAGACCAATAGATGTAAAAAAGTTGCTGTAGAGAAATGTGTTCATGCTGTACAACAATATTTCACAACACCTTTTCAAGTAGCTGCTCTGAAATTTATATCACACTGTGAAAGGCTATTTGTGCAGGTCGACTGAAATACATTTAACATCTTCATTGTTGCGAGCAATATTAGTTTTTCTTGCACTGTGCCACCAGCAGACGCCCAGTTGGCCAACTTTATAAATTGATTATATTTACAAGATGCATCCTCTTGTACTGAAGTGTGAATTGATTAGGTAGCGAAAGCAAGACAAAGCACGCTATGCAAATGAGTATTCTTGTACAAATTAAATGACAATGTCCTGATGATGGCGAAAGCTGCTTTCTAATAAAATATTTCCAGCTCTGTAATATGTTAGTAAATGTATTCATTACAGACACACGTGGAATGCTTTTAGAGAAAAGTGCAAGTTTAAATCGGATTCCAAGACTACACTGTGATTGATAACCAGGCACAGATAGGAGGTCACCAGCAATGTTAATTCCAAAATGGCGGCTGTGAAGCCACAAGAAGGGCATTTTAAACGTCATAGGTCTATGTGGTCTGAAACATTGCAAACTGATACATTGATATATTCTGTCCATGCTGCGTATTACCTGTCAGTGAATGTGTCTTAATCTGACATTGTTTGTATTTAGCAAACATATGCTATGTTGAAAGGGAAAGACAATAGTGTAAGTACTCATACTTGAACGTATCAGTTTACACGATACCTGTGCCTAGATTCAATTAGAATTGGTTATCCATGTAACCGATCCTGACTAAAGCAGGGACATTTTGAAGATGCAATATACAGGTAGTTTCTGTGTTCCTACCAATACAATATAGTACAACTTCCTAAAACTGGTCTTGTCTTAACACTCAGTTTGAAATGCCAGCATATAAAATATGCAAAGAAAACATTCAATAAGACTTAAATAGTTTAATTTCCTAAGTAAAATACCATCAAATATATTACTAAAATAATATTATTTTTTGAATTTTTGCCAGAATTTCTATTTGAGTGCAAGTGCATGAGGCTATAATGTGTAACAAGAATTATAAAATTGTACAACTAAATAGTTTATTCTAGATGTGTTCAGAAGCTCTAAGTCACCTTAGTTACCGCCAATGTTGTTTGTTTGGTTGGTGCTATTGTTATGCAAGAGATGCGTAGGATGGTACATCCCCATGTCATGTCAAAATGTAAGGTGACATACATAATTAGTTACAGATGAATGATAATAGGTGGTGAATAAATAATAAATGCCAAAATTTCACTCCAAATTACACGGCTTGACATTTCTTATTAGGCCTTCGTGACATGTTTAATTTTAACACAAAATTACAATAAATTTGATCGATTTTATGTTGATTAGGTTGATTTAGAATAAATGAATATAACCAGAGCCAAGTCCACATTAATTCACCCACGAAATAACAATGAATTGATCAAGTCTTAATTCAAAGGTCAAACACAAAGACATTCACAAAGTCTGTTTATTACACAATGTAAATGAACCGAACGATGCACCTAATATGACGTACATGATCCTGGTCTGTTATACGTGTTACGAAAGGAATGGCAACGTATTGGAAATGTTTATATATATACCATATGGGGGAAAGTAGCAGCACTCATGTGTCCTGTCCTGTCCTGTCCTGTCCTGTCCTGTCCTGTCCTGTCCTGTCCTGTCCTGTCCTGTGTATGTCCACCCAACAATATGATGACAAGACAGCAGAACTAACAGGGTTATTGACAGAGATCCGTGGAGCTTCCGTTTATTTCCCTGACAACTGATGACCACTCAAACAGACCAGTCACACATATGGGATATCCTTGCATAGCAAACAAGACTTCTCATTACCTCTTTATTACTCATGTTCAGTGTTCACATACTTTTGTATACTGGCTTTTCAAATTTTTTACTTTTTCTTGTTGATTTCTATATAGAAAGTAGAAACATTATCAACTATCACCCACTAATATGGACTTCTTTCTATAAAATTATATAATGTTTTTACAATCTCTGGTAAGTGTAATAGCACACAGTATACTAATGCAAATAGTCACACTACAGTGAACGTACATCACATATGGGGCATATTTAGGCTATTATATATTGAGAACATTAACTGATGCTTGTGGACAATCTCTGCAGTTTATTCTTTATTGCATGCAGTATTTTATACAAAACACCATTCACAAATCATCCATAAGCACGCGCGCACGCACACACACACACACAACAACCAATTTAAGTAATGTGTGATGTGTCCAATATAAATATAATCCAATAACTGCGTGACTTTTACATGTGGTTTGCGTTATGTGCTTGTGGGCGGTTGCAAAAGCTTGTGGGTGGTAGTCCATGCTTGTGAACGATAGTGGATAGCCCCCATGTTGACAATAACCTTGGAATCACATACAATAATAGCTAGTCATGGGCTGGGCCTAGATTTATTATAATACCGTTAACGCTATTATTTTATACATATTTGCAAAATATGCAAATAACAATTTGTTATCAATATTAATTGATTTACTTTTTAAGGCTGAATTTATGCATACTGGTAGTTGCCAATTTTTAAAAAGTAATCTTTGGCTTTGTCTGTCACCTACATATAAAATACATTATATTCGCAATTATCAACTAACTTGCTAGATCTGCCTATTATGACAGTTTCATAAATATTGTATGTACACCCAAAGGTGGGAGATTCATGAATAATAAAAATGCTTGTGATAAGCTTGATCAGGGTAAATTAATAAAATAAAACCATATATGGTTAACAAACAAAATTAACGAGCTGTACTGTGTATGAGCTCGAATAAGTTAACTATCAACAAATTCGTGACGGCAACACAATAGGCAATTAAGGCTAATCAAGGACAAGGTTAGAGCCTAGCCTATACAGGTGCCAGGCTTGCCACGGCTACGTTTTTATGGCACTGTTCTGAACGTTTACCCTAGCTCAATAGTCACTTCCTCGTTTAACGTCGAGTCGCCTCAACTCGGAGCCTGTTGTCGCGAGTGAGTCAGCGAGAGCGGCCGTGGTAACTCATAAGCAACCATTCATCAGGGCGTCGAGTGGCTCACGGTGTGCCCACGGCAGTCGCCCACATTGCAACTAACTGTACGGTCCGTGCACGGTAAACCGACTTCTCGAAAACAAAGTCCTGATTCACACGCCTAATATAGTTATCCACGTTCACTTACCTTACAATCGGGGTGTTTTGACGTGCCACTCTACAGTCACGACACACTCTTCTGGACGCTGCGCCTTGCGACACCTGTCATAATGGCCATGTTACAAGAGCGTAGCGTAATTTCTGGCAAGCTGCATTCCGCTTACGACGTTTATTGAGCCTCCGTCACCTTAGCTTAGATTGCAACATTGCCGCGACGTGGCGCCACCATTCGTCGCTCGCTCGTGTCGTTGCATTATACAGTGCCTGGCACTGAGCCCTGGGCCTGGAGTGGACACGATTTAGTGTTGTCATTGCGTCGTCTCTGTCCATTTGATTTTCAGTCTACTTAGCTCGCTACTTATTAGATATTAGGTTACGCATATTCTTTTTACACATATTCTTTAAAACAATACCATAATACATAGTAATTCCTATGAGGTTGAGCGCAATCCGAGTACGTCACGTCATGTCACATGACGTGCTGAAACGCTCTGGAACCGCCGAAGTTCCAGCGGAAAATGTCCAGCTGCTCCTCCTCCATGTCTTCCGATAGAAACAGAGCGACGGGGAGGGGTGTTAAACCACTGATGAATCTATCTTTCGAACAAAAACAGTTGGCCACGCAGATGTACGCCTCGTTTATAAATTCGCACGCGTTTTTACACCTAGGCCTATTGACCGCATGCCACGAGTAGCCTAAATCACGCGGTCGTTGCTTGATTCCGCATTGCTGATTTTTCTAAGAAAATCTGCAGCAATCGATTATTTGGTGGTTAGTAGGGTTTGTAGGGCCTACAATTTTATACGGTTAGTGTAGGCCTAAATACAGAACTTCAATCGTGGATAAACGGATTATAACACATTCTCGCACTCCATCTGTCAGTGTCAGCCAACTGGACTTTCATGGCAAACACACCTGGCTTACGAGGATACAATAAAGGAGCAATTCACGTAGTACTAAGATGGTTCCCATGCAAAAACGTGCGTATCACGAAACAACCAGATTATCGAAGACGCGGATAAACGAAACTTGCTCACCTTGCTCGCAGTTTGCTCGCCTGGAAGTCCGTTATCCCTGTCTGAAAGGCATCGTCCTAGTGCTCCTCATGTCGTCACTGACTTGTTGTTTCTACGTCTTCCTTCGATGTACTTGTCGTCTGACACCTGGTAGCGCCAAGCTATGTCTCTATACAGGCGACGTTGTTCTACTACCATCGTTGTTCATCCCCGAGCCATCGCAAACGTCCACTACGCATAACTTTGTCAATTAGTGGGACGTTTGATTGGTAGCCTACCTTTCTTGTATCTTCATTCCGGATGAGCTCCAGCCTTGATGTCTCAAGAATTCTGCGAAACATCCTTATCTTTGTGATGGCAATGTTCCTCTTGTTGTTAGTCGTCAATGCCCAACATTCACCTCATGGCCGAGCTAGGGCGGGTTTAACGATACCTTGTACACCTTTGAGTTTAGTATTAGGGGCATCTTGTGGTCATACATGACCCCGGTCAGTTTCCGCCAGCTCAACCATTGCACTCGTAAGTCTACGTTTTGTTGATTGTTTGCTTCATCTTTATCGATTACTTTCCACATGTACTGAAATGATCCTCAAGCTTTCTCTATGCAGTTATATAATGTTCAACATGTTCTCATGGATGATGTCAGATATTCTGTTTTCGCCACATTAATCTTCAGGCCGCTGCCCGTGAAAACATAGTTCCACGTCATTGTCGTGTCATTGATTACAGGCAGTCTGTGTAGAATAGTTCCCACGGCGACATGGACACACTTACGGAGATATCGTGTCAACCAGCACGATGAACAGAAATGGGATAAATGTTGACCCATAGTGGAGACCAAAGCCAATTTCGAATGTATCGCTGGTTGATTTCAAACACGCGGTATGGTACATGTCCTGTACTAATCTTATATAGGCTTCCGGGATGTTCGCTTCCATGTCCAACTAACTGGTTCCAACCACAGGTCTAAATCCAATGTGCTCATATGAGATGCTCACAAGGTCGATGGTACGGTGAAGAGTTTCCTGGCATGGCTAAGCAGCTGATTTCTCTGCCGTTACTACAGTTCGTATGATCTCCCTACCCCCCTCTCTCTCGTCTCTATATCTCTCTCCCTTTCTCCCTCACCCCATCTATACATATATCCCTCCCTCCCTCCCTCCCTCCCTCCCTCCCTCCCTCCTCTCTCTCTCTCTCTCTCCCCCTCCTCCCCCCTCCCCCTCTCCTCCTATCCCTCTCTCTCTCACTCTTCTCCCTATAAACTTCGGGAATCCGGCTGCTTTCACATGTTCTCACAATTGGGACTCGCCCCATCTACTAAGGTGTTTGGGTGCCTCAACATAGGTGTTCTATCTGGTCCACAGCTCTTATTGCTCTTCAGTTTCTCAGGTGTCCATCTACTTCTCCGTGTGCTACATCCTCTGTTACTTCCGGAAGTAAAACTTCTTGAAGATAAACGAAACATCACTGTATGTATTTGTTTTAACCTTAGAACCGCGCGTACACTTGGGCTCGGGCGCCTGTGTGTGTGCGCGCGCGTGCGTGTCTGTATTCGTGTACGTATAGGCTCTATCACAGATATTCACAAACTGTTTTCTCCCGTTCCCCCTGACCTAGCTAGCTGAGCCCGCCAATGTAATACAGAATTATAGACCAAACACCGTTCAATATTGATGCACACCATAGCGCATTATATCATGAATGTCACCTGAGTCGAGAAATATGATGGCACATTATTTTTATTAAAGTGATAGCGGAATATGTCTACTGTCGAGAAATCACCTGAGTGTGAGGTATGAATTTATCTGTAATAATCAAACCTTCGAGTGGATGAACAGTTTTGGATAGGCACACACGCAGGCCAACATAACTTGTTCTTCATGGCGAAAAGCGCCGAAAAAACGCGATCACAACGATACGTTGATGGAAACTTCGGCTATGTCCTCGTGGGAACATTGACCACAGTCGGGTTTGACACATTCATCTCTGACCCAATTTTTTTCTAAGCAAAGGAAACTCTTCAAATACATTACGGGAAATTAAACCAAGAACGTTCTTTCGTAGAGATTGCACGTTCGTGTCGAATGGGTTTCTAAGTAATTTTGCGTCACGCTGGCTCATATCTGGGAACTAGGTTTTTAATCTACCCTGTCTGTCATATGTTCACCAGTGACAACCAGCAAACCTTCGTGTCGAATATCAACGTCTTGTGAACCGCATCGAGCCCCTGGCACAAGAGATGGAAGAGATGGGTGTTCATGGCGCAGGACTTACTGGCTTTTAGTTTTACCATCTTGACTATAGAGGTCTCTCGTCAAGACTGTCTCTAGCTCTGGCGGAAGCGTTCTGGATGCGAGCGCCTACCGATGGATCATACAGTGAAGAGCCTTAATTTGACCTATGCTTCGCTGCCTTCACACGGGAAAGAAAATCCTGAATGACTGCATGGCCAGAGCTTTGTCACTTGTTTATATGCACATATACGTTGCCCCGTGACAGTCCTTCTGGTTAAAAAAAACGCTGAGACCTCGCGAGATTCGTCGCCATGGTGGTAAGCACTTAGGAGTTAGGTATTACCAGTTGCCCCGAGGTGAAATGAAACTGTCCCTGTCCCTGTCCCTGTCCCTGTCCCTGTCCCTGTCCCTGTCCCTGTCCCTGTCCCTGTCCCTGTCCCTGTCCCTGTCCCTGTCCCAAACCTGCATCATGGCGGTCACAAACGCAGAGCATAATTTCACATGGCAGTAGTGAGTATAGTGAATTGCTCTGCTACGTAACTTCGCCGATGCGAGAGGCTAAAAAAAGTGCTGCCACCTCACGACGTTTGAGAAACCGAAGCTAACCCAAATGCAGCTTGAACGTGATATAGCGGCGCACAGTGGTCGCAATGGGTCCGTGCTAATACAATCACGGTCAAATATCCTCTAAAATGTAATGGTTTGTTCTTATGTTTAGACAATGGTTGTTAAAGCCCCCCCACCACGAAACGCAGGCTATATCATATATACATGCACCTAATTGAGCCACGGGACCGCCAAATTCCAAGACAACTCAAAGCATAAGTGTCCCAAATATACAGGGGTCGGTCAACGAAAACTCTCGTATGACAGAACATGACCACTTTCCGTTGAAAGCTTGATTCACAAATTCCTGCTCTTCCCAATTCGCCGAACGCAGATATATTTATGGAACCATTTTATGTAAATGCTCAGTTATATATATATATATATATATATATATATATATATATATATATAATATATATATATATATATATATATATATATATATAATTCATGAACAACCTACAAGTGAGATAGCTTAAAATGCAATATTCATATTTTCACTATTGCTTGACAAAAACATGGATAGATAAGGACAAAAATACAATTTAACTCACAAAAGATTGTAAATAACTAAATTATGGCACATTAGTCATAGTTATAATTGTTTGAAAATACAATATTAAAAGAGTCCAATATTTTGTATCGCACGCGTAAAAACAACAACGTTGTAACGATGGACCAAAGATCGATAGCATCTTTGTGAATGTGGTCTGCCCTTTCCGCATGGTCAAATAATTTATTTATGTATTTATTAATATTTATTTTATTAATTTATTCATCCTTTTAATGTACACTTATCGTACAGTTAATAGTATTTATTTATTTGTCATATTTATTTTATTAACTTATACTTTAGCACACAGTCACGATATTATAACTGCAGGATAATGAAACATCAGTTTTTAGCAGTAAATTCTTGAAGTCTTGAAACCGGTCCGTCCGTTCGCGGTCCGCCTTTTAGTGTGGGCCGGACATGAAGGATGCCTTTGAAGCTGGATGTCGGCGTATTTAACGTGTGATATTCAGGTTTAACATTTTGGTTTTCGTATTAAAAACAAAACAGTTTAGGCTCGACTAAGTCACAAACACTTGCCGTATCTGTTTTTAGGGAAGACACATACAACATCAAGCAATAACCTGAACAAATTTAAACTGTACGCTATAGAAATACTTTTTGCAGGCTCAACAAACTGAACACTACTAAATATCGCCCAAGCACCAGCCTTGCAATGTGGCTGGAAACCGAACAAGCGAAAAACGAAAACCGCCACGAGTTGGTCCTCACTGGTACTAGGATCTCAGAACGCATCGACAGTAGTGGATTGGACGACCATATTTTTACCCTAGAAGAACTGAACTTTTTGGAAATCAGTAAAACGACTCTCACGACTCTGAACCATGGTCTTGGAAATCTGATTAACCTCCAAAATTTAGTACTTCGCAACAACAAGATAGCCTCACTGCCTGCATCAATTGGGAAATTGCAGAAATTGAAATTCCTTGACCTCTCCACTAATGAGTTAGAGGAACTTCCGGGTGAAATTAGCAAATTGACAGAATTGCAACGGCTCAATGTTAGCGTAAATAAACTGACAGGGTTTCCTGATGTCAGCAAGCTGGTTAATTTGCATGTGCTGGAGGTATCCCACAATTCACTTGAGTCCCTTCCAGAAGGCTTGTGCAACAGCGAATCGTTGGGAGTAGCAGAGATTTATGCGAGCAGCAATGAAATTTCAGAATTACCTGCTGACTTTGCAAAGCTCGCGTCTCTGAAAGTGCTCGATCTCACCGATAACAAGCTGCAGCAGATACCCCCCGAAATGGCAGAATGCACGAAGTTGCGTGAATTTAAATTCGGGGGTAACAAGTTGAAAGACCGACGTCTGGGCAAGATGATGGATCAATGCACTACAAAATCGGTGCTAGACTACCTGAGGAACATCTTGGAGAAGGAGCGACAGAAGGGTGGAAAGGGAAAAGGAGGAAAGAAGAACAAAAAGAAGACAAATGACACTGTTGCTGAAGAGGTCGAGGAGGTGATGGGGAATTTCATGAAAGTTCTGCATTTCCACAGTGAAGATGGTTTGGCCATTCGTGTGACGGAGAATGTGGGAGGAGTGAGGCCATACATCGTGTGTTGTGTGGTGCGGCACCTTGACTTCCAGAAGTCCAACAACTTGTACAAGAGGTTCATTGCCTTACAGGTAATAGAATCATGGCTTTATGCAGGATAAAAAATTTCCTAATCCCAAATTTTTTGGTAGACAAGTGCATGTTAACTCCCATACGCATACTTACAAACACATGCATGACACCCATTTTCAAAGCATAGCTGACTATATCTAAACATTTCGGAGACCTTTTTGCCCCTTATTTTTTATCTGTCCTGTGATATTTCTACATGTCCAAATTCTAAAACGCTTAAAATTACCTGTCCAAATAATAGGTGGATGGGTCTCTATGTAAAGCTATAAATATAATTGCTTTCTGGGGCATGCATACTATATTGTCAGCTCAAATACAAAATAAAATTTTATTATGTAACTAATTGATTATGCAAGACAGTATACATAATTATACGTGACTTTCTTTAAAAAAAAATGCATACTATTATATATAGCATGTATGTTGTTCAGGCTATATATATATATATATTTTTTGAGTGAGATTATCTTTTGGTTTCAGACAAAACTGCACGACACAGTATGCCAGAAACGACAGGCCGCAACAATTGCCACCCACGATCTTGCTAGTGTTAAAGCACCTCTTACTTATGATGCAAAGCCACCAGCTGAAATAACGGTAACTGTTATGGAATTTCTGTATATAAATAATGATGTCAGCAATAAAATAGATACATTTTAAGTGTCAGTTGCTGCCTACATAATCACAGGTTGACTGGTGCATCGAATAACCATTTCTAGTTATCCCAACGCTCCGGTCACTTGGTATCTCTGGTTAGAATTGGTAGCATATTGAGTGAGCCGTATACCTGTGGCATAATCTACATGTAAACAAGGTTGACCCAGCGTTTGACTGGAGATCTGTTATATGCCTAGGTTTGTACGTTGACACCGTAGAAGGGCAACACAAAAGGTGATTGGCATGATTTATATATAATTTATTCATATCTTTCCGAACACTGGACTGGCTCCTCATAGGGCATTAACAGTTCAACACAGCTTATGTGGTGGGGTGTAGGGGGTGGCGTGTGCTGGGGTGGGGGGTGGGGAGGCATATACTCTACTAAAAAGATGATTTGAATGTTAAAATACTAAAAGTGTTGTGTAGAGCAGTGGTTTTAAAACTATGTATGACGTACGTATAGTAGAAGTCTTAGCAGAAGTTATCTGGTGGGCTGGTGGCAGACGGCCTTGAAAACGTCTTGTACTGATATGTCTGTCTGTTACAGCTGCTGCCGCTGTTCAAGAAGAAGGAAGTGACGGCTGAACAGCTGGTGATGAAACTACGCAAGGAGGCTGAGGAGCAGAGGAGGGAGAAGAAGAGGAGCACAGTCAGTGGCATACACAAGTAGGTGATACACCCCACTCACAGTCAGTGGCATACACAAGTAGGTGATACACCCCACTCACCTCACTGTCAGTGGCATACACAAGTAGGTGATACACCCCACTCACCTCACTGTCAGTGGCATACACAAGTAGGTGATACACCCCACTCACCTCACTGTCAGTGGCATACACAAGTAGGTGATACACCCACTCACCTCACTGTCAGTGGCATACACAAGTAGGTGATACACCCCACTCACCTCACTGTCAGTGGCATACACAAGTAGGTGATACACCCCACTCACCTCACTGTTAGTGGCATACACAAGTAGGTGATACACCCCACTCACCTCACTGTCAGTGGCATACACAAGTAGGTGATACACCCCACTCACCTCACTGTCAGTGGCATACACAAGTAGGTGATACACCCCACTCACCTCACTGTCAGTGGCATACACAAGTAGGTGATACACCCCACTCACTGTCAGTGGCATACACAAGTAGGTGATACACCCCACTCACAGTTAGTGGCATACACAAGTAGGTGATACACCTCGTTGACTGTCAGTGGCATACACAAATATGCCTCACTCAGTAGTACACACAAGTAGATGATACACCTCATTTACAGCCAATGGTACACCCAAGTACACCTTACTAAACAACCATGGTACCCAAAAATAGATGATACACCTCATTCACGACCAGTGGTACACACAAATAGGTGATACACCCCATTGTCAGTTGTACACACATGTAGGTGATACATCCCATTCACTGTCAGTGGTACACACAAGTAGATGATACACCCCACTCACTGTCCATAGTACACATATGTAGGCCATACATCTTGCTCATTGTCAATGGCGCACACCTCACTCCTGAGACGTAATATGTGAACAGTAGTTGATGTATCTATAACACATCTCATTCTGCATATTTTATGCATATTTTGTCACCCGAGGCAGACATTAGGGAATGTAAGCAGATAAGAGTGTTGTTATTGGTTCTGTGAAGGTTGCCACTGTATGGCGTTGTGTGTACATGTTTCAGATACTTGGACTTGTTGAAGGGGAAGCCCCTATACCCCTGTCTGCTTGACAATGATGGGGTTGTGCTCTCTTTCCCACCAATCACCAACTGCGAAGTCACCAAGGTTTGTCACTTAAATACATACCATGTAAACATAATTTCGGTTTTTTTATGGGTCCGATTTGAAAATGTTAATTAGCAAGTGTTTATAGATCTGTATAGTCACAACTCAGGATGAAAGCACCCAATAATATAGCCTTGCTTACCCAGGATCTGTGAGGTGGCAGCACTTTTCAGCCCCCCAACTCTGCCTGTGGAATTAATGGACTGCCGTTGTAACCGTCAGGGTGGCCTTACCCCAGATTAGGGTAGAGACGCTGATTGACTCTCACGCCAACTATGAAATAAAAATAACGATATACTTTTACGAGATAAAGATATCCTGTGAAAACGTATTCAACATTGAACTTGTATTAACACAAAATTAAATAAAAATTTGCAATTGCTTATAAAATAGGAATTAACAAGCATACGTGAGGTGGCAGCATTGTTTACCCCAAAATATACGTGAGGTGGCAGCATTGTTTACCCCACATGGATAACATTCAAAAGACGAAAAAGTCACCAGACTCCTCTCGACCTAGTTACGCAGCCGACTAATAGTCGGTTAAGCGAAACTACCAACAACAACCTTCCTCAGAGTCAGTGTTTGTGTGGGTGACATTGTACTACAAATGTGTACCTATTTCATTTTGTTCCAGATATCGGCCGACACTAAAGACTTGCTAATTGAAGTCACAAGTTCTGTCAACTTGGACGTCTGCAAGAAAGTCATGGACACCATGCTGAATGACATGCTGGAGCTCGGAGTCGGCTGTGACGCGCCAGTGACCGGCGCCACGGGAGATGCTGATGCCGCCAAGGCTGCGATGCCGTCGCATCAATGTCTGGTGGTGGAACAGGTGCAGATCTTGAACCCGCAGGGATCCATGAAGGTTGTGTACCCGGCTCGCACTGACATCATGACAAGTGCATTCCGTGTCATCCGCGACTACGAATAAGCAGGGTTTGTTTGGTGTGTGGATTTTTGCGTGCTCAAGTTGAATGTATCGCTTAGCCATTCTAAGAAAGTACACCCTGCTGAATGATGTGCAGTTCAGCTGAAACCACCACATTGTTAGAAAACAGGGGATCTGAAATTATGCGAATTATTTGTCGGTGTTTCTTTAAAATTTAAATGATCACAACTGGACGCGTGTAGAATACTTTGTGTTGTTTCAAAAATATTTAAGATTTAATTTCAATGTTTAATAATATTACATTTGTGTGAATTTGTTTACAATCGTAAATGTAATGGCTAACTGTTGTGAGCAACATGAAGTGTGAATATGCTCTATGCACTTAGTTCACTGCCAGTAAATGTTGTCATTGTCGGAACATTCATTTTGTGTATCAAAATTAACCTTGATAATCATGCCACACTTATTACTTTTGTGTTTGTCAATACAATTATTACGTTATAAAACATACTATAGTTGTCTAATCAGGATTATCTAGTCACTATAAGATGGATGTATGGACCAAATTCACACTTCCATATACAGTAACTGCTTTCCAAGACTAATTGCGTTGTTGATGGTGCTCATTGAAACGGTGCTATGTCATGCGACATATACAATCATGCTTTAGTAATCGCATGCTTTATGGGGCTGGTAGGTTTCCATGAATCTGCAATTGTTGACGGTGGTACTCAATTCTGTTTGTTTGGTTGTATTAAATAAATGTGTCTACTCAGAAATCCAGCAGTTATAATAAAATAATCTTTGTCGATGTTTCTGTCTGTCATAACAGATAAAATTATTCTTTGATTTAATGTCGATTTGACCAAGTCAGTTAACTTTCTTGCAAGATCTTATTACACACGATAGGTGACTTGTGCAAATTGAAGGACAGGTGTTGAATCTAGCCTTATGAATTCAAAAAGTAACTATTCCAAGAAATATGACAATAAATTACGTGAATCACTTTATTTCTTCCAAATAGCAATCAATACAACATAAAGCAATTCAGCTCAAAGTGATGTATACTTTAAACAGATGCAGTGCACAATCCTGTCTCTCTTGAATATGTCGACATGCAAACAGACATAAACGTTGTCTGTGCAGAATTAAATAGCACTCGCAAATGATCAACACATGGATAGGTTTGCTGTTGGGCCAATGTTGTAGCCTCTGAATAAATGTGTCAAACTGGCCCAGCCAGCGGCACTGTGCATAACAAGTGGATTTCAATTTGACTGGGTTGTTTGGAATGTCTTAGTATCGGTTGTCACATTTTTGTATACACATCAATTTGGGGGAATATTCACAATGTAAGTACAGCATAGCCATTGGGAAATGATACCATATCCAGTCTCTCACCGAAACATGGCATAGAGACATGCAATCTCTCCCAGGAATAACTTCTCTGACACAGACGCAAGTCTCGGAGAACGACTTTCCTTGTACATAGACTCATGCAGTCTCACAGACCTTCCAGATTGGAAAAAATAAATTTAAAATATAACTACAAGAATCTGTACATTTAGAGACTTTTTAAGAGGATCGTGGATTGGATTAGCACATTGGATACTTGTACATTAAGTACATATTCAAGATGGTGCCTACTACTAGCGACATGGCAGATATTGTGTTGAGGACATCAGTTTTGATCGTGTAAAGGAGTCATTGACAACAAGAGCTACTACTACAAACTACTACTAACAGTGACTATAATTATGAGTAACACACATTGTGGACAAGAAAGTACTCCCTGTCGCTCGTGAAGCCACGGAATGGTCTCTAGTGTGGGGGATAAAAACTGCCCCGGTAAAACATGTAAACAAAAAATAATCAACAAATCGTACAAATATAAACACTTGCACCATCACACTGGAAACAATGTAGGGTAATAAATAGCTCATAAATAATACTTTGTGCAAGATCACACGACATGTAGAATAGAACCACGCTTGTAAATAGAAGAAACTTCAGAACAGTGAATGCTGTCAAACAGCAACGTAAGTTGACTGGAGAGAATGTTGCGACGCTGTCTGGTAGCTTCTCGGAATAAATAAATAGAAATTCTGCACACAGAAATGACTAAATGCTAGTGGAATCATTACAAATCGTCACGCTACATGGCGAGTACTTTCGCGTTAATCCAGTTGTAAAATCTACACAAAGCAGTACATTGCATCGTCCCTGCTGTAACATTATCAAGTTGTAAAACAAAATGCAATTAATGCAAATGTTTACATGTCACCAGCTGGAAACTGGTGACTTAATCTAGTGAACCACCTTGAGTTCTGTCGGTTCTCACACCACTTCTGTTTGTATATCGGTGAATAAACTATTATCATTACAATGGGCGGAAACGAGATTATAAGTTACATAAATCCACAGCTGACACTGATGCAAGTCTGGTTGGACGACATCAGTGGAGTCATTGAAAGCACAACAAAGGTTTAAATAGGTCATCACACTTTGACAGAATATAAGAAAACTATACGAGAAATAACATGCATTGTTGTCGGTCAGTCTTACGTAACATGGTAAACAGGAAAGTCATGATGGAATGCACACGAGTAATATACAAAGCTAAGCTGCAGTTGGTAGTGTGATATACAATGCTAACCTGCAGAGATCACGGTAAAACAACGTTTGTGCTAGATCATGTGACGCGACCCAACATACCAAAGTTAAATTCCTCAACATAACCGATTTTCCTTGAATCCCCTCAACAAAGTGTTTCACCATCATCAGCAATTACACCGATCCCTGACAAACACTGTTAGACATTTGCTCCAATGCTGGACAGATCTTTAGTCTCCCATTTAACTGGTTCTTTAAACAGCTGTTGCGATCACACTACAAACACTTGTGCATTTAATACATCTGCAAACATGACAAAAGATCAATCTTGTAGCATCAGTGGTGACCTAAATAAACTTAATCCAACAAAATTATAATATTCCTCTCAGACGAGGAATCGTACACATTGTAAACTAATTAATAATTAAGTGACGGACGGAATGTGGCAAGATAAAAAATTTAAAACTACTTCAGCACAGAGTGACATGCATTGCACAAGTTTAGGAAAATAGCACACATACATCGCCTGCATTTACAGTAACAGATGCTTTGCCTCGATAGACACTTAACACACACATCCTACTGTAACCACAAACATTGCTCATTCAAACAATTCCCAGGATGACAATATTCAGGCTTTCTGCATAAGAAACATTACGGGCTGCGATCCAAACAAGTGTTATAATTAACGGCCATACACACTACTGGTATAAATTGATGTGTATATTCCCATTGTTCGTTTATTTGAAGCATTAACTACCTAGCCATGAGCTATCATTGCACGTCACCAGTTAGATACATTCACTACACCACTGTTTTTAGTTTCACATGTATTATCTGGTTTTAACAATTTGGTTTCGATCAAGATTAAATAAAACAGACAAGTGTCATCACAGACGACGTGACAATGATCATGGGACAGTGTTTTGGACGGACATTGCTGACGCCTATAAATAGCATGCAATGCGTTTTCAGCAACGCAAATTCACAGAGAACATAAATACGTAGCCGGGACACGAATGAGGCGAAATGCCTCGAGTGCTGCCCCCTGTGGAACACATGTTATAAATGGTCATCGCCTCAGTGTGCTGTCATCTGCATTGACTTAAGACGTTAGCTTCGCTTCTTGTCATGAAGCACCAAAGAGGCTATGCATCCCTGCATGACTGAGACTGCGGACTGAGCTCACTCAAGTGCTGCCATCTATCCGCTACAGGTTGGAAACACCGCCATCATACGCATAGTCAGCCTTATTGTGCATGACGAGCTGATCGTCAACAAAGTAGAAACTATCGGACCTGGTTTCGTACGGGGACGCGATCATCTCTTGGACTGAAACACGCAAATAACGTCATATTCTGTTAACGTGACAACCAGAAAGGAAACATAAAAAGCCAATATTTAGTCAGCTAGAAACAAGTTTCCTGAAAGATAAAACACATAAAATTAATGACTCAAACTATTTGTGCTTGTTAGAAATGTATCATTCATTGGTGCTAAATGACATTGCACTCTAATGCAGTGATACTGACACTGTGGATGGCCATGCTGTTGTTTTGACAAAATGAAATATTCCAATTCTTCCACGTACCATCCTACCCAAAACTGTTTACTCGTCGCATTTTACTAATCGTGGATGATGTTACATATAATGTTTAGTAGGTAGACGTAATTAATAGAATGTGCATAGCTTCAGAATGGTTACACTCATGTTTATCTCCTCTAATATACTGGGTTTGTGCATTTGCATGGTTCTCGTGGTCAGAATTGCAACCACCGAATGCACACGCCACGTCACTACAGATGTGTATCACTTGGTTCTATGTGGTACATGGTATCCATAGAAACATTTTATATGGTATGCTGTTTTTTCTCATGCATATTCTAAAATACACAGGAAATATACGGTCATGTAACAGTGGCGCCACACTGTGGCTTGATGGGACAACGTACCCTCCCTTTGTACAGACATGCACTTTTTGGACAGAAGAGAACAATTCAATTTTTATGTGTTTTACATGGGTGTGGTAGAATCAAAAGTATTCTCAGACTGTGATGTAACATGCCGTATGGAATACAGGTTTGACAATTAAAAAAGTTAGAAAACCGTACAAATACACTGGTCCAACAGTGTACCAGTCTATAGTACCTGGCAATATTAGGCACTATTAGTGATTATGACAAAGTGCAACTGACTGACAAACCTTGGCATACTCTGAGTATGACAGTTCCCAGTGTAGCCAGTAACTTAGGACAAAACATCGGTGTTGGACATAAAACAAACCAGACTAGGAACACAAGCACCAGACAAGGAGTCGGTCAAGCATGGGAAACACGCTTAGTAGGGAGAAAGAAACTGAACCGGCACAGGGAACGTTATCATTCCAGGGTTTCCCGTAAATGCTACTTACTTTCAGTGGCGTCTAAGTGTGGGAACTCGTATATGTGCTCCACTGTGTTTTTGCTGTTTGGTATACAGAAGCCAAACTCAAAGTCGAAGCATTTGAGGAGCCTGTCGCGGAAGTAGTGCTTCTCGATCATACGGAACTTGTTGATGGCCTTGTCACCCACCGTGAACTCTACGCTGAAAGGTCAAACCGAAGTGTCACAACAATGTGTCTTTATTGCTAACCCGCGGAAGAAAGCTAACATTTACAGATCATACATTGATGACAATTATGTATCGCTTGTTCACATCGCAACAAGTCTGATTAATAACCGCTTAGAAACAGTTTAAAAATTGTTTTTATTGGACAACCATCAGGGCTTTATGCAGGATAAAATAATTGCCAGTCACACATGTTTTGGTGGACATATGGATGTTAACTGTTAAGCCAGTTTACAAACTTTTAAAGGTGTCTGAAGACCTAAAATAGACTACAAAAAACACACATGTGACACCATTTTCACTCACTTTCAAGTCATAACTAACAATATCTATAGTTTTAGAAGACTTTTTTTGGCGCCTTCATTTTTTTACCCGTCAACCCATATTTCTACCCGTCCATATTCGTTTTTACCCGTCCAAATGACAGGTGGACGGGTCTCTACATAAAGCTATGACAACCATAGATATTATATTGTTACCATATTTCAGTTTCATATTAGCATGCGACTCCACTTATCCAACGTGTTATATAAAATACACTGTGCATTTTGCTACTTCCCGGGTTGACTGTTTGAGACACTTAACGCTGAAGCCAGTTGGTATGCATTTGTGTTATTGTGGTAAACTGGATTAATGTGTTGCCTTTATTGCAGTGCTCGGTCACCCAATCCTCAGCATAAACCTTTATAACCACAATTGGCTCGGCTCCATGCCTCGCACTTTGTCTATTTGAAAACGGCGACCAATTATCTAAACCCAGTTACAGCAACTAGCATGTTTATTTTATTCTGAGTGTGTCAAATCCTGAATAATCACAATGTGTAATATACTGCCTGATAATATATAACACTAACTTACACGTAGATAAGCAATTGTTTTCCGTTGTATGGACAAATAAAATATATATATAACCACACAGAGAGACTTGTAAACTCAATTTCCAAGCCATTATTTTGATGGCAGCTAACCAGTGTACTAAACATTTACATTTACTGTTTAAAACATAAAACCTGCGTTTTCCACTACTTCCCTCACATAAATACTGGAAAATGGGATCAATGACTTTCAGGATTTTTTCTGAAAGACGTCTTTTTCTGTGGGTACAGCAGGGTGAATGAAATTGGTGACATTTTTAACTAGAAACAGATGAGCTCAGTCTTCATCACCATTCTACCAGTCTGGAGCCATAGACCCCGACCGTGCGCTTTCCTCACCGATAACAACAGACTGGACCATTCATGACATCTTCTTCTTCCATTAAATGACCTTGGTCAACTTGCTGACCATCAACCATAACCATAAGGGTGTGAATGAGTGAGTCATATAGTTTTAGCTAAAGACCCATCCATGTATCTTTTGGACAGGCAAAGTTTGTTTTGGACAGGTAAACATTTCAGTGGACAGGTAGTCATTTTAAAAGCATAAAGCTATGAATATATCATATACATGTACCACATATGTTCGAACTGGATTGTATCTGTGTATACACAACTGGAGATAGACCACATTTGCATTTTCCATAGGCGACCATTATAACGTTTCCTTCATTTCCTACTAATCTTGGGGAGCTGTGTTATTGACAATTTTACAGCATATTTACCCTCCATAGACAGAAGTTCTGTGAAAATGTTGTGAACTTCTAATACCTCAGGCTCCCACAAACTTCTTTCAAACCTTACATCCCTCCATTTCTGCTTGAACCACCCACGGATTGCCCCTGATTACATCACCAAGCAAAATGACAACTGTATTAATATGCAGAAATGCACCGACTGACAGCTGTCGTCATTTGACAGCTCTGATGCCACGCTGCACGAAAACATCATTTCTAATCACACAATGCTGCTTTTAAAGGGTACTCTTTGGTCGGGTAATGGCGGATGAGCACCTTATTGTGGTCTTACATCAACTCCACGTACACATGTAACTTCTGGGATATTTGGGAAAAAATGGAAGAAAAATGCTGGTGAGTAAGAGTGAATGAATGTGTGAGTGACTGAATGAGTGTGTGAGTGAAACTGTGAGTGTATGGATGAGTGGGTGACTTACGTGGCACCGACTGTGTTCAGCTTGAGGAACTGGGGTGTAAACTGATAACGCACGAAGCGGCCGGCATTTGGATCAGCCTCCTCATCTGCATCATTGCTGTCTTCGTCATCACCTGAATCACACAAGTTACTGTCCCCTGTCACCTACGTTCATGTGGAATTGACACATTATTACCAGAAATCACAGGATCACACAATTTATATCACCCGCCTTCGCGCACAACAGACAAGTGTTAATGCTGTGAATCAATCAATGACATAACACTAACAGTGTGTAATAGTTATATATGTGTATATATGTGTATATATGTGTATATATATATATATATATATATATATATATATATACACATACACACACAGATATAAGTCGTACTATATTATTATCATAACACAAATGAAAGCTTAACAAGATTAGTTATAGTTATGTGCTTGAGTAGGTATGTATGTAAGCAAGTTGCAAGGTAACATTATACCTAAGTAACATCAGAATGGATACAATGAATGTTAAAACAGCAAGGGTGGTAAAGCCAGGTGGTCATTGATCACATGCTATTGACACCAACAGAGACGAGACAATTTGTGTTAGCAGCTGACATGTGGTCATGCTATACAGTGTGTACTGTATTGTGCATGCGGTTATACATAAAGAGTACTTTTATATATATATATATATATATATATATATATATATATATATATATATATATATAGAGTAATCCTATATTCAAACATTTAGCTGATTGTCAAGCCGACTTACTTATTTAAAGACATACTGGCAATCCTATCATTTGAAAATTGTGCACCCAAATAATAAATTTGAAATTCAGCATTAAACCTTTTTAACAATTATTAAGTGTAACTGTGACATGCTTTGACTTAAATAAGATATTTAACGATATTGTATACCGGCATATTTAAGTAAACCCAATCTTTGTTCACACGACATGATGCTTAATATGTATGTTTACAGTCCAAGCATGACACAGCATTGTTTATCCATTCGTTCATTCATTAAATATATATGTTTGGCATTTCTAATCTGCCATTCAAAAGCCATTGTTATTACCACAAACACCTAATAACTCAATGCTTATTATCAGCAACCATTTGCATAGAAATATGAATAAGCGTGCACTGTTTGATGTTTACTAACTATTATGTGTGGTTAAGTAAGGTTAACTTAACCACACACACAGTGGTTAGTAACCACACAACATAATGAAACTGTAAACTAACAGCAAATTGGCAATGCCAGCAATACAGACCATTTGCTTGCAACAAGTATAATATATAACTTGGTTCAACATGTATTTGTATTATACTTTTTGCAAGTAAATTGTCTATATTGCTGATAGTTTATAGTTACATGCATATGTAAAATACAAGCTATAAAGGGTTGGATTTATTGTGAAGAAACACAACATTAATTCCAGCTAGAAATATTGTTATTTTTTTTACACATGTAGACATTTAAGAAAACATAATAAAACATAATTCTGACTAATTTCCAGTAATATTTACTTAAACTTACATTATCATGACGTTTTAATTTGAATGCAACTCAAAAACTAAATACTATTCCTTGTTCTTTAACTATTGCATTGAACAGTGCCTATTTCAGATATGTTTAACTTGTTGAATGGGATTATAGGACCAGCTCTATCAAGAAGCTTCAATGAAACAGCTGCATGTATCTGATCATGTCAATCTGTACTTCCTCTCCACTGACCACTGGCCATCTGCCACCTGACCATAAGGTCAACTAGAACACTGCTATAACTAATTTGTTGTCACTGTGACATAGAACTAACACTTGTTGCCATGGTAACATAGAGTACCGAGTTATTTAATTAAAATGTGTATTTATACCCCTTGTATTGATGTACTTATATTTATACACATTTAATTTACCAATACATGGTCATAACAAGAAAGTTTTTATTATTATAAGTTAAATAATCATCGTTCTATAGATAATGTTGTTCAATTACAGAGCTTCAAAGGCTTAACTAATCCATTTCAATTACAGCAGACAAAAATTTATGATCAAAGGATCAATTGGAATAAATGTCACAACTACAGTGCTATCTTATTACTGCATCACAACTGTTTCTTTTTATTTTAGACTATGCAGATTATAAGCATAGAGCTGAATAGAGCGAGATGTTTTACTGCACCCACAAGGCAAATTTTCAGGCTTGGCGACTTCAAACAAGACTGTGGCTGTGTCCATGTCTCGCAGCTTGAAACATGTGAAGTCTATGTTGTACACATTCGCATCAACAGGGCACAGGTAATCTGGAAGCATACAAGGTGTAACTGATTCAATCACCAGCGCCAAGTCAATTGAATCATGACGCTAATAGAATAGTTGTCGTTCAATAAAACTATCAGCGGTGTAGACTAGAAGGTGTGTTTGTGTGTGTGTGTGTGTGTGTGTGTGTGTGTGTGTATGTGTGTGCGCGCGTGCATGTGTGTATTTATGTATACATGTGGTGCTGAAGACCAAGGACCCAGGTTATGTTTCAGACTCAACTAATGGTCCTTGGGCCCTGACCCAAAGTTGTGTTGTGGACCAAATAGATGATCCACGTGTTCTGACCCAAAGTTACGTTGTAGATCAAATAGAAGATCCACGTTCCCAACCTATGGATATATTGTGGACCCAACAGAAGATCTGTAGGTCCTGACCCCATGTTGTGTTGTAGACCAAACAATAATAATAAACATAAATTTTTCACAATAACCTTATAAAATGTACATTTTATCTTCCTAAGGGTTGTGATTGCTAATGCAACTGTACATACACTAAACAATTGACTACCTAAATAACTGTATAATGCAAACAGACGACCCACGGGTCCTGACTGACTGAAGAACTATACACCAAGTGCTCATAAAATAAATGTATTATTCTGAAGTCACTTAGATTATTCCCTTCACAAGTTCACATAACCAGCTAATACAACACAATGTGAGTGTTTCAAGCTAAGGAGTGGCTTTAAAAACAAAAGCCTCCCATGGTAAGACTGCTATTGCAGCAATGGATTGACTAGAAACTGAAAGAACATGGACTAAACTGACCTGTTGTTTACAGTGTTGCTTAGCAACATTAACAACAGGGAAATAGTACAACCAACACTGACACGTGTAAGACCAAACAAAGGCACAACATGAACTATGGTATGGTGCAGTGAAAGAGATCCCTTCACATCTACCCATCTATGTCTGTGTTAAACACAAAACAATTTTATTTTACTTCAAAATGTTAGATATAGTCAATGTATTTAATAATATTTATGTACATTGTATCTCTTAACAGAAAATGACGCTATTTTACTTCTCATAATCTTGCTTTGACAGTAAGAAACTTTACGCAGGTGTTTAACTGTTAGCACTGTCACTTAAAAATAGTTTAGTGGTTATTTCCTTTTTCATACGATCACAATAATCTTACTTTCTTCTGTCACAGAATCGTGATAAACAGTGTTAATGGGAAATCTGTTGAGCATTGACATCATTATACAAACATTTCTGTTGTTGATTTTAGGAATAAAAATGGTAAGAATGGGTACTTTTCCAGACAGGTTTTTAATCGGTTTATGAATATTAAGGATGAAGGGTTTTTGACTGGAAACCAGAAGGGCTATGGACTGAAAACACACAAAGGACTCTATCAGTATCAAACACTAAAAGCTTCACAAACTTTACTAGTACATCTGTATTACTGTATGTGATATATGTTTGCAGTACAAATTTTAATTCTATGCACCTACACGTATACATTAAAACTACGTAATAAAAGATGAATGATTACTGCTACACAACTACCGTCTACCGGGCTGTATCAAACTGACACACACACACACACACGTGGACAGTAGACAGATGTCAACGGGGTACACCACACAGGTTAGACATTTAAATGAAATTTAAAAGCCTTATCACTGATCTATATGACTGGAAATAAGATGGCTGTGTTACATCTACATGCTGATGGTCTGAATCTGAGATGGAGTGATTACAATATAAATGTACTCGAATACAAGTACGATTATTTTGAACATGCATGAGTACGAGTACTCAGAAAACAAAATTACTCAAGTACGAGTATGATTACTTTAGAATGTACTCGAGTATGATTACTTTAGAATGCAATCATGATTACTTTCATAAATGTCTTGTTTATATCATAAAGGCGACTTTCATGGAATACCCAGGTGTCTTCTTTTTCTGTTGCTGTGTCACTATCTAGTGTTCTAACTGATTACTGCTATCTGCTATACAGGTGTTATTATTATTCATAAGCAAACGACTTTCTCAGGTTTTGAATGAATCATGTAATGCTGGATTAATAATTTAATTTATGGTTTCTGAATTTAACACAAATATGATGCATTTAAGAATTTCAGATGTTCTTTTTTATTTTAAATATCAAATACACATGACCAAATACATTACAATAACAATATTTCAAATCCAAAACAGTATTCATATTCAAAACAGTATCCAATTCAAATATGTAGGATGTAAGACGGGACAAACACAAAATAGTTATGGATTTAGACAGGTTTGCAGTTTGCACTTAATTAAACATAACCGACAGGAATTTAGCAGCTAACCACCCAGAACGGGGCTTTATGCAGGACCAAATTATTGCCAGTCACACATGTTTTCGTGGACACATGGATGTTAACTGTTAAGCCAGTTTAGAAACGTTTAAATGTGTCTGATGACCTGAAATGGACTACAAACACACGTGACACCATTTTCTAACAATATCTATGGTTTTGGAAGACCTTTCTTTTACTCTTTCATTTTTTTACCCGTCCACCCTTATTTCAACCCGTCCATATTCGTTTTTACCCGTTCAAATGACGGGTCTCTACATAAAGCTATGACCCAGATCCAGTCAGGATTTTGGATGTAGGAACCATGACCAGTCATTCACACCATACTGACAGAGCAAACAGTACAGGTGGCTTCTAAAATGACAAAGCAAGATGTTAGGGGATGCTTATCTCCTGCAGTGCTTCCCAGGGACTGTCACAATATAATGTTGTACACTTGTACTACCAGTACTACAGTAAGCAGGAGGGTCAGGAAATGTGGCTTTTCTTGGGAGAGAAGGTTAGGGAAATCTGACTGAATATGTATTTAACTGAAATGCTCGACAGTAATAGAAAATCAATCAATATTGCCATTTCTATCTGTCTAATATATTTGCTTGCAACTGTTTGTATGAAAAAATGTAATCGTGAGTACGATTACATTGGTAATGTACTTGAGTATGATTACTCCATCTCTGGTCTGAATCAGATGGACACTGGTCATTTGGAACTCTCAGTTTATCACTGGAATAATTTTCACCATGCAGCCACAACGGTTTTCTGGAAAGGGTCCAATTTTCCCAGCCAGTACTGGCCATAATCCCTTTATATGCCTAAGCCAGGAAGTGTGCAATGAAAGAGTCATCCATCAGCTACCTATTATATTGACTGTTGTAGTTTAGTTCTCTTAGTGTGGGCAGTGCCATGAACTGAAGTCAGGTCACACTGTCTGTGTCTGCACCAGGTGTTCAGTTTATTATGGAAGGTGGTATTTTCCATGTTCCTTCCGTCCGGAAGAAAAAAATAGAAAATGTATTGAAATAAATTACGCCTAGGAATCATTAAAAGCTAGTGAAATTTATATTATAACTCAACAGCCCATAATAAATAATAGGCCATGCTTGTTCTTTTGAGTGAGTGTGCCTCATACCAATCATATCTTTCTTCATTGGTACGTTTCTCCATTTGGTGCAGTACCAGCTTTCTGCATATCAATGTTTCCAAAACGAAAGAAATGTGGAATAGGTCGATTCATTCATGTACCTTGGTGTTGTGTAACTTGTGTTAGATAAAAAATTCCTTTACAGAGCATGTGTCTTGCTACGGAATGTTTGGTAGGGAAGCATATATAGTACAGACTGGGATTGTCAGTAACTGTCACAGTTAAAAAGGTAAGTTCTTATATAGCACAGTATCCAATCCTCAGGATTGCTCAAAGCGCTTTTCACTTTACTTCCCTGACAGACCTGTTCAATCAGACACGATCTCAACTTCTTTGGGAAGCATCCAGCCATATGCTGCAATTAACGTGTGCAGGCTGCTCATTTATACAGCTGAGTGAACTTGTGCAACGTAGAGTGAAAAAACTTGCCCAAGGTTTTAACACAGCAGTGCAGGTTTTGAACCCGGGTCCTCTTATTCAAGAGTCCGAAGGTCTACGGTCTACCCCTGAACCAATACACTCTACATAGGCCCATCACCCAGGAATCAAACAGTTTAAATTTCACAAATAAAAGTACTAAAAATGCATATATATTTTCTGTTTTACAAACATTTTATAAACTTTCTTCCACATATTCATCACGTTTGTTCCCCAACGTAAATGCATATACACCATATGTTATCCTAGTATTATTTGTGAGTTACTACACTGAACAATATCAATTTTAAAATATAAGTAAGGTTTATGTTGTCAAAACCTTTCTGCCATGTCTTCCGGAAGAAACTAAACCCTGGTCTGCACCCTTAAAATTGGTTCTACTATTACTGACCTCATGCTGGCTAAAGTATGCAGAACACTACTACCTGTCTTGGTAAATACTTATACATGAATAGATCTGGTCATATTTATATTCATGCATATTCTGTATTATTTCAGGCTCTATTGTAGAATGACACATCAACATTAGTCTCATTTATAATTCTGTACTGTAATCACACTAAATGGCAGACCAATAACAATACCTGGTACACTGCTTGGAACTGTAGCTCTGTGCATGTAACAGCACCAACACTCCTTCAGTAAAACTGAAACTAAACTGTGAATATTCTTCCATATTTAAAATAGTAATGGAATTGTTAACAACGTTAATTGGAGTGTTTCTTTTCAACACTCTGAATTTACCCAAATCCGCCTTTGAAAATTACACGTTTCATGATTTATGAGATGTGGTGCAGAAAACATAGCTGACAATGGTTCCGACGTAAAGTATTTACCTGTTTATTCAAATCTCAAGACAAGTTTAATTTTTGTTTTATGACTATGGTTAATGATTATCGAATGTTGCTTATCAAAGTTTAGATTCCATAGAATATAGGCACAACAGAATTTATTATATCCATATATATCCGTTTAGCATAAGTACCATGTGCAACAGCTTTATAAAACGATGTGTGCTGTTTTAAATTATTGAATTACATTACTCTGGTTGGCACACAACTGGCAGAGGAACAGACAAAACCCAACTAGTGTCTGCCGACTAAACATCATCTAACAAACGCTACAAAACTTGCTTCCAGATCCTGATTATTTTATGATGCAACAGTAAGTGCCACACACTCGTATAAGGTAAAAATAATTGGGTGTTGTAAATAAAATCACCCGAAAAATTGGATATGAGTGGTTGGGTGAAGAGTCCATTTAGAACAGAAAAAAGGAGTTCAGTACTCCAAAATGAAAAAGAATGTGGGCTAATTCGGTCTTTACATACATTTTCAGCTACGCCTGTAAATGGTTTTTTTTTTTTTAATAAACCAGTTTAAATTTATTATGTGTATTATGTTACAGAACATTTTCTGAATAAAATATGAAAACTTAATTTGTTTACATTTATTGTGCACATTGACCTTAAGAAATCCCTATGCTAAATAGATCTTCGATAGTTTCTGAGAGCTAACGACCCATGCAGTGATGCCAAAAGTCTATTGGACCTTCAGCCCAAATAACCAAAATATAGGTGGAATATGATCTGATATTTCTGTGTGCAATGATGAGTTGTTTAAAAGAATAATCCATAAAGTTAAAGAGCACAGGTATTCATTTTTTTGAATGTACAGGTCACCAGCATAAGCTACATAGCCAATGCTTATACCACTACTAGTGCTCAATGTAGATGGGTAATAATAAATCAAATCATTATCACAAAATACATGTGTAAAGAATAAAAATAATGTTATAATTTTTTTTAAACACGGTTCTCTTTTTCTAAACTGTGGCTGTGTTGAGTGCTTATCGCTTATGCCAAAATTAAGCAAGAGTCCGGAAAGTATGGTCCAAACGTATTTGTCCCACACATTCAGACAGTCCTAGCATCATTACATAATATTCAAGACAACTAGAAGCACCGGAAAGGATGATGTTGTCATGTTGATGCCAAGACCCAAGTGATGGTACATGACGCCTGATGGCGCAGGTGAAATTACTATGTTAATATAATAAAATTCTTTTAACTTACTTTTTGTTACTTTAGCCAATCGCAGTACATCGTCTGGTGAAACGTGTGCCTGTTTCAACAATTCCTCTTCTGTACTAGGTGGCCCGGCTGGTCTTTTATCTGTTTTCGCGTTACCTTTGTTGGCCTGCCTTGCTAGGAAACCACCGCCTTTCTTTTTTCCTGGATTATTTGCGTTTCTGGCGTTTGCGCTCATATTTTTTAGTATCACTATCCAGACCACGTTACTAGTAATACAAATCGGAAGTTTGTATCACCGATGTAAATCGTACAGCTGATTCTACCTAATCGAATTTTTCATGAAAGCGTCGTGTACACAAATAATTCTGACCTTGTTTCCAAAATGGTTGGTTGCGTTGCATTGTGGGATTAAAGTCGTAAGGTCAAGGCCGAAAGTTCATTTACTAATTCTCTACCTATCCGCTAGGTGTGCCTCCCTATATATGTTATAGTCCGATATCTTCATGGCCAAAATAGGATCACGTTGAGTCAAATTACAACTCATATTAACAGCAGACATTCCAAGTTTCTGATTTGGCGGGAAAGCATCCGAATGTTGACAGCATTTTCTCTAAAAACCTCCCGAATTATTAGAATACAAATGGACGGCTTTTATTCAAACATTCAAAAATTGCACTAATTAACACAGATTCCAGGACAAATTTAAATCCCCTCCGGACATATATATACATGGGCGTCCGCAAAAAAAATGCAGGGGGCAATGTTATCCTGAAACAGAGGTTTAGCCAGCGAGCCGTGCAGCCGTGTTTTGCACGGCCAGTTTTCTAAAAACACGGCCAGTTTAACCATGCACGGCCTAGACTTGACTATGCCTCGGCGATGCGCACGCCAGGTCCACCGGCCGAATGTGGATGATGGATTCCTCGATCCAGTCTCTGGAAATTCGCTTTGGTGAAAGCAACACGCCATATTTTCACATTTTCGCACTACATCCGAGAGAAATGCAGCAAATAGAAAGAGATGAATTCAAGCACATCGTTTCATCTGTCAAGGAAATGTATGGCATTGACAACCTTGTAGAATAAGCTCTAGCGTGGTATGACGTACAGAAGCATAAGCCACTGGATGACAACTCTCTGAGTATGATCGAGCTGGTGAAGCAGACCACTATGTTCCCTGCTGTGCGCAAGGCTATCCTCATCGCACTGACTCTGCCTGCAACATCATGTACAGTGGAAAGGTACCTCAGCACACTGCGCAGGGTGAAGAACTGGTTAAGATCAACGATGAGTGATACACGTCTGTCCGGCCTCTGCATGCTAAGTGTCCACCGCAACAAAGTGAACAGCCAGAAGACCGAGCTAATGAACAGGGTCATTGACAATTTCAGAAGAGAACCCCGACGGCTCCAATTCCTGTTCCAAGAGTAATAACCTGCTCTAACTGAATGAACTGTTGAACATTTTTTATGTTATTTTATTCATTTTGTATTTTCCATGTAATTTTTTGAATTTTTTTTCGGGGGCAACTGCTCCCACCGTTATATATATATATATATATATATATATATATATATATATATATATATATATATATATATATATATATCACTACAGTAAAACCTGTCTTGGGCGACCTCTGACATGAGCGACCACCCGCTTGAACGACCGCTTTCCTAGGCACGGATCGTTTCTGATTAAAACGTACCTGCCGTGAACGACTACCTGGCAAACGCGACCAGCGACCAAATTGTACACGCGACCGTTGTTTTCACCTGCTAACAGCGACCGGCCACATGTTTCGTTGTCGGTTTCGTGTTCACTAAATACCTGCATCTTCGATTTATCTAACTGGTCGATTTATTTGATTGGTATATCAAAGTGCGCGAGGATGAGGCAGACGACAAGGAGGGGATGCCATCACAGCCGGCACCGGGGCCGCTCATATTTCAGCAGGCAGCTGAACATCTACGGGCACTGCGCGACTTCGGCTTGTACACTTGCTTACCTTACCTAAGAGAATGAAAAAATACATAACGCTATCAAAGAAGTGAGTAAACGGGACTGTATTATTATGGGGGATTTTAACCATGGGCATATACAGTGGACATCTCTACAGAGTACCGGGAGAGAGGATCAAGAGTTTTTAAAATTAGTACAAGATAGTTTCCTTTCTCAACATGTGTTAGAAGCAACCAGGGGCGAGAACGTGTTAGACATAGTATTGAGCTCACAGAAGGAATTTGTTGATAATGTCAAGATATGTGAGCCACTGGGGTGTAGTGATCACAACCAGATACATTTTATCATCAAAGTAAAGGGAGAACGGAATAGAAAAATAAGGTGCAGGAAAAAATTCCACAAAGGAAGATATAAGGACATGAGGGAATATTTAGCAAAGATAGACTGGAATAACACACTGAAGAATAAGACAGCAACAGAATGCTGGAATATTTTAAAGAGTGAAATTGACTGCGTCGTTGACAAATTTGTCCCCTTGAAAAAACAGGGGAAACGGTCAAAGAAGAAACACTTATCGAAGGAAGCCATTAGAAAAATCAAGTACAAGCAAATGATGTGGAAGACATATAGACATACCGGAAGTGAAGAAGACTACAGCATTTATAACGAAGCACTTAATCAAGCTACAGCTGAAATTAGAAATTCAAAGAGAAGCTACGAACAAAAATAGCTTTTAATATAAAACATGACAGCAAGAGTTTTTATGCGTATGTTCGAAGTAAACAGAAAGTTCAGGATAAGGTCGGTCCTCTAGAAGGTAGTGATGGAAATATAATAACAGAGGGATTCTTAATGGCAGAAAACCTAAATGAGTACTTTAGTTCGGTGTTTACCAGGGAAGATATTAGTATATTACCAGTACTTGAGACTAAGTTCGAAGGGAGAGAGTTTGACTATTTAGGACAACTAATTGTAACCCCAACAATGGAAGCTATGAAAATAAGAGATATGAAGGATAATAAATCACCTGGAGTGGATGGGATTCCTCCCAAATTACTATTGGAAATTGTAGAACAAATCAGCATACCTCTTGCAACAGTGTTCAATTTGTCATTAGAGGAGGGAATAGTTCCGTTAGAATGGAAAGAAGCAAACATTATACCATTATTTATAAAAAGGTTCGAGAAACAAGTCAGAGAACTATAGACCAGTGAGTTTAACATCGGTGATTTGCAAACTATTAGAAAGACTAATTAAAGATCACCTGGTTGATTTTCTTGTTAAAAATAAATTGATTAACCCATCTCAACATGGGTTTTTAAAAGCGAGGTCATGCTTAACAAATATGTTATGTTTTTTGGAAGATGTCACAAAGTGGCTAGATGAGGGATCACCAGTAGATATAATCTACTTAGATTTAAAAAAGCCTTTGACAAAGTGCCACACCAAAGACTACTACTTAAACTAAAGGCCCATGGCATAGGAAATGGAATGATCAACTGGATAGAAAAATGGCTTATTGATAGAAGACAAAGAGTAGTAGTTGATGGGGAGGTTTCAAACTGGAAAGCGGTTTTGAGTGGAGTACCGCAGGGATCAGTACTGGGACCTATTTTATTCTTAATATATATAAATGATTTGGATGATGACATAACAAGCAAGGTGTTGAAGTTTGCGGACGACACAAAAGTGTTTAGGAAAATAAAAAGTGATGCAGATAGACAGCATTTACAAGATGATCTTAATAAGTTGATAGAATGGTCTGAGAAGTGGCAAATGCTGTTTAATTTTGGAAAGTGTAAGTGCCTTCACACAGGACATGGGAATGAACATGCACAATATACAATGGGTGATACTGTACTAAATACTACCTTAAAGGAAAAGGACTTAGGGTTAACTATTAGTGCTGATATGAAGGTATCAGAGCAGTGTGGAATTGCAGCAGCGAAGGGAAACCAAATTCTTGGATTAATTACGCGAAATATAGTGTACAAAGAAAAAGAACCAATAATACCGCTGTATAAAACAATAGTTAGGCCTCACTTAGAATATTGTATACAAGCATGGAGGTCATATCGCAAGAAGGATATTGATATGCTAGAAAGAGTACAAAGGAGAGCAACCAAAATGATACCAAAACTCAGGAATATTAGTTATGAAATGCGTCTAAAAGAATGTGGTTTAACAACACTAGAAACCAGAAGATTGAGAGGAGATCAGATTGAGGTGTTTAAAATATTGAATGGATATGAAAATATTGACAGAAATATTTTTTTCACAGTCAAGGAAGAGAGAAGGACTAGAGGACATGGAGTTACATTAGCAAAGAAGCAGTGTAGACTAGATATTAGAAAATTTTCATTTTCACAAAGAACAGTAAACGAATGGAACAGATTATCAGCTGATTGTGTAGGTGCTAGTAGTGTTAATATATTTAAAAATAAAATCGACATATACCTAAGAAGGGCGGGGTATACTTAGATAGATAGGTTGGAGTCTCGATAAGCCAAATGGCTTCCTAGTCCACCTGCCATCTAGAGTTGAATCTCTAGGTGGCAATCTTGTTAGTTCATTGCTTCAGTTTGCCAGTAGCGGGGAATTTTCAGAGAAATTGCGCATTAATTAGTGACAAGTTTTTCCAATTTGTCATGGTGTTAGGTGTGGGCATAAGGTTTTCAAAAAACACCGCATACAAGTTGGCGTAGCCCTCTGGTGGCCGGTATGCGCAAAATCCAATATGGTCGCCGAAGCCAGTGATATGAGATAGATAATGGCTTATCTTTGGTTCTATCAGCACTACATCAACGTGAAATACCACAATTTGTATGTTTATTGTGGCGAGGAATCCATTTCTGAAGTCATTTTCCTGTTTTCAGGTCATTTAGAAAGTGAACCGATTTTTAATGGTCACTTTTAGCCAAATCAGACCTAATTTGGAAGCTAAGCCATAAGTGAATATCATGCCTGGCTGAACACATATGTTTACGGCAGCAATGTTTTACTTTAATGGTTAAAATATATTTGTACCAAAAGTCCAGGGATGTAATAAGTATATATAATTAATTTAATCAGCTTAATGTCTGCACTATAGTACTCGGCGCACATCATTGCCATGATCAACTCAGCTTTCTTTGTCATTATTTATGCAACCTCCTTCGCACTTGCACAGACTGCTACATCGGAGTCCAGCTCGGTGGCAGTTACAGTTTCCCTTACAGACTACAGACACAGTTGAGCTAGGAGCAGCGAGCATGCCTGGCTGACGTCCGACAGATCTGTCCAATATGGTACCCGCTCTTTTGTCCTGGTGTTCCATTCCCAGCCCCATTCACTGGGTTTTGGGATCTCTGGAGTCTTGGAGAGGGATTGCTTCCAGATAAACGCTGCGACTAGCAGGGCACGCTTGATATGCTGGAATAAGGCATTCTTGGTTGGCGGGATGGAGTTCAGGGACCTTAAGCTGTGAGAGAACATGAGCTTCCTTGCATCATTTACCAACTCTGCATTACAGTTCTTACTAGTTTATTGTTGGCACATTGCTGATGAGCCGCTTCTCCCACATCTTCATGGGCTCATGCGGCCCATAACTATCGCGGCAGTAATTATCATATGCTTGTACTTTGAGTACATGGAGCCTGGCAAGAGTGAGCTGGTATGCATACCGTGTACGCTTGACGTGCTTACCAGCTAGGAGAGACGTTGCAATGCCAGTAGTGAAGATTCCGGCTAAGGAGAACATCCGGTCCCAGCCAGATCCTGTCAACAGCTTGCCACCGCAGTCTTGGGATGTCATCTCGATGTGTAGAAAGCCCATGAAGCACACCATCTTAGATTCACCGACTTCGTTCGGGTACGCCCACTGACATTTCTTCTGTTGTGCAAAAAGAGGAGTGTCACCTTCTATAACTGGGACCTGACCAGGATTCACAAACTCTATCGCCTTCTTGATGACAAACATTGCATGTTTCTGCATGGCCATAGTCGAGGCCGTATCATAGAAGATGGGGAACACTCCAACGGTGGCCCTCGGTCTGACATCTTCTTCACGTTGGTTATGGGATAAGAACCGAGAGTAGGTCACTAGTGTGCTTTGAAGCACTCCACCTTTTTCAGTCAGGACTTTGTAGAGATGGTTGAGCCACGCTTCATCGGGAACTCCTGATCGGATATTTTCAGCGAATGTTGGCCTGGCTATTCCATTTCGAATTGATGAAAGTGTTATGTCGCCAGCATACTCATCGATGTATGGCACACTTGCGAAACCAGAAGGAAGCTGGACCGTGGCAGCTTCGGGAGCATCCAGACTTAGAGCTGTTTTCACGAGTCAGATGATTGATTAGGGATATGGCAGTACCATGGAGCGCAATGCATCCAGATTCGTCAATGTTATCGACTCCGCCAGTAGTGAAGACTCCCCGCTTGATGTTTGAACGCACAACGACTCCATCCTCAGCAAATCGCCTTGACACAGCCTGAGCGAGTCCCCTCCTGACATCATACAATACCGATATGCCAAGTGCATGGAATGTGCTGATTGTTCCTTTCTGACGATCATGTAATTGCAGTCCCACATACAGAGGAAATGGTGTCTCTCTCTCCTTCTTCTGATAGAGAGTCAGTGCGTTGCTAGATTGCTTTGTAGCATTGCTGTATATCAGCTGAGATATAGTGCAGGCAACTCTGATCCTGGCACTGTTGCTGGCCTGATCTTCTTCTACGTTCTCGTGAATTGATTTGGAACCTTGGAGTAAGACACTTCTAGAAGGGTCAGAAGAGGCTTGGCAACTGGTTCGATCAGACAACTTGAGTTGAATGATCCATCAAACGGCATCTGTTGCAGAAGAATGTATCTGCGCAGCATGATACCAACATCAATGATTTTCTTAGCCTCATCTTCGGACACCTGAAGGTTAACATTCTGTGCCAATGCTGCGCCAATTATTTTCTTATGATAGACGTAAACATCACGACCCTCTGAGTATTCTGACCATAGAGCTTCCTCAAGTCAGCAAGCTTGAAGGTAGAATGATTGAACTCCACAAACGCGACAAGCTGAGCGATTACCAAAAGGCTCATAGCTGCATCCAACCGGAGAGCCTCTCTTAGCATGAGACCACTTCGACTTTGCAGCACGGGCATCAGTCTTGTGCTTTGTATAACAAGATGTATGATCATGCACATCTCCAGCCTCTGCATCCTCTGCATTGATTGCAGTGTTCAATCGTGCCACAGTTTTCACTCCTAGCTCGGTAGATTTGCTCTTCGCTGTCATATTGAAACTTCTCACAGCTGACACATTGAACAGTGTTGCGGTAGATACTCGCATTAAAGCTAGAACGAGTTTTTTTCGGACTAAAGGAACCCTCTTAATTCACTATCCGATCCTTCCTTTGTTCTCTTTGCTATTGCTCGCTGCACAATATGAGAGCGGAATCGTCCTCGACATCCATTATGATAGCTAACGTTATTTGTTTGTCGTTCAAACACTGCAAGTTCACTCCAAGAGGTAAAGGTACACTATGTTCAATGACATTGTTCATATCATCTTCAAGGGCTTGATATGCTTCATGATAGCACTCCTTCTTATAAGGACATCGCACGTCTTTCTTAGATTTATTCGGGCACAAGCAACACAATGCCCAATCAGTGTCTTTCCTTGTAACTAAAGGTCGCTCGAAAGGATGTTCGTCACTCATGATGATATAAAATATTCAATCGATACTTGTACTTGTCTCTGGACTGTCTGTATCCAGTTTTGTTAGATATAATTGTAGTTGTGCCACACCAGGATAGAAACCTGAAATGATAATCTAGCAACTATCATTGTATGAATAACATCGGACTAATAATGTTTTCAACAAAATAAAATACAGTAATAGCTTCATTCTTTCCTGAAAATGTTCATGCAAAAACAGGTTACACCTTATCCATGAGCTGCAAAAAGATTAACAAATCAGAATTGAATGCCTAATACACACTACTAGATGACTGTCGGCTGTAGATGATAACACAATATAGATAATTATATATAATATGTCATTGTGATTCAGTTCCTGAGTGATGACATTTTTATCCTACAAATATCACGAAAACATATTTCACCTTGTAAATGACCTGAAAACAGGAAAATAACTCCAGAAATGGAATCCTCGGCCCAGTAAACATACAAATTGTGGTATTACACGTTGATGTAGTGCTGATAGAACCAAAGATAAGCCATTATATATTTCATATCACGGGCTTCGGCGGCCATATTGGATTTTGCGCATACCGGCCACCGGGGGGCTACTCCAACTTGTATGCGGTGTGGCGGTCCAGAACGTCGAGCGGTCCAGAACGTCGAAGGTTAGCGGTTCATATCAAAAGGTTAGCGGTTCATGGAGAAGGTTAGCTCGACGGTATGCAACGTCGAGCAGTCCAGAACGTCGTTCCCCGTATGCACATGCGCGCCGAACTGGCGTAACCTCAGGTGACCTCAGGTGGCCGATCACAATTTAATTTTAAACCGTATGTATCTAAAATGCAGCTTTATTTTAATTTGTTTTCAAAATATAGGGCCTGCCTACAAACTATGCCAATTCGGGCACGTTACATCCAATACTAGTAGTAGTAAAGCTAGCAGGCAGTTACATATAATTATCTTAAACTGCCAGAGTTATATGTCACGAAGACGCGGGGATTTGTATTTAATGCTGTACGTACTATAGACTGCATTGAAAACCATGGCTGTACCGAAACCATAACATGCACAACGCTCTGAGACAAGGACACTAAGAAAACACTGTTTAAAAAAATAATTACAAGTAACGATGATTGTGAGGTTTTGTTATGTTTATTAATAATAATTGCAAGAAAGGAAGCGCATCAATAAATGATTAACATAAACTATAATATGCATGGTTCACTCATATGTTAATTCGGCAATCACCATGTTTACGCTGGTCACAGTAGACCTTTGTCACGGCCCCCCGTCTTATCTGCCAAACGAGTGAACACAAACTAACGTTGAATAGTGGAACATGATGCTGCTACCTAGTGAATACTCTTACCGACCGCAAGGCCAAACGTTATTAAAAGTAAGTTCACAAACCTTTTTTAAGGTTTTGCATATCCTGTGATCTAATAAACACTCTTCGGTCAAATTGATGCCAACATGTCTACCGTGTGATGATAAGCCAGCGACTGGTACTAATACACTTACGTCTATACATGTTTTCGAATACTTTAAATCGAAATGGGAGCGATATTAAATGATTACATGTGAAGGTGAAAAAGTCAGCACTGGTGTGTATGGAGTAAGACGGCCCTGTCAGAACGGGGCAAAACGGTCCCGGGGGCCATCTTGCTCCGCCATGCAGTACGAATATGGTATGTAAACGCAACAAAGCTGTGATGTATTTATAGCATTCACAATAATTTAAGTAAAAAGTGAAAGAAAGTCGACGAAAGCAGCGATGAAGAGGAATGGCCCTGTTCGGTGTGCGGAGAACCAGTCAGTTGCAGCCGGCCACGAGAAGTCTGGGTTCAATGCCAAGAATGCAAGAATTGGGCTCACAGTGAGTGCACACCAGGGCTCCCGTATTTCGTGTGTCCCAACCGCGAGTCAGAGTGTGATTAGACAATAGAGTATCTGCAAGCTATTTGTTAATAAAATATGTTAATGATTTTAAGGCTTGTGATGATACAAATTCCAAAGCTGATGAGTGTTTTCAATGACGAGTGTAATGATAATGCAGAATATTGCTTCTAATGACAACTTTTGTTGACATATTATAATGAATGATGAGTGGTTTTGATTGAAGATTAGGCTATTGTATCTGCCGCGAAGTATCTGCATGCCATTACTTTAGTCATTCAACACTGTAATGATTTTAAGGTCTGTGATGATGCAGATGCCAAAGGTGATTGTAATGTCGAGTAATACAGACAGAAGCTGACAGGTAGGAAACCGGGATGTCCCAGATGTAAGATCAATAGAGCGGGAGAACTGTAAAAGTGCAACAAATATTATCAGTATTATGTGACCGTGTCGTATTGTCGAATAAGCAATAGAAGACGGACATAACAATGATGAGTCTAAGGTAATTCACGATGAGTGATGCGGAGTGGTGATTATTTCTGTTCACGATGAGTGAGAATAATAGTAGTAGTTAACGACGGTTTAAATAAATAATGGATAAAACACATTGTTTTTATATCATTACAACGGTTAATCCTAATATTAGAGTAAATAGGCGAGGGACCGTTTTACCCAAAGCATGGGGCAAAACGGTTTTATTGGAGCACATTTTAAACGTGTTATAACTTACGTTTTGGTTATTCAATCGTTCAGAGACATGTGTCATACATAAAGTATATATACCTCAACATTATTACTGCACAATTATGCATCGACAAGTTATGGATACAAAAATACACAACTTTCCCTTAGTGGGGCCGGGCTGCCCCAGGTTACCCTACATTCCAGACTGGCTAGTCACAGTCACTAGCCGTAACGTCACTAGCCGTAACGTCGCGCTAGTCACTAGCCGTAACGTCGCGCTAACCTTCGCCATGAACCGCTAACCTTCGACGTTCTGGACCGCTCGACGTTCTGGACTGCCACAGCGGTGGTTTTTGAAAACCTTATGCCCATACCTAACACCATACCAAATTGCAAAAACTTGTCACCAAGTGCGCAATTTGCATGAAAATCTGGATATTCCCACGCCGCTACAATCAGAAGAATAGCTTGAAACTGAACAATGCAGTAAAGCAAACTACTTTAAGCAGATAACTATATACATGCATGCGTGTTTTTTTTAAGAAAGTGGTGATTTTAGGTTAACAGTGATCAATGAATTTCCAGTGGGCACTTACATTAATGATACTATGAACATATTATAACTTTAACTTGTATCCCAATGCGTATATATGCCTTGTCTATAAAAACGAAATGTATTTATAATCATTTATTTTTTCGTTATACTAGTACAATCCTTGCCTGTCTGCCTGTGTATATTACAAACACACATGCGTGTACACATTCATAATTATGCCGACATGATTTTGTGTGCAACCTGTTATAAGTCTTGAGCGACAGCTTTTGCTGGGCTGGAGGAGCAGTCGCCTAGGACAAATGCCACAATTTTCTATGTCTACAAATAATATTATAATTACTTAGAACAATATCAAATTACTACAGAGGATATAATTTATTAATGGGAAAGGAGCTACATATTATTGCCTAAAAGGTTGTATGAAATCAAAGCATAGACGGGGTCTACAAATTACAAGTTTGCGTCGTACATTGTCGTTGATAACGACGGACGACTCGGCTCGTCCGACGTTCGTCGGTCCCGGCATGATGCGCCGTTATATATGTCCAGTATTTTATGTAAAAAAATCATCTGTGAGCACATTTTCTCTTTATATTGATTTTTGCTATGGACTGAGATCCAACATCCATGCATCTAGGTGAATATACATTTGATGTGATCAAGTAATTATGAGAAAGTTCGATATCAGCCAAGGGATTGTAAATGCAACTGAGGCCTTGAATCAAGTAACCCAGAGTGCAGTTCTGATTGCAATTGAAATTAGTGACTGGTTCTCCACCCAGGTTGGTGTGTGACAGGAAGTTTACACCCACATACCATTTGCAACGTCTTCCTGGAATACATCATTATGGAGGCCCTAGCGCTCTTTGGATTACGTTATAACGGGTACCATCACAAGGCAATCAACCAACGCTTTATTTTGTTCTTTCATAAATGAGCGGAAGAAGTTTGGAGCGTCGTTAAAAAAATAATAATCTCGCACGTGAACTTGCGATTGCTTTATGCAGTCATGTCTTCGGCAGATACATCAGAAATCAAGGCACCTAAAGAGTTGAAGGATAAGAAAAGGCGAAGAACAGTGAAAACAGAGGCTCGTTCTTGTCCAGAGTCAAAGAAATGGCGTGCATCGGCTACCGCCGCTGGTGGTGGTGATGGTAGCAAACCGGTGAGTCTCGCCCAGTGTGTCATTTGTGAATGTTAATTTTTATCGGATAATAATTAATCTGTTGGTCTACCAACCTAATATAAACATCAAGAAACATTGGCGAAATGTGTGGCTATTGTAACGCCCTCAAACTCAGTACCTGTCACTTGTCTTATTGTCATATTGAATCTTGTGTATGTATGTATAGAATTCGGGGTAATCTTATACATTATTACGGCTTTTTAAAACCGTTCTTTTTCCACCTTACGATGTGTATGTGCTCGCAATGTGATTCTACATCACTTCCGATACAAAGAAGTCAGATTTAATTTTTTTATTTGTGTTTTAGAACAATTTAAACACGCCGAGTCGAAGTAAACAATGCGATGTCACCGCTGCAAATATGGCGCGAGCTGTAGGCGCTTCCCAGAGATGCCTCCCATCACGTTGTTTACTTCGACTCTGCTTGTTTAAATTGTTCTAAAACACAAATTATAATTTTTTTGTATCGGAAGTGATGTAGAAAGCCTATTTTAGCGGACTTTTGCGGTGCAAAACAAACTGTTTATCGCTCATTCCATGTGCACGGCTCAGTATCACATGGCCGCTGCGCTTGCAACTGGCACAAATCTGAGTGCTATTTGGTCTCAAAACACAATATTTGTAAAACATAAATATACCTGGGAATGTTGATTTATTAGAGTTAGGATTATAGTTAGCGTGAGGTATCCAATGTAGGCAAATATACAGTTATAACGGCACACTTAAGGTGGGTGCAAATTCTACATAAATGCAGAGTCTTGTTATGCAAATAAGATGTCATAAAAGCTTGTTTTTATGAAAAAGTAACACAAACAGTTTGTGTAAGAAAATACCCTGCCCTACAAAATATTGCTATCAGCACTGAGCATCTGTGCAGTCAATGAAAAAACACACGATGGAGATGTTGACATAAGTGGCTTATGAAAGCTAAGTAAACATGCTGAATTCACGTAAGTCATACAGTGCTACACATAGATTAACGACTAGGGTTTGTGTTTGAGATAGACACATCATTGAGAGTAGTGGACATGACTCTACTACATCTGTATATTGGGGATGGGACTAGTCACATGACCTAATGTTTATAGGCGTTTTTAGTTGAAATTCTTATAAAATAGATGTACAGTACCATATTCAAATCTTGGAAAAGAAGTCTACATCAAAAACATTTGTTTACAATTTGTTTATAGAGTGCTAGGACATTGTTTTTTGAAGAAGAAAACAATGTGAGTGACCGTGACATTACAAAGGATTTGGAAATGCACAGCAATGCCTGTGGAGAATTCAAGAGGATCCTGCTCAAAATAAAGGACCTAAAAGCAAGTGGGAAAACTGAAGATGTAAGTATTTATGTGTATTTGTTGTGAATGCATTGATAGATGCAGTTATTCATTAATAACATAATGTACATATATATTAACTTTAGATGAGTAAATAACAGTAGTAATTTGATGCTCATTGTGGGAAAGCATCATTGACATTTGATTGATTTTGATTGCAAGCGTGAATATCACATAATATAATGGATGCACCTACCAATTAAATATTAATTACCTATCTTCAGTAAATTCTGTTGTCATGATAATTTTCTTGCCCGGTGTCTGACGTTTGTCAGCCGGTTGAGCTAATCAGCAGAATGACGTTGTGACACATTGAAGCCACGCCATCACACCATGTGTCTTTGGAAATAGTTGTGTTTGTTGTATGCTCTGTATGTTGCTACAGGTTGAAGACCTGCGCATCAGTGCAGCGCTTCAGTTTATCGTCCTCAAGAAGCTCAATCGACTCGCACATTTCAGATGTCAGAAAGTGCGTGAGCAGACAAACACTGTACGTACACATCAGTCGATCCCTATAAATTGAGTAATGCTGTCCGATAAGGTTAAGCTAGTAGGTTTGTGGCATTCAACCATGTGTGACAACGTAAATAAATTATAAAGGTTACACAAAAATTGAAAATTCTGATAGTTCTATTAATTATCATAAGACTTGATGTACACAGTACACTTATATATATAAATTACATTTTCTCTGATGAAAAATAAAATGTTGATATGTAGGAATAGTTTTTTACATACGACGTTCAATTTATTATAATGTGATTCAGTAATCAGTAAATGTGTTGCCATGTGAAACAGCAATGGACATAACCACTAAGTGTTGCTATATGTATGCATGAACCAATTAGAGGCGCTCTTTCACTACGTGTCCTGCCTGCATTCATAGTGTTTATTACAAAAATTCTATTTGTTTTTCATTGCAAGTTATTCTGTTTATGGTTGACAATAGCCATGTTCATTCATAGTTGAGTATTTATAGTGAATGGTGATTAAAAAATTGGTAGCATGAGGTGACAACTGATAGAAACAACGTATGGTAATAACGGCAAACCAGATTGAAACCGGTGGTTTGTTGGACCAGTAAAATATGTAAACTGGAGGCCTGAGCTAGCCTGGCTGATTTATAAATGGCAGTGGGCCAATGTTAAAATTGAGGTTTGCAGTAATTTAACTAATGAGTTATTTTTTTATTATTTTATACCACCCACGTTGACTAGTTTTATACCACCCACGTTGACACTGGTGATAGGATGTGTTGCTCTTGTGTGACAGGCGAAGCAGAAGATAGATGAGCACCATCTGCAGCTACAGAACCTTCTCTACGAGATGATGCACCTTCAGCGTGAGATCACAAAGTGCCTTCAGTTCAAGTAGGTTCAACACAGCATTACCTGCAGTCAGTTAAGGCAGTTTATTACCAAGCAACGTTAATGCACAAGGATTTTTTTGCATTGTGGCATTACATGTATAATTATGATATGTACATATACATTTTCCTACCCATATCGTGCACATAACATTATAAACTAAGATATGCAATGTGTAAATTTAGCAGCCAGCAGACAACACATTGTAGGAAATCATACATATCTTTACATGGAAAGTTTAACTTTGTAACATTGTATCAAAGTCACCCAGTAAACTCACAGTTTGTTGGCCTTTCGTTTACTTCGATCAAATCCTTATTTTACATTAACAATCCAGCTCAAACTGCTGATCTAAGCTTTATGTAGGTCATCAAAACGTGCTATCACCATCTTGTGGGGGGGGGAAATGTTTGCGAATTACCGTAAATCCTGTATTACTAGCCGCGGCTACTAATACAGTAGTGTGTAGCCGAAATGAGGACGAAAACGCCAAAGTTGGGGTGCGGCTTTAAATACAGTAATTTGCCGAAACAAATTAACATTTGGGTCACATAATTGTCAGTATAAACGTCAAAAACTTACCGAAGAAACGAAGCCGGTTTTATAAATAACACATTGTATTACAATTGCTACTTGTGCTAAACAAATGATATAACACTGTTAATAAAATCCCATATCCATAAAATGTTCAGATACAACGATCAGAATATGAAAACATGTCACAGTTAAACTCCACAAGTCCCTTTCATCGTCGCCGTCAAAGAATGCCTTGGCTAGGTCGGGGAAGGGAACGGCTCGGCGGCGCCATTTCATGTATCCATTTCAACGTTGACAACATCATTGACCGTTGCCGTGGGTCCGCGTGCATCAGACAATCATCATTAGATATGATGAAATAATTCTTTTCACAGTTAATATAATCCTTTGTCAACACTATCGTAGTATTGTCGCCGTCAAAGAACGCTGTCGCGAATGGCATGAGGGTGTCGTTCAGTGTAGTGTGTCCGTGTCTGAGTCTTTGATGCTGCCGCACGCGCCAGCAAATAAATATTATGTCATCATCCTTTGTTAGCATCAATCCCACGCCGTCTGTTTTGTTTTGACATTAGTTTTAATCTCAGTTCCAAGAACAATGTTCACACGTTTACAAAAGCCAGGCTTCATGCCGATTGTCAAAACAACACCACACTCTACCAGGGCTTCCCAGCCACTGACGATCGAGTTAATTGCATTTGTTTTCTGGGTCAAGATACAATGTTGTAACCCCGACTTCCCTGTGCCTGGGCGCTGCCTGGACAAACACGGGTGGCTGGTGGCCTAATTAACGGACGACTGTCTGAGAAACATGTGTTACATCCGTTCCCACGCTGGCGGAGACGCCAAGTTATTACATTGTTGCTAACCGGCAAGGAAGCGTCTTTGAAGTATAGCCGACACAGGCCTGGGAGAGGATGGGTAGCTTACATTTTATAGGTGCCAGCATTATGCATGGTTCTACACACAATCCTATAAAACCAAAACTTCTTAACATATTTTAATAATGTTAGCACCATTGAATTGCTTAAATATGGGGCTACATTTTATTCATTGGATGTCTGGACATTCTGCCACCCAATTATATTCTGATAGCATGGTGAAATTGTGGTTATTTTTTCCCCGTTTTTGTCCAAATTAACGTAGTAATATTCCGATTAAAATACATACTGTGTCGTAATTATAAATGCATTACAATAATGAGTCTTTCAGTTATTCATTTATGATCATTATTAGCAAAGTTATGACTTCTAAGAAACAGGTTAAAATGTTTCCAAATTGCGTGCGCTACGGCAGTATGTTGCACGCAGTTAATGGTATTGGCTCAAAGTCGGGGTGCGGCTTTAAATAAGGGTTTTGCCGATATCAAACAGAGCAGAGGAAATTCGGGATTTAGGTCAAAAGTCGGGGTGCGGCTTTAATTAGGGGTGCGGCTAGTAATACAGGATTTACGGTAAGTGAGTTTATTTGACCTCCAACATTGTGCAGCATTTGGCAGATTTTTACCAAGATCATATCTCGACGATTTCAAGTTGGATATCAATGTCTGTAACATGAATAATGTCGACATGGATCAACAAGACCTTATTGTCAAACTACGTTGTCTGTGTGACCTTTTGTTGTTGAGATACGAAGAAGATGACCCGTCCTCATTTTGCCAATATCTACCCAATCAGTCAGCCATCTTGTGGATCAGATCACCGCAAGCCATCTTAAAATTGTCTGCCCACAACAGGGTGTAAAATAAGAAGGCTGTCTACCCAGTAATTAAAATGGAAAAAAATTGAATAAATTAGTTAACTGGCTTTATCAAATTAAACTGACAGTTAAAAGTTGTATATATATCTAGCTAAAACAAATAGTAGAGAAGGAAGGAGAGTTATGTGTGTTGAGCAGATTTGTTACAGAAAATGTGATGTTAAATGATTTTATCACAAAAATGTGGTGTATTGTTATAGCATGCGTCATCACTCCTCTTGTGGAAAGGGCGTGCTCATTGGCTGAAAATGCATAGATCAAGTTTTAATAAAAAAAATTTAAAAAAAAAGACAGATGATGGTAATTGCATTTTTCAAACGAACATAGTTTTGTGTACATCTATTAGTGGGGATTTGCCGTGTTTCTGTATAAATTGGATAGTGTCTTAGTTCTGTGGATGTTTAAACAAAGTTTTCATCCCAGTTTTGGCAACATTTCTAAAATAGCCGTTATTGCGCTTTCTCCTGAAACCTGTCAAGCGCTTGAGAACTGTGTATGTTACACTTTCCCAAGGGCCACATTGTTCCCACATAGTAGTTCACTCTGTTAGCTGATAGACAGCCTTAAGCACTACAATTTCAATGAAGAGGATTAATTACAATCGCTTACAATTAGCTAATAGTTACAAATGATAGCCACTAAGATGGCTAACTCTCTATCAATTTTTTGGTGTACATGTTGTCGACATAATGGTCATGTAACATAAATTTAAGATTTATTTAATTAGAACTAATACTGTTGACAGGTCAAAAGATAAAGACATCAACCTTGTGTCCGAAGAAGAGTTCTACCAAGAAGCCCCAGCAGAAATATCTAAACCTGTAAGTATCATGAGAATTAATTCTATCAGCACATATCAGTAAAGACCATATTATCATTCAATAACAACTACACCATACCCTGGTATCAGTTTGATTAATGAAACATGTTTTCTTGGTTTGTTTTCACTCTATAATGACTCCCAGTTTACAAAAAAACATCCTTCATTTCCAGGTTATAATTGTTAAAATGTTTGGAATCACCACCAACTGTATTTGTTATTGTTATGCAAGTTTGGGTTTTTGGACTACAAATAAATATTGTTTACCTCACCTCAGGTTGCGATACAAAATTATTGATTTTTGTTGTACAAATCTTCTTGGAATAATTTTTTTCTCAAGTAATTCATAATGCCCTATAAATCTGAACAAGAACTTGATATTGAATGTAGTCTTAGTATCTTTCAATAACTGGCATATTGACATGTTTCATGTGTCCCGTGTGGTAACTGCCTTAGAACCATTTCAGACTATATTTGGGGCAGCATCATTCATTGCAGTATGTCCCTGTGTTTGTGTGCAGATCTATTTATGGGTGAGTGTTGCTGGTTGTTGCAACGTCAGCTTGTTGTTGCAGGAACTGACAAAGAATGACGAGCATCATTGTACCCTGGCACGACTTGACTGGGAACTGGAGCAGAGGAAAAGGTCTCGTTAGACTTTTCTATATGTATATAATTATATTATATATTTTATCTAATATATATATGTGACCTGTTCTAACAAAATGAGTCACATGTCAAAAAATAAAAACATTGACTTGGTAATACCATCGGAAAGAATATTTATTAAGTTTTCCAATGGTGCAAAAATTACGGAACTAGCTCACGCACAGCCAAAGTTATTCGACACTGATCATGCCTGGGGCAGAAAGGTTCAAACTGAGAAAATCGCATTTGAAGTTCGCGGTCACGCAAGTACACGATCGAGTGCGTTGTCATTCCTAATTCAGCTGTTTTGCTTCTATTTCACCTTTTGATGTATTCTAAACCCCCTCCCAAGTCGCGCTTATTGTTGAAGATATGACTTGCAAGTTGTTTATTCTGGTTATCGCAACATAATCCGAGTATTTAGCAGTGTTTCGTCGGGCGATCCGATTGATTCTACTTGTTTATGGCTACTGAGTGCGCACTGCGCATGCGTTCGCAGCTTTAAGCCAATCTCAGGACTGCTATCAGCTATGCCTGACAACTGGTGACATTTATTTACAGATAGGTCTCTCAGTTAAACGTTCCTATTGGCTAAAATTGATGTCATTTGGGATTTCCTGTAGCAGATTCAGACAGTGGACATGCTGGGCTTCCCGTAGTACCAAATATGTCCGCCATGCGGCAAGGGAAACCCCGAAGAATGCGACTCGAACAAGTGCGATTTATTGGTGTTTTTTAAAACGAAATTCATGCGTGAAATGTTACGTAGCCTTTCTAAAAAGGTAGTAAAATGTACTAAATAGTAATATAAATGGCAAATATGCATGGACATGTGATAGAAAAGACATTAGAGTGTGCTTTGGTGACGAAAAGGGAAGTATTTGGATCTATCTGCCATGCTTGATAGAGCACTGTAGACGTTTACCAGTTGATCTTGTCAGGTGAAGCCTGCACCACGCCTTGCTCTCTGACTGGTGTTCTCTTGTAGTTTGTCGGAGAAACTGAGGAATGCGAAAGGAGAGAGAGATCAGATCCACAAGGAGATCCAGAGTAAGAAGGATTACCTGGACAGTCTACAGCCCAAACTCAACTCTATCCTACAGGTAGGTTACATCCACGACAATTTTACTTGCTCTATCTACCTGGACAGTCTACAGCCCAAACTCAACTCTATCCTACAGGTAGGTTACATCCACGACAACTTTTACTTGCTCTATCTACCTGGACAGTCTACAGCCCAAACTCAACTCTATCCTACAGTTAGGTTATATCCACAACAACCTTTACTTGCTCTATCTACCTGGACAGTCGGCAGCCCAAACTCAACTCTATCCTACAGGTAGGTTACATCCACAACTTTTACTTGCTCTATCTACCTGGACAGTCTACAGCCCAAACTAATTCTATCCTACAGGTAGGTTACACCCACAGCAACTTTTACTTGCTCTATCTACCTGGACAGTCTACAGCCCAAACTAATTCTATCCTACAGGTAGATTATATCCACAGCAACCTTTACTTGCTCTATCTACCTGGACAGTCTACAGCCCAAACTAATTCTATCCTACAGGTAGGTTACACCCACAGCAACCTTTACTTGCTCTATCTACCTGGACAGTCTACAGCCCAAACTCAATTCTATCCTACAGGTAGGTTACACCCACAGCAACCTTTACTTGCTCTATCTACCTGGACAGTCGGCAGCAGGTAAACATGTACTCCAGAACACCTGAACGCTATCTTTGGAGCAGAATCCAAGATATCAAGACCCACTTACCTTTTTGTTTATTCAATTGCGTCTTGTACATTGCTTTCTGGTCTGGTAATTTGTGATGTATTTGAACAAAACTATGACGTTAGTTATTTATCGGTCATCCCCCAGGTGTCACCACAGTTTATTGCCACATGGGTAATGTAAGCTCGTTCTCTGAAGTTTGTGAAATTTTGATTGGTTTTGTACATTCATGAGTTATTTGTATCAATCATTGTTAAACAGGAGTCTTGAATTTTTGTTTTGTTTCAGGCGACAAAGCCTGTACAAGAATATCTTGGAATGCCATTTGATGCCACCAGGGAGCAGCACCGTATTGCGACATACCTTCCGAGACCATTGTATGTGCTCTACATGCAGGCCACTGCCTATAAAGACGCGTGTGGTGAGGTTTGTTTTATATCACTTTAGGTCTGTTGTTGTCACACTAAATATAGCAAGTGTGGTTCACGATTATGACACATCATTCGTTTAACGAACCTTATTAATTTACTTAATAATTGTTGTTGTTTATGTCGCTAAAATTAAAGTGTGTTGCGTGTTGTGGTCTCTGTGGCGTCATGCTGCCAGTTCTTGTTTTAATATCATGCCCACCATGTGTTTATGGCATATAATATTATAGTAGTAACATTTGTAAATGTTATGTGTGGCAGCCAGAGATGGAGTAATCGTACTCGTGTACTTGTACTCGTATTCGAGTACGAGTACTTTTTGAGTACTCGTATTGTACTCGAGTACGAAGGAAAGTAATCGTACTCGTACTCGAGTATATTACCAAAGTAATCGTACTCACGATTACTTCTCACGATTACATTTTTTTCATATGAACAGTTGCAAGCAAATATATTAGACAGATAAAAATGGCAATATTAGAAGTAATCTAATAAATGTAATAATAATCAAGGTATTCATTTTCTATTACTGTTGAGCATTTCAGTTAAATAAATATTCAGTCAGATTTCTCTAATTAATACCTTCTCTTCCCAGAGAAGCAACATCTCACCCTCCTGCTTAGTACAAAGTACAAGTTATATTGTGACAGTCCCTGGGAAGCACTGCAGGAGATAAGCATCCCCTAAAATCTTGCTTTGTAATTTTAGAAGCCAGGCCTCAGCCCCACCTGTACTGTTTGCTCTGTCAGTATGGTGTGAATGACTGGTCATATTTCCAACATCCAGAATCCTGACCGGGTCTGGGCGGTTAGCTGCTAAATCCCTGTCTATTATGTTTAATTAAGTGCAAACTGTAAACTTGTCTAAATCCACAACCATTCTGTGTTTGTCCCATCCAGACATGGGGTCAAATACATTGAAATGTATTTAAATACAAATATTCTTGAGGGATTACAAATACTTTTTAAATATAAATGTATTTAAATATGAATACATTGAAAAGTATTTCAAATACTTGTTCATATATTTTTCAAATACTTTTCATTTTGTATTACTATGTAGGTAAAAGAAAAGCAACACTTATATCGAGACATCTAGTTTATAGGCATAATTAGTGTTTTGCTCATATGATAATAGGCAGACCAGTGCTAGGGAGTATTGTTATTGCTAACTGCATCACAGTGACAACTGACTGAAAGAGGTAAAGGCCAAAATATATTGTTTGTATGTTACGCCAGGAGGTCCATAATAATATAACGCCTATGTTGCCCTCAGAAGAGACACTGCTAATCATTGCTAGGATGTTGTGAGGAAGGCTCAACTTCAAAGTCAGCCAGGAAACCAGAATAACCTGGTGCCAAATTGAACCCTGACTAAAGAACAAAAGGGGATATTGACCTATGGTCACTGTTAGGTCCATCCTCTGGCTCTGAGCAAACACAAGTTGTGGTCACTGCAGGGCCAGGGGGAAGTCTGCTGTTAAATGTCTTCATCAGTAATTAGCACTGTTGGGTGAAGTTGCAGTGCATTAAGGTAATCAGTTTGGCAGGCATTACATGTGACAGTGAAAAAGAAATGTTGATACTGACAACGCATTTCAAAAAAATAAAAAGTATTTAAATACTTTCAAATACAAATGTATTTGACCCCATGTCTGGACCCATCTGATATACTACTCTTTTGAATATGTCCCCCTGGTTTTTAAGTGTTGTTATTGTAATGTATTTGATCATGTGTATTTGAAAATTTTAAATGCCTCCTATTTGTATTTGATTCAGAAACCATAAATTAAATTATTAATCCAGCATTAAATGATTCATCCAATACCTGAGAAAGTCGTCTAATTATTAATAACAATACCACCTGGATAGTGGATAGCAGTAATCAGTTAGAACATTAGTGACACAACAACAGAACAACAATGACACCTAGGGATTCCATGAAAGTCGCCTTTATGTTAGAAACAGGATATTCATTAAAGTAATCATGAAATTAATCATGCTTATATTCTAAAGTAATCGTACTCGTACTCGAGTATATTGTAAAGTAATCGTACTCGTACTCGAGTACATTTGTTTTCTTCGTACTCGTACTCGTACTCGTACTCATGCATGTTCAAAGTAATCGTACTCGTACTCGAGTACATTTGTATTGTACTCACTCCATCTCTGGTGGCAGCATAGGAAAACCAGTCACATTGACAAAATATTCAAATGCATTTTTATTTAAGAAATAGAAAGATGTACTTGTTACATATCCTGTACTGTTTACTGTATTCAAATATTCCCACTAGAAGCAAAGTTACAGGAATTTAACAAATTTATCACAAATTACTTAAGGATAAAAATGAGTTTTAAAGTCTAGGCTCATTATTTACATGAAAACCTCACTTTATGATGGCGTAACACAATACCTGTTGCAATTACCTTACAAAGTCCTGTGAGGCAAATGTAGCTGTGTTTGTTAACTTTATTGTACTGAAAACATTATCCAATTATGATGGGGACTTACAAAGTTACAACAAATTAAACACCGTTGACAGATCCGTTCACTTCTACATTCAAGAAAACAAAAACATCGTAGTGAAACGTCAAAATGGACCGAGTGACCTAAAATCAACTTTACGACGTGTTTACGGGCAAATATGCCTAGCGACTTCCGACTGGTTTTCCTAGGCCGCCACACATGTCTCATGTTTCCCCCCAAAAAATGTCATTGTGTAACAAATATCTGTCCAGCTGAAATTCATCCAGATGTTTGCAAACAATGCATGCCTGAGACACTGGTGCCAGTGCCAAATTATAAGGTCAATGAAGGAAGTAATTAAAGGCAGTTGATTGCTGCCCATTAATCTATGTTTAAATAAACATTAGTGCATTTACAAGTGTGAACTTACTGTAGTATACAAAGCTCATGTAAACGTACAGATTTGCTTTTATTTCATCATCGAATTGATTGCAATGAGCAAAGCCAGATTTCACACATCTTTTTCACTCGGCTTCTTTGGCACAGACTTTGTTACAACAGCTGGGACATGTGGTTGACAAATTGGCCATCTGTTACTCAGTGACAGAACGTGGATACGTGCGACAGAATATAAAATTTCTACTGATTTTTAATCAAAGAAAGACATGCGTTAGTTTAAACACGAGTGACATGCATGCATTGGTTAATGTTTTTTCACTGCATTAAATTTCATGTTACCACTGAGGGAAGTTGTAATTTATTTTAAGGGGCAGTTTAATGAGTTTGATGATTGTTTCTTCTCAGATAAACATCTGTCTGTGACGATAGAAGGTGACATTGAAGCAGCCAAGACAATGGAGGACGCCTCGCTCGAACTAGGTACGTCTTAACAAACCACAGCTGTGAGTTTTTTAGGGCAGAAAATTATGAATATGATAAATGCTTATATAATAAAATGCCAAACTACATAATTTCTGTTCAGGAATCAATAACATGCATGTATTTTATTTGTGTATACAGAACTTATGCTGTTTTATGGAAGACGATGTAAACACTATTAAATGGAGTCATACTTTTTCATCATTGAAGATCATAGAATTTCCCACCCTCGCCTCGATTACCCAGGCTCCGTGAGGTGGCAGCACTTTTCAGCCTCTCATCTGTGCCTGGGGAATTAATGGGCTGCCGTTATAATCGCCAGGGGGCGGCCTTACCCCAGATCAGGGTAGAGACGCTGATTGGCTCTCAGGCCAACTATGAAATAAAACTTAGAAAAACAATATACTTCTACAAAATAATGACATCCTGTGAAAAGTATTCAACATTGAACTTATATTAACATAAAACTAAATAAAAATTTGCAGTTTATAAAATAGGAATTATGGCAGGATTAACCAGTATCCATGAGGTGGCAGCGTTGTTTAGACACTCACAGATAATATTCAAATGACGGCAAAGTCACCAGACTGGCTTCTCGATGTAGTTACGCAGCTGACCGACAGTCGGTTAAGCGAGACTATTCCCATCCGAGAGAAGTTGAGATGGTGTTAGATAGCACAGGTTTGTCAGAGGAAGAAGTGTAGCACCCGCAGATGGACAGGATAATTCACTAATGAAACAATTTTATTTCGAAGCAAAATTAAGCTTAAAGAGCCAGATTGGGCTGATGACCTCGTACGCATGTTAATGGAACAGTCCCAGGTGATACCAAATGCTGACCGAGTGGAGTGACCAGTGGCCAGTAGCCAGTGCTGACTGTGTATATCAGTGTCATTTGTCATTACAGATGAGGACACGGACAGTGATCAAGAGGAAACGGAAAAGACAGCTCAGGTGAGAGAATACTCTCAGTGGATACTCTCAGTGGATACTCTCAGTGGATACTCTCAGTGGATACTCTCAGTGGATACTCTCAGAGGATACTCTCAGAGGACACTCTTTGTTATGTAATGCTTTCACTAAAATATCTGTGATTTGTGTTGGTGAATGGCTGGATGTTGTCAGAAAATACTCTTGGTGAATATTCACCGACTATGTCATTATCGTATGCAGTATAAATGTGACCCCAGCTGACCAAATGAGTGATAAGTCGGGATTTGACTTTTGACGAGAACCATCTAAAACCAGATTGGATGATTTTTGTGATTTTAACGTTTGTATGAAAAAATATTATAGCGTCTGTTTTAACACTTCCAGCCATCCCAAACTATGTATACGAAGTATAATGTCTATTTTTATCCAATCTAATATTTCTATGGTGTCTAAGCCCATGCATAATAGAAAACTTTAACGGTCGTTTTCTCCAGTTTTACTTTTTGACCCTTACCATACCTAATGTGACATAACTTCACCAATTTTTTTTTGAAACACTGAAAAGTACCATATATCCTCTTTTCAAATATGTAAAAATAGTATGTCAACATATTTCCTACTTATCACTCATTTGGTCACCCATGTTATGACACTGTCACCACTGATGACACTGCCACCATTAATAACAATGTCACCACTGATGACACATTCACCACTGATGACACTCGCCACTAATGACACTGTCGCCGCTGCTGCCCAATACAGAAACATCGCAGGAAGACGACGAGGGACCTGATGTCAGAGAAGAGACAGCGACTGCTAAAAAAACATCCGCTCTCGATCCTCCTCAAGGTCGGCTGTCAAGGTCAGTGCCTCTGCTGTCTCTTCCATTTGTTCCTTTCATTCAGATGAACTATGGTCAAAGCGGTTGGTCTACCCACGACAGTGAAATATATATTATTAACAGATAAAACTAAGCAGTTGTATAGCTGTAGATATGGACTGTTGTGTTTGTTCTGTTATCGGAAAACATCAACTGTACTGTGTGAATTGTCACTGTGTCCTTAGCAGCTGACGTTGGGAGCAGTGGTTGCGTGGTAGAGCGCCGGACTGTCAATCGAGGGGACGATGGTTCAGTCCCACCTACCGCTGTTTTGAAACTTCGGCAATTTTTGTCACCCCACATTTCCGTGTCTTTCGGAAGGGACACTAAAAGCCGGTGGTCCCTTCTAACTGGTGTCTACGCTAGGGGAAGTAAAAGATCCTACACAGGGGGTAAATATGTAACCTGTAGTGGACTCACAAATTCTCTTTGGACTTTAAATGCCCTGCAAAGGGTCCCGTCCAGTATCTGAGAGAAGGAGAAGAAGGACGTGTGGACTCCATCTGCTGTGAGGCCAGTTAGGCCATGGAGAAGGAAGCACCACTTTCATCAGTCTCTTTTGAAAGTCACTAAGCAAAAAATTGTGTCAGGGATATCGCCCCATTTAGAAAAAGTAGCTGTCAACTCAAAACCTGGCAAAGTGGACTTCTGGATTAACGTCACCCTAGGGACGGGGTAAAGTGACCTGAATAACAAGGTGACCACATGAACAGGCATAGTTTCCTGCACGTTACTCTATGGAACTAATTGGTGACTGTGCAGAGTGACCTTAATTGTGAGGTGGCAGTATTTCTGAGGTGATTGGAAAGAGGGTTCAGCTGTGCCGTCATTCATCACTGGTGCCACGCTGTCCACTGCACATTTCTGTTGTATTCTTTTTCTTAAACAAAGGTAAGTTCTTACATAGCGCAGTATCCAGTCCTCAGGACTGCTCAAAGCACTTTACACTTTATTCCCTGGCAGACCTGTTCAATAGAACACAATCTCGGCTTCTGTGGAAGCATCTAGCCACACTGCAATTAATACGCGAAGACTATTCGTACATAAATATCCATCTGTGTCTATAGCCAGGTATTCATTTATACAGCTGGTGAACTGAAGCAATGTAAAGTGAAAAAATTTGCCCAAGCCCTGAGCCACTGCGCTACTATAGCAGTGACACATTTTACAGATAGTTAGCTATTTTTCAGTTCCAACATTCACGTTGTGAATGTGAAGCAAACTACACTCATGACATGTGGGGATCATGTGACCATCATGTGACCACCGTTGTTTCAGATGGCAACACATTACACCTGACCTTCCTCTATCTGGTGGCTCTGGAGGTCGTCACTGTGTCTGTCACCCTCGACCTGGACACCCCCATTGTCCCGATATCTGGCGGGTAAGTTGGAGATTCCTTTTTAACTATCTATGTCAGATAGAAATATCAATGTTTGTGATATGTGTGGCAGAAAGCAAATATCTACCCACAATCGAGCAAGTATATGTATACGTGAGTGTGTTGCATTGTTTACATTTCACGGACTAATATACAGCCTTCATTAATAAAAGTGACATATTTATAGAGAACAGAACATTATAATGTTCTTCCTGGTTGTACTCTTTACGTTGTTATAAAATTATATTATTTGCCTTGGTTTGAGTTGTTTGAATTGTAAAGAGTTACAATAAATTTGTTTTGATTAATTTTTTTAAGACATTGTGGTGATCCTGTGATACAGGTGTCTAAGTGACATTGTTGGCTGTCTAGTGACACAGGTGTCATTACAATAACAAAATAGTGACACAGATGTGACAGTATGACGATGTGGTTTCAGGGACCTGCTGTCACCTGACAGTCTCCTGACATGTCTCTACCCGGGTCAGACAGGCACCGACACCCCCAACCAGTCCAACAACTTTGCCCTACAGAGACTAGGGTGAGTCATGTCATGGGTGGAAGGAGGCGTAGTCTGGGTGGCATTACTTCATCTTTTATTATTGACTTATCCATCATGTGACCTGTTGCATAGCAACGTCTTCATCAAGCCATAAAAATGGATGCAGAATTTGTTGAGCATTTATATTGTATATTGTTTTGAAATTCTGGTCCTCAGAAATGTTAACTATGACAAAAGCACAAAGCAGATTTAAAGTGATAACCGTGTGCAGTCAACTGCAGTAATGTTTGATTTGTGAAATGTATGAGATTTCTATGACAGACTGTTAATTTTATTTATTTGTGAATTAGAATATACTTTATATATAAATTACCTGATTTTAATACTTTTCTATTTGTGTCAAGTGGGTAAAATAGTATTAGTTGTTTTATGCATCATGATGAAATATGTCACTTGTTTGTGTGACTTTGGCATATTTCTGTGTTTGTTGACAGAATGAAAGAGTTGAGTAGTTACATTGACGTTGGCTGTCTCTGCTTGTAGTTCAGTGTTCATTAGTGTTCATTATAAAATGTGTCTGTTGACAGAATGAAAGAGTTGAGTAGTTACATTGACGTTGGCTGTCTCTACTTGTGGTTCAGTGTTCATTATAAAATGTGTCTGTTGACAGAATGAAAGAGTTGAGTAGTTACATTGAAGTTGGCTGTCTCTACTTGTGGTTCAGTGTTCATTCTAAAATGTGTCCCTGTTGACAGAATGAAAGAGTTGAGTAGTTACATTGGAAGGTTGGCCGTCTCTACTTGTGGTTCAGTGTTCACTTATAAAATGTGTCTGTTGCAGAATGAAAGAGTTGAGTAGTTACATTGACGTTGGCAGTCTCTACTTGTGGTTCAGTGTTCATTATAAAATGTGTCTGTTGACAGAATGAAAGAGTTGAGTAGTACATTGACGTTGGCTGTCTCTACTTGTGGTTCAGTGTTCATTATAAAATGTGTCTGTTGACAGAATGAAAGAGTTGAGTAGTTACATTGACGTTGGCCGTCTCTACTTGTGGTTCAGTGTTCATTATAAAATGTGTCTGTTGACAGAATGAAAGAGTTGAATAGTTACATTGATGTTGGCTGTCTCTACTTGTGGTTCAGTGTTCATTATAAAATGTGTCTGTTGACAGAATGAAAGAGTTGAGTAGTTACATTGACGTTGGCTGTCTCTACTTGTGGTTCAGTGTTCATTATAAAATGTGTCTGTTGACAGAATGAAAGAGTTGAGTAGTTACATTGACGTTGGCCGTCTCTACTTGTGGTTCAGTGTTCATTATAAAATGTGTCTGTTGACAGAATGAAAGAGTTGAGTAGTTACATTGACGTTGGCCGTCTCTACTTGTGGTTCAGTGTTCATTATAAAATGTGTCTGTTGACAGAATGAAAGAGTTGAGTAGTTACATTGACGTTGGCTGTCTCTACTTGTGGTTCAGTGTTCATTATAAAATGTGTGTGTTGACAGAATGAAAGAGTTGAGTAGTTACATTGACGTTGGCTGTCTCTACTTGTGGTTCAGTGTTCATTATAAAATGTGTCTGTTGACAGAATGAAAGAGTTGATAGTTACATTGACGTTGGCTGTCTCTACTTGTGGTTCAGTGTTCATTATAAAATGTGTCTGTTGACAGAATGAAAGAGTTGAGTAGTTACATTGACGTTGGCGTCTCTACTTGTGGTTCAGTGTTCATTATAAAATGTGTCTGTTGACAGAATGAAAGAGTTGAGTAGTTACATTGACGTTGGCTGTCTCTACTTGTGGTTCAGTGTTCATTATAAAATGTGTCTGTTGACAGAATGAAAGAGTTGAGTAGTTACATTGACGTTGGCCGTCTCTACTTGTGGTTCAGTGTTCATTATAAAATGTGTCTGTTGACAGAATGAAAGAGTTGAGTAGTTACATTGACGTTGGCTGTCTCTTCTTGTGGTTCAGTGTTCATTATAAAATGTGTCTGTTGACAGAATGAAAGAGTTGAGTAGTTACATTGACGTTGGCTGTCTCTACTTGTGGTTCAGTGTTCATTATAAAATGTGTCTGTTGACAGAATGAAAGAGTTGAATAGTTACATTGACGTTGGCTGTCTCTACTTGTGTGGTTCAGTGTTCATTATAAAATGTGTCTGTTGACAGAATGAAAGAGTTGAGTAGTTACATTGACGTTGGCTGTCTCTACTTGTGGTTCAGTGTTCATTATAAAATGTGTCTGTTGACAGAATGAAAGAGTTGAGTAGTTACATTGACGTTGGCTGTCTCTACTTGTGGTTCAGTGTTCATTATAAAATGTGTCTGTTGACAGAATGAAAGAGTTGAGTAGTTACATTGACGTTGGCTGTCTCTACTTGTGGTTCAGTGTTCATTATAAAATGTGTCTGTTGACAGAATGAAAGAGTTGAGTAGTTACATTGACGTTGGCTGTCTCTACTTGTGGTTCAGTGTTCATTATAAAATGTGTCTGTTGACAGAATGAAAGAGTTGAGTAGTTACATTGACGTTGGCTGTCTCTACTTGTAGTTCAGTGTTCATTATAAAATGTGTCTGTTGACAGAATGAAAGAGTTGAGTAGTTACATTGACGTTGGCTGTCTCTACTTGTGGTTCAGTGTTCATTATAAAATGTGTCTATTGACAGAATGAAAGAGTTGAGTAGTTACATTGACGTTGGCTGTCTCTACTTGTGGTTCAGTGTTCATTATAAAATGTGTCTGTTGACAGAATGAAATAGTTGAGTAGTTACATTGACGTTGGCTGTCTCTACTTGTGGTTCAGTGTTCATTATAAAATGTGTCTGTTGACAGAATGAAAGAGTTCAGTAGTTATATCGCGGAGGTTGGTCGTCCCTACCTGTGGGTTCAGTGGCTCTGTGGTCTCAACTTCCTGGATGAGAGCACTACCACAGCAAGCGCAACCTTCAGTGGCGGTCACATGACAACCACCATCAAACTGCTGCGGCGACGATTGAGGGCCAGACTCTCTCTACAGAAACAACTCCTCTCCATAGGTTCTTATTGTCTTCATTCTCTTTGTCTCATAAGTGCTTTAAAGCAACATGGTCCGTTTGTGGCTTTTTATTTTTATTGTAAAATCATGTTATATGGTATAAATTATACCTATTATAGTGTAAAGTGTTTATTGGCGGTCAGGATGCTACAATAGTTATAACTTATACTGATTAACATGATTTTCCAATAAAAATAAAAAGCCACGAACTGATCATGTCGCTTTAAAGAAGTGTTCATCCGCAGTTTGGGTGGTGTTGATGTTCTTAAGTTGTTCAGTTAGATGTATTTCAGAGAAGGTGGTTAACACGTCAAGGTTTAGGGGTACTTCTTAGTTGCTATGTGCAGTTATTTGCAATACTGTGGAAGTATTTATAATTGTTCTGAGTTGTGTTATCTTCGTTGAACATCTCTCCTCGTACAGTATCTTTATGCAGGGGGAATTTTGAAATGAAAAAGTAGACATTATGTATTGTTGATGAACCTGTGAACGTTTGACCTCACTGATTGTTATATGACAGAGCGTAACTGCGTGCCTGTGTCAGTCGAATATCAGAATCTCTTCCCGACCAAGATCTCTGCTGCCATCTGCCAGTGGAGACGCACAACGCTGGCCGACTTCGCTGTTAGTACAAGTTTTTTACTTCTTCTAATGTTCTCTGCATCCCGTGCCTGGTAAATATTTCCTCTGCATCATACATGGCCACATTTCCCTGTCGTCTTCCCAAATTTCTCCTAATCTCAACTCCCCATCGCTGTCTGTTCGACAATTGATGTGCCCAGTACCCCATGGTTTGCTTCTCTTAAAATGTTGCATATCGTCTCTGTCAAGCTTTGCTTTGGCTAACAGTTATGTTAGATATGTGGATTATATTATCACTTCTGCATGACACTCCACAGATAAAATATTCCCGCAAAAGTTGTTTTAAAATGTTGCCTTATGTATTTTTGTAAACAAACATTATTGGGTAGGATTTAAACACGATTTACAAAGGAATGAATGAACATGTCATGTTTTTGGCATCTGTTTTTAGAAATTGGGCCAAAGGTCCAATGGACTTATAGCATCACTCTGCGTGTGCTGACACCATGCACTCTTAGACTGATTTTAAAGCCTCCTTGGGTCCTCTAGGGCTAAAAAAATGGTACATTTTCAGGTAAAGGTCCAATGGACTTATGCCATCATTTTATGTTCGCCGTTAGTTCCCATTTCTCAGAAACCGTTGAGGAACAATTATGTGGCATACATAGGGCACTGCTGTTATATTATGAACACAAACTATTTAGTTGATTGAATTGTTCTGAAGGGCCCAAAACTGGTAAAACGAAATTTTTCAAAATTCTTAAGTCATTTAGTCTCAGATGTGTTAATAAGTTAAACAAGGTAACCGATATTAAACAGAAACGTGTTCACATAAAAAATTCATAGTTTCTTAGGCTGTTGTAACTGATTGTATTCAGGCTCTCAAGTATACAGAAGCCATTGTACAAGAAGGGCAAGCCAAGGACACAGACTTGTACTTTACAGGCACCATAGAACATCGCTCCGGTACGTACACAACCATTACACACTTCTCAGTGCTGCCATCTAGTGTGTGACCTCACACACTGATGACATTTGTAGATGTCTCGTTCATATCTGTAACCTTGCCATAGCAAAATGTGTATAAGTCGCAAAATTGTGACATTTAGTTTTGTGCCATGTCTAATATGGTACCTCATTAATTGAAATATCTTTGGTAGTTTTTTATTTATTGCTAAAGGTTGCAAGGTCATTTTGACTCATTCTGTGCTTGTGTTTCATGTGTGGGTTCATGGACATATGTATTTTATTAATTGTGGATCACGTGTCGAGGAAGGTAAACTGGACACTGAATGGTGAGATGATATGATTATATGAAATTTCACTCTAATTGAATATTGAATCGAATATCTTAGAAAAATCAAATACGAATATTATGCATATGCATTGCCATCATTTTTGTTTACTTTCTGACTTAATGAAAACAACTCATACAGCTGTCAAACTTCTCCTCACATATCTTATGTATGCGGTATACAATGTATTGTTTGTCGCACACTACAGTGTTCATGCTTACAAACAATAATGATGGATCCAGTGAATCGTGGTTTCCCTATGCCACAAACACAAGCATAACATTTGTGAAACTTTACATTGCCAGCAGTGTTGATAACGGTGTCATAATATGTATTACATAACTGGGTTGGAATGACATCTGCCACGTCTAACATTCCAGCATGTATTTGCTGTATATAAAAGTTTGCCATACGTTTTTGTCATAAACGTTTGGAATTTGTTTATAGAAAAAGGTCCATTTCTTGATGCCCCAGTGCCATATTGCGTTCTTATGACTACAACAGGCATGTTGAAGGTTTACTGCCTGCCAATTTGTGTGTAGTTGCTTCAGTAAGCTCAGAACAATGTTTGCAATTTGAAAAATTCCACCTGCAACAAATGGTAAACAAAACATCCAGTTTCAAAACAAACTTGATTGGCATTGATGCCAAGGCGAGCAGAGTTAACCGCAATACCCTTTGATGTTTAACTTTCCCACATTCTAGACTGCAGACTTCCCGTTTCTCACAAATTACTGCTCGACCAATTCTGTTTTGCACTTTAAAATAAATGTTGACCTTTAATGTAGACCCTTTATTGAGTATGGAGTGACCTGTCACCCTCTACCACTGAACGTGTCTACTATTGCAGCTAAGATGACCGTGCACACGGTAGTGAGTGCGGATTACCCTGTCACCCCACCCCTTCTTGTCGTGTGTATCAACTGGAAGATGCAGAGGCACAGTCTGAATGACGAAAATATTAGGGTGAGACTACTTCCAGTTGCACCCCATTTGGGGGTAGATTTGTGTGCATGACGTAAAGAAGTAAGCAGCAGAGAGATGGTTCAAACTGCCTGCATTCAATAATGTGTATTTGCTTTAAAATAATCTCCTAAATTTATATATTGAAATTACGGTGTATTTGTGATTAATATATTGTGTTGTGTGAACGAACATAATATAAAAGTGTTATTATGTGTTAGCCATTGCTGGTGTGTGTATTAAATGCATGTGTGCATTAATTGTAAGGCACACTTTTTCAATATTTAATAAATTCTTGTTACAGTCAATTATTTGTTTAAAGTTTTTATACTGGTTAACGTTGTTGTTTGGTTAATGGGGCTATGTTATGGCTGTTCAAAGTAGGATAACATCTCGTCCAGTGTGGTACAGTATGTAAAATGAATTCAGTATAATAGCATGACTTAGCTGGGTTCACATTTAGTAAGCACTACACTTTAGTCATGACAAGATTGAATCTTGTTTTAAAGCAGAAAATGGTATCATATAGTCATTGTTTTAGTTATTGTACTTAGGCATTACTAATTACAGTGGCTAGTGGTATTTATTATTTCAGTAAGGTTCTGTTGCAGACTTGCTCTGATTGACGTAGACACCTTCTTGCAACTCCCAGCTGGACTTCATTATCTCCCACGAATCCTGTCTTTGTCATATATTTCTTACTTATTCAATTTGTCTGCTTGTCCAGGACATGCAGGCTGAAGTCAACATTCATTACGATGAACTGGTCAATGGCAAGTCACGTGACCAGTTGTTGACCAATCAGCTGCAGCGACTCATGATGTGCTTTGATGTATACCTGGAGACTGAGTCAAACACGAACGTTCTTGAAGGACCGACGGAGTTCGCACGAGAGAAAGTGTTTCCACGTCTAACAAAGTAAGTGAAATGTTTGTCAGTGATGCATTTTGGAAGTACAGTCGTTCTGGTCATAGCAGTCAGCCGTAGATACTTTCTGTGACTAACATTAACATAGCAGTCAGCCGTAGATACTTTCTGTGACTAACATTAACATAGCAGTCAGCCGTAGATACTTTCTGTGACTAACATTAACATAGCAGTCAGCCGTAGTTACTTACTGTGACTAACATTAACATAGCAGTCAGCCGTAGATACTTTCTGTGACTAACATTAACATAGCAGTCAGCCGTAGATACTTTCTGTGACTAACATTAACATAGCAGTCAGCCGTAGATACTTTCTGTGACTAACATTAACATAGCAGTCAGCCATAGACACTTACTGTGACTAACATTAACATAGCAGTCAGCCATAGACACTTACTGTGACTAACATTAACATAGCAGTCAGCCATAGACACTTACTCTGACTAACATTAACATAGCAGTCAGCTATAGATACTTACTGTGACTAACATTAACATAGCAGTCAGCCATAGATCCTTACTATGACTAACATTAACATAGCAGTCAGCCATAGATACTTACTGTGACTAACATTGACAAGGCCATGTGACTGTCTTGCTTAAAATTATTTAACACACTTTATTTAGCACAAGATTGTTGATTTTCAAATCTGATGCATCGACAGTGTCATTTCGACAGTCAATCTGTTAAAGTGGTATTTTGTAGAAATCATCAGAATAATTTACTGTATTTAATTGGATAACTTTCAGACCTGATAATAGTCGCAATGTTACAAATGTGGCATAGCACCCAAGCCTTTTTGTGAACTCTGTTAAAAAAATTAAATAGTTTGCGATTTCATTTAAACTAAATGTGCTAGGCTAAATGATTACCGATTTGTGACCAACCAAAAGTTGTAAATATATTGGATAATTCCAGCTGAACTAAATAGCAAATTTTTCCTTAGTGTATTATGATGTCACAGTTAATGCTAGATGCATGCTATTTCATGAAATAATTATTAAGTGTGGTGCAGGAAATAATATAATTGTGTAGGGATGAAATGTTCATCTTTGTGTGGACCTCCCGAGTCCTTGGCTGACTAGTCTAGATGAGACAAATTGACACCCAAAGACAGCATTCAGACCATACCTGTCACAACGTCAACGGGAGAACCAACAGTAGACTTTGTTTGTGTTGTAGGGGGCCAGAGCGGGGCCGGCCGTACAAATACAACCCTCAACTAGGGTTCTTCTCCCACCGATAGACCCAGTTCGACAGAGAGTGACAGATGCATCTATGACTGGTTTATACGTACACTGTAGTGGCCACAGGGAATACACAGGACATTTGAGTTATCAGAACAACACTTTGTCTACGTAGCTTGAAGATGTCATAATGTTCAAGTAGTTCTGTCCAAACTGTCAAAGTTTACTAATGGAATAACACAACTATTTTGAAGTGCCTATGAAATAACAGTACATGTAAGGTAGAAGTTGTAGTGAATCTGTATAGAAAAATGCATCATGGTATTGCCACATGGTCGCACTCTTTATATGTGATAATCATCAACTATTTCAGTATCAATCAGAATTGCAGAAATGCCAAGACCTTTTAGGACTTGCAAGCTATTCTACACCTGTATTTGTATGTGCTTAATGTTCAGGTATCAATAAGTACACTATATAATACGTAGGTTCACTAATATGTGCTTGTTACTCGGTACATTTTGCATGTTTTTAGTTTTGGTTACAAATCTAGGTATAATTATAAAAACAGCAAAACAATTGCCTATTGGTAAATTTGTAATCCCACTGACAGAAGTGGCAAAAATAAAACAGGTGATGTGCAGGCAGGGTTGCCTTTTTCCACTGAAATGGTTGAACTACACAACACAACACTGACCAGAATAGGGATTTCAACGTTGGTCTTTATTTCATATATGAATGATCCTTATAGGAGGATTTCTGTACATATTATGAACTTAGTTTTATGAGCATAAAATGTTACCAAATTGTTTACTGTCCATTACGTATGTGTTGGCTGACGTCGTGTTTTGATTAGTGGCAAGTGAAAAAGTAAGTGTATTATTAATCAAAATGCTGTACCTATTGCTAAGTTGTGTTGAATTTGGAGAAAATAAAGTCACATTTTCACAAATGCTGCAATGGTTTGTTATAGTATATTTATATACAGAAATTCAATAAAAAATCTGGATTAATTAACTTATTCATTGATTCACTTATTCATTGTAAGCGAGAATTCGTTATAAGCAAATTAATAAGTAACGTCTTCATTGGTGTAACTAATGCTTACACAATAATTCAATTTGAATTACAATAATTTTCAATGCACCATACAACCAGAAAGCATTAATAACATGTTTATTAGTCTTTATTAAATACCGAAGCTGTGCAGATGACAAATCGAATGAAATAAAAGAAAACGTGTGGAAAAATATGGTTCATTCGTTATTGTAGATGACTTGTTTTCAGACAGGAACATACTTCTGATGCTGTAATCTGCAATTCTCACTTCAGACAAGGAAACGATTTTCTTTAAAACCCGACACAATTTATTGTTAATCACTGCTTTCTCATCACATTCTAAACAGTTTCTCAACATTATCTCAACATTATCTCTCACCACATGAGGACATTTATATCTTAACATACTCATTTGTTTCAATGCAACCAATGTAGAAAAGTGAATTCCATAAAAAGACATCTTCCAATAAAAAAATGTGATTAAAACACTTAACCTTCAGATCTGAGTAATATACTCTGGCCTATTGGAACAATGTTTCCTGTTACTCAGGTGACCGTGTTAAATGTATGCTCTTACATGACAAGAAAACATAAATCTCTTAACCTAACCCAACCTCTAAGTATCAAGTGCTCATATTGATCTGACCAAATTAGTGATACATTTGTGTTAACGATACAGGGAAAAATTTAAGAATCTGTCCTACCTACCCAGTGTTAAATTTAAGAGTATAACTGGAACATATCATTCTGAAGTGCATTATGCACATCGTCAACAAAACAGAAGTGATGTATGTATCGCTAAGCTAAATAACTTCATAAGCTGATAAACATGCAGAACAAGATTATATATATATATATATATATATATATATATATATATATATATATACAACCAATCTTCCATGTCATGTGGATGAAAGAAATGAAGCAGTGTTGTCTAGTCTCAGATACCTAGTACACAGTTACATGTACGCCATACCACATAGCGTACAATCCTTGTGGCCAGGCAGTGTTTCACCAACAGATCTGTTCATTCAAACACAACCTCTGCATTTAACACGTGTAACAGTCACCAGTGCCCATAATCAAGCACTCATTCATATAGCAAAATGACTGAAGCATTGAAACGACAACAAGATTTCAATCACTCAAAATAGTCTGTCACAACCACTTATGATATGCCAACAGACCATGCAGTTCAACTTCATAAACATACATTTAAAATCATTAACCAACTGGTTAAAGCAACTCTAAGTTGTCTTACCAAAACCTTGTAAATCAGACATTCAATGAAAACAATGCAGGGCTTTATTCATTATCTATCAGAAATATATATAATTAGACCCATGGTGATGCACATGCAGATGTTTAAGAAAAGAAACTTAAGTCGATAATGGTATGAGATACGTGTAACAAGTTGACAATGAAAGCAATACCATCAACATCATATGAATCAACATGACTGATCCACTGTCTGTCGTGCGACATCTAATGGAGAGACATCTTTAAACAACCAAAATAACTGATACAGCTTTCTGTCAACCATGTGAAAACATTACAAACATGTTATACCTTCATGCAAGTAAAACACTTGCACATGTCTCTGATAAATACATTATTATGACCATTATGCTTCCGTCGAAAACAACTCGCATCGGTGCTGCTTTCAAGGCCAGCCCTGCTGTGAGATGGAGCAGCCTATTTGTCTCTGGGTGAGGGTGATTACTGATAATGAAACTTCTGAGCAGCACCATCCTAACACAAGTGTGTACATATGTACTTTTTATACTGTTAGTTTCCACAGTTTCTATAAACGTATAAATCCAGCTGTAATCAAACTAGTGAATGTTAAGCTCTTCCTTCGAGCTGCTTAATTTCTTGAGCGATCTACTTACAGAAATGATAAAAGTAATGCTTGTTTTTTTACAAGATTACTCATGAATTCTTGTAGAATTGCCCTAACATATAGGTTGCAGCACAGCTACAAGTTTCAAAGGTTGCCGCATACTAGATGTCACGTACTAGACGTCACATACTAGACGTCACGTGCAGGTGGTGTAATCATAACAGGCTTGGCCTGGGTGTCCAGTAGATCTCTGGCTGTCTCTAGTTAGTTCTGCTGTACAAGTGCACCATTTATGACTATTTATGTACTACATGGTTAGTGTATTAGCTGAGTCACCATGTCACATGTCGTAGTCTGTTGTTTCACCACCATGTCACTGTGTCATCGTTTGTCACAGCACCATGTCATAGTCTGGCGTCCTCACATACATATAACCACATGTCATCATGTCACTGTTATGTCACGACTGGCTAGCCACCATGTAACTGTGTCATATTCTATCATGTCACCACTGATGTGTGAGTCACCATGTCACAATCTGGCATCACCACATGTGTCATCATGTCACTGTATGTTGTGTCACAATTGATGAGTCATCATGTCACTGTGTCCCAGCTTGATGTATCACCACAGAATGTCACCATGTCCTGAACTGACACGTCACCATTATGTCGCCGTGTCTTAGCTCCAGATGTCACATGAATAACGGCCGCGGGACCGCAGCCTCTTGAGGTAGTCCTGGGCAGCGGAGCGGTCAAGCTTGCCTTCACTGGCCACTGTGTCCAGTAACACCTCGTCCACGTCATGGGCCATGTGACGTGCGTCACTGCAAACAATAACAGCCACAAAACGTCAGTGACTGTCCGCACCTGGACGTAGACACCACTCTCATACGATCAGTGACAGTCCGCACCTAGACGTAGACACCACTCTCATACGATCAGTGACAGTCCACACCTAGACGTAGACACCACTCTCATACGATCAGTGACAGTCCACACCTGGACGTAGACACCACTCTCATACGATCAGTGACAGTCCACACCTAGACGTAGACACCACTCTCATACGATCAGTGACAGTCCACACCTAGACGTAGACACCACTCTCATACGATCAGTGACAGTCCACACCTAGACGTAGACACCACTCTCATACGATCAGTGACAGTCCGCACCTAGACGTAGACACCACTCTCATACGATCAGTGACAGTCCACACCTAGATGTAGACACCACTCTCATACGATCAGTGACAGTCCACACCTAGACGTAGACACCACTCTCATACGATCAGTGACAGTCCCACCTAGACGTAGACACCACTCTCATACGATCAGTGACAGTCCACACCTAGACGTAGACACCACTCTCATACGATCAGTGACAGTCCACACCTAGACGTAGACACCACTCTCATACGATCAGTGACAGTCCACACCTGGACGTAGACACCACTCTCATACGATCAGTGACAGTCCACACCTGGACATAGACACCACTCATACGATCAGTGGCAGTCCACACCTGGACGTAGACACCACTCTCATACGATCAGTGACAGTCCACACCTGGACGTAGACACCACTCTCATACGATCAGTGACAGTCCACACCTAGACATAGACACCACTCTCATACGATCAGTGACAGTCCACACCTAGACGTAGACACCACTCTCATACGATCAGTGACAGTCCACACCTGGACGTAGACACCACTCTCATACGATCAGTGACAGTCCACACCTAGACGTAGACACCACTCTCATACGATCAGTGACAGTCCACACCTAGACGTAGACACCACTCTCATACGATCAGTGACAGTCCGCACCTAGACGTAGACACCACTCTCATACGATCAGTGACAGTCCACACCTAGACGTAGACACCACTCTCATACGATCAGTGACAGTCCACACCTAGACGTAGACACCACTCTCATACGATCAGTGACAGTCCACACCTAGACGTAGACACCACTCTCATACGATCAGTGACAGTCCACACCTGGACGTAGACACCACTCTCATACGATCAGTGACAGTCCACACCTGGACGTAGACACCACTCTCATACGATCAGTGACAGTCCACACCTAGACGTAGACACCACTCTCATACGATCAGTGACAGTCCACACCTAGACGTAGACACCACTCTCATACGATCAGTGACAGTCCACACCTAGACGTAGACACCACTCTCATACGATCAGTGACAGTCCACACCTAGAGTAGACACCACTCTCATACGATCAGTGACAGTCCACACCTAGACGTAGACACCACTCTCATACGATCAGTGACAGTCCACACCTGGACGTAGACACCACTCTCATACGATCAGTGACAGTCCACACCTGGACGTAGACACCACTCTCATACGATCAGTGACAGTCCACACCTGACGTAGACACCACTCTCATACGATCAGTGACAGTCCCACCTAGACGTAGACACCACTCTCATACGATCAGTGACAGTCCCACCTAGACGTAGACACCACTCTCATACGATCAGTGACAGTCCACACCTGGACGTAGACACCACTCTCATACGATCAGTGCAGTCCACACCTAGATGAGACACCACTCTCATACGATCAGTGACAGTCCACACCTGGACGTAGACACCACTCTCATACGATCAGTGACAGTCCACACCTAGACGTAGACACCACTCTCATACGATCAGTGACAGTCCACACCTAGACGTAGACACCACTCTCATACGATCAGTGACAGTCCACACCTAGACGTAGACACCACTCTCATACGATCAGTGACAGTCCACACCTGGACGTAGACACCACTCTCATACGATCAGTGACAGTCCACACCTAGACGTAGACACCACTCTCATACGATCAGTGACAGTCCACACCTGACGTGACACCACTCATCGATCAGTGACAGTCCACCTAGACGTAGACACCACTCTCATACGATCAGTGACAGTCCGCACCTAGACGTAGACACCACTCTCATACGATCAGTGACAGTCCACACCTGACGTAGACACCACTCTCATACGATCAGTGACAGTCCACACCTAGACGTAGACACCACTTCATAGATCAGTGACAGTCCACACCTGACGTAGACACCACTCTCATACGATCAGTGACAGTCACAACCTGGACATAGACACCACTCTCATACGATCAGTGACAGTCCGCACCTAGACGTAGACACCACTCTCATACGATGAGTGACAGTCCACACCTGGACGTAGACACCACTCTCATACGAAGGACAGGACAGTAATTTCACAGTACAATGTATTTTGTTATTGCTGATATATTTGTGTGAGATTTATTTTAAGTTAATTTTACATCTGCTCAGAAATATAATAAAAACATTTAGGTTTGGAGTAAATAAGAAAACTGAGACTAAAATATCTGTAACATCTTGAATATAAAACAACAACAATTCACAACTTTATTGCCAAACAATTTGGCAACAATCTAGGTTTAGTAACTTTTAGTATGTAAAACGTATTAAAAACGGGCATAAAAATAGCATATATTTGCAGCACCTATACTTGTGTTTGACATTTTTGAAGGTTGGAACAGAATGGCTGTTGTGAATGTCGAGTGGTAACTTATTCCACACTTTTAATAGGGACACATTGAAACTGAGTTGGTAAGTTCATAGCAGGCAGTTCTGGCTTTGGATGGTTTTGCCAGTAAACAAGACATCTCTATACTGCAGGAATGACTATTTTACATATATCACATGAATATTGGCCCTGACAAAAAAGAGTCTACTGACAGACAAAGAAGACTGTTTACAGACAAAGAAGAGCCTACAGACAGACAAAGAAGACTGTTTACAGACAAAGAAGAGCCTACAGACAAAGAAGAGTCTACTGACAGACAAAGAAGACTGTTTACAGACAAAAAAGAGCCTACAGACAAAGAAGTGTCTACAGGCAAAAAAGAGCCTACAGACAAAGAAGTGTGTCTACAGACAAAAAAGAGCCTACAGACAAAGAAGTGTCTACAGACAAAAAAGATCCTACAGAGAAAGAAGTATGTATACAGACAAAAAAGTGCCTACAGGCAAAGAAGTGTGTCTATAGACAAAAAAGAGCCTACAGACAAAGAAGTGTGTCTACAGACAAAAAAGAGCCTACAGGCAAAGAAGTGTGTCTACAGACAAAAAAGAGCCTACAGAGAAAGAAGTATGTCTACAGACAAAAAAGTGCCTACAGGCAAAGAAGTGTGTCTACAGACAAAAAAGAACCTACAGACAAAGAAGTGTGTCTACAGACAAAAAAGAACCTACAGACAAAGAAGTGTATCTACAGACAAAAAAGAATCTACAGACAAAGAAGTGTGTCTACAGACAAAAAAGAACCTACAGACAAAGACGTGTCTCTACAGACAAAAAAGAACCTACAGACAAAGAAGTATGTCTACAGACAAAAAAGAGCCTACAGACAAAGAAGTGTGTCTACAGACAAAAAAGAACCTACAGACAAAGAAGTGTGTCTACAGACAAAAAAGAACCTACAGACAAAGAAGTGTGTCACTGACCAAAAAGAACACAGACAAAGAAGTGTGTCTACAGACAAAAAGAACCTACAGACAAAGAAGTGTATCTACAGAAAAAAAAACAGACAAAGAAGTTTCTACAGACAAAAAAGAACCTACAGACAAAGAAGTATGTCTACAGACAAAAAAGAACCTACAGACAAAGAAGTGTGTCTACAGACAAAAAAGAATCTACAGACAAAGAAGTGTGTCTACAGACAAAAAAGAACCTACAGACAAAGACGTGTCTCTACAGACAAAAAAGAACCTACAGACAAAGAAGTATGTCTACAGACAAAAAAGAGCCTACAGACAAAGAAGTGTGTCTACAGACAAAAAAGAACCTACAGACAAAGAAGTGTGTCTACAGACAAAAAAGAACCTACAGACAAAGAAGTGTGTCTACAGACAAAAAAGAACCTACAGACAAAGAAGTGTGTCTACAGACAAAAAAGAGCCTACAGACAAAGAAGTGTGTCTACAGACAAAAAAGAACCTACAGACAAAGAAGTGTATCTACAGACAAAAAAGAACCTACAGACAAAGACGTGTCTCTACAGACAAAAAAGAACTTACAGACAAAGAAGTATGTCTACAGACAAAAAAGAGCCTACAGACAAAGAAGTGTGTCTACAGACAAAAAAAACCTACAACAAAGAAGTGTGTCCTACAGACAAAAAAGAGCCTACAGACAAAGAAGTGTCTACAGACAAAAAAGAGCCTACAGACAAAGAAGTGTGTCTACAGACAAAAAAGAACCTACAGACAAAGAAGTGTGTCTACAGACAAAAAAGAACCTACAGACAAAGAAGTGTGTCTACAGACAAAAAAGAACCTACAAACAAAGAAGTATGTCTACAGACAAAAAAGAGCCTACAGACAAAGAAGTGTATCTACAGACAAAAAAGAACCTACAGACAAAGAAGTGTGTCTACAGACAAAAAAGAGCCTACAGACAAAGAAGTGTGTCTACAGACAAAAAAGAACCTACAGACAAAGAAGTGTGTCTACAGACAAAAAAGAGCCTACAGACAAAGAAGTGTGTCTACAGACAAAAAAGAGCCTACAGACAAAGAAGTGTGTCTACAGACAAAAAAGAGCCTACAGACAAAGAAGTGTGTCTACAGACAAAAAAGAGCCTACAGACAAAGAAGTGTGTCTACAGACAAAAAAGAGCCTACAGAGAAAGAAGTATGTCTACAGACAAAAAAGATGCCTACAGGCAAAGAAGTGTGTCTACAGACAAAAAAGAACCTACAGACAAAGAAGTGTGTCTACAGACAAAAAAGAACCTACAGACAAAGAAGTGTTCTACAGACAAAAAAGAACTACAGACAAAGAAGTGTGTTACAGACAAAAAAGAACCTACAGAAAAAGAAGTGTCTCTACAGACAAAAAAGAGCCTACAGACAAAGAAGTGTGTCTACAGACAAAAAAGAGCCTACAGACAAAGAAGTGTGTCTACAGACAAAAAAGAACCTACAGACAAAGAAGTGTGTCTACAGACAAAAAAGAACCTACAGACAAAGAAGTGTGTCTACAGACAAAAAAAAACCTACAGACAAAGACGTGTCTCTACAGACAAAAAAGAACCTACAGACAAAGAAGTATGTCTACAGACAAAAAAGAACCTACAGACAAAGAAGTGTATCTACAGACAAAAAAGAATCTACAGACAAAGAAGTGTGTCTACAGACAAAAAAGAACCTACAGACAAAGACGTGTCTCTACAGACAAAAAAGAACCTACAGACAAAGAAGTATGTCTACAGACAAAAAAGAGCCTACAGACAAAGAAGTGTGTCTACAGACAAAAAAGAACCTACAGACAAAGAAGTGTGTCTACAGACAAAAAAGAACCTACAGACAAAGAAGTGTGTCTACAGACAAAAAAGAACCTACAGACAAAGAAGTGTATCTACAGACAAAAAAAACCTACAGACAAAGACGTGTCTCTACAGACAAAAAAGAACCTACAGACAAAGAAGTATGTCTACAGACAAAAAAGAACCTACAGACAAAGAAGTGTGTCTACAGACAAAAAAGAACCTACAGACAAAGAAGTGTGTCTACAGACAAAAAAGAACCTACAGACAAAGAAGTATGTCTACAGACAAAAAAGAGACCTACAGACAAAGAAGTGTGTCTACAGACAAAAAAGAACCTACAGACAAAGAAGTGTGTCTACAGACAAAAAAGAACCTACAGACAAAGAAGTGTGTCTACAGACAAAAAAGAACCTACAGACAAAGAAGTGTGTCTACAGACAAAAAAGAACCTACAGACAAAGAAGTATGTCTACAGACAAAAAAGAGCCTACAGACAAAGAAGTGTGTCTACAGACAAAAAAGAGCCTACAGACAAAGAAGTGTGTCTACAGACAAAAAGAGCCTACAGACAAAGAAGTGTGTCTACAGACAAAAAAGAGCCTACAGACAAAGAAGTGTGTCTACAGACAAAAAAGAACCTACAAACAAAGAAGTATCTCTACAGACAAAAAAGAGCCTACAGACAAAGAAGTGTATCTACAGACAAAAAAGAACCTACAGACAAAGAAGTGTGTCTACAGACAAAAAAGAGCCTACAGACAAAGAAGTGTGTCTACAGACAAAAAAGAACCTACAGACAAAGAAGTGTGTCTACAGACAAAAAAGAGCCCACAGACAAAGAAGTGTGTCTACAGACAAAAAAGAGCCTACAGACAAAGAAGTGTGTCTACAGACAAAAAAGAGCCTACAGACAAAGAAGTGTGTCTACAGACAAAAAAGAACCTACAGACAAAGAAGTGTGTCTACAGCAAAAAGAGCCTACAGACAAAGAAGTGTGTCTACAGACAAAAAAAGAGCCTACAGACAAAGAAGTGTGTCTACAGACAAAAAAGAGCCTACAGACAAAGAAGTGTCTACAGACAAAAAAGAGCCTACAGAGAAAGAAGTATGTCTACAGACAAAGAAGAGCCTACAGACAGACAAAGAAGAGTGTCAACAGACCCGCAGACGTAGATGTGTGCTCCAGCGTCGATGAGCCTCCAAAGGTCGGCCGCATTCTCCTTCAGCAAATGCTGCACGTAGACCTTCTGTGGCTGGTCGCGGGAGAAAGCGGCGTGCAGGTGTGTGAGCGTGCCCGCAGACACGTACTGGTCCAGCTCATCCGCGTAGATGAAATCCTCACTCTTGTGACGACATCCAAAGTACAGGACTGTCTCCCCCACGGGCTTACCTGGGGACATCATCAGTGACATGTATCTATAGATAAGGTAAAAGCTATTTCTCCAATTGACTTATCTAGTGACATGATCAGTGACATATATCTACAGTTAAAATAAAAGCTATTTCTCCAACTGACTTATCTAGTGACATGATCAGTGACATATATCTACAGTTAAAATAAAAGCTATTTCTCCAATTGACTTATCTAGTGACATGATCAGTGACATATATCTACAGTTAAAATAAAAGCTATTTCTCCAATTGACTTATCTAGTGACATGATCAGTGACATATATCTACAGTTAGAATAAAAGATATTTCTCCAACTGACTTATCTAGTGACATGATCAGTGACATATATCTACAGTTAGAATAAAAGCTATTTCTCCAACTGACTTATCTAGTGACATGATCAGTGACATATATATATATATACAGTTAAAATAAAGCTATTTCTCCAACTGTCTTATCTAGTGACATGATCAGTGACATATATCTACAGGTAAAATAGAAACTATTTCCCCAGCTGACATATCTAGCGATACATTCAGCAACATATATGTGACTTGTTCTAACAAAATGAGTCATGCGTAATAAAATGAATTAGCCATATCATTTCAAAGAAGATATATCAAGCTTTCAAATAATGTAAAAACCATGGACCTTACTGACATGTAACCAATTATTCAACACTGAACATGTCTGGGATAGAAAGGTTCAAACTGAGAAAAATACATTGGAAGTGGTGGTCATGTAAGCACATGACTCAGTACACTGTCATTCCAAATTTGGTTATTTTTTTGCTATTTCTCCATTTGATGCTTTCGAAATAAACTACCAAGTCATGCTCATTGTCAAAGATACGTCATGCAAACTAATCCAAATATTTAGCAATATTTCGTAGCAGTGACCCTTATCGACCACGCCTTATTTATAGATCGCGATCAGTGAAATCCAAATAACTGATTTGGAATTTGCTGAATTTATTTTACTGACAAAAATCTATTTTTTTTAACTATAGCAACATTGTTAAATCTGCCCAACATTCAAAGTTCTGGTAATGTGAAATGAAATTCTTTAATCACACGGTTCATAGAAAATATGAATCTTTTCCGTCCGAACCAAACTCAACTAGTCGAAACATTGTAAAGATGTATTCCTCTTATGCATTGTGGGTGATTTCTTCACAAAAAAAGATGCTCCAATGCCACCTACCATACAGAACACACTCCACACAAAGTAAATAATAAAAAACATCCCACAAATTTATCAAAGAAAACAGACGTGATCCGAGTATCTACCTTCCTTCTTAGCGATATGTCGGTCCTGGATGAACCCCCTAAAGGGGGCGACACCTGTGCCTGGGCCAATCATGATGATGGGCACGGTGGGCTTGAAGGGCAGACGGAACTGGGACTTGCGCACAAACACTGGGATCGCCGGCTGCACCTCTCCCGCCGGCTGCTTCAGCTTCAACCAACTAGTGGCGACACCTTTCTGTAGTTTGCCAGTTGGCGTTGTGTATTCGACTAGGACGGCCGTGATATGGACGGAGGTAGGATGCATCTGAAGGGACATGGAATATCTCGTATCAGAACAATATCAACATCATCTTATTCTTAATAGTAGCCACACCCACCTCGGAGGAGAAGATGGAGTAGTAGCCACACCCACCTTGGAGGAGGAGGAGATGGAGTAGTAGCCACACCCACCTTGGAGGAGGAGGAGATGGAGTAGTAGCCACACCCACCTTGGAGGAGGAGGAGGAGGAGGAGGAGGAGAGAGGAGGAGGAGGAGGAGGAGGAGGAGATGGAGTAGTAGCCACACCCACCTTGGAGGAGGAGATGGAGTAGTAGCCACACCCACCTTGGAGGAGGAGATGGAGTAGTAGCCACACCCACCTTGGAGGAGGAGATGGAGTAGTAGCCACACCCACCTTGGAGGAGGAGATGGAGTAGTAGCCACACCCACCTTGGAGGAGATGAAGTAGTAGCCACACCCACCTTGGAGGAGGAGGAGATGGAGTAGTAGCCACACCCACCTTGGAGGAGGAGATGGAGTAGTAGCCACACCCACCTTGGAGGAGGAGGAGATGGAGTAGTAGCCACACCCACCTTGGAGGAGGAGATAGAGTAGTAGCCACACCCACCTTGGAGGAGGAGATGGAGTAGTAGCCACACCCACCTTGGAGGAGGAGATGGAGTAGTAGCCACACCCACCTTGGAGGAGGAGGAGATGGAGTAGTAGCCACACCCACCTTGGAGGAGGAGATGGAGTAGTAGCCACACCCACCTTGGAGGAGGAGGAGATAGAGTAGTAGCTACACCCACCTTGGAGGAGATGAAGTAGTAGCCACACCCACCTTGGAGGAGGAGGAGATAGAGTAGTAGCCACACCCACCTTGGAGGAGGAGATAGAGTAGTAGCCACACCCACCTTGGAGGAGGAGGAGATAGAGTAGTAGCCACACCCACCTTGGAGGAGGAGGAGATAGAGTAGTATCGAGGCTGCAGCTTAGGCAGAAGTTCACACAGATGGTCAATTGGTGGCCGGAATGATGGCAGGTCATCTAGTATGGTCAACAGTGTCCGGTGGTCGTGTAACACCCAGCTGTTGAACTGCTCCTGTAACCAAATAACAGCTGCTGTAACAATTATGTAACATTCGACGGATGACCAGCTCATGTAACTAAACAACTGCTGTACCAATCAGGTAACACTTGACCAGCTCATGTAACAAAACAACAGCTCACTGTAACAATTACATAACATACACAGTTAAACAGCACCTGTAACATAGCATCAGCCCCGTAACAATCATGTAACACCCAGCAAATAAACAGCTCCTGTAACAAAACAACAGGTGCAGTAACACTTACATAACACACAGCAGTTAAACATGTAACAAAGCAACAGTTTCTGTAACCATCATGTAAGCACTTTGATGTCATACCCATTTACATGTGCTGTGGACCTGTCACAACAAATTAGTCGTTCTCTGCCATAACGTGTTGCTGGTTTTGACACATCATGCCTTTGCAATGAGTTAAGACATTTCATAACTAAACACAACATTCATCTATTTCCCCTTTTTCTTCCAGCAACAATCCTCCAGAGCCTGCTGCAGGCAAGTCATACTATAGTGTGTGTGTGTGTGTGTGTGTGTGTGTGTGTGTGTGTGTGTGTGTGTGTGTGTGTGTGTGTGTGTGTGTGTGTGTGTGTGTGTGTGTGTGTGTGTGTGTATGTGTGTGTGTGTATGTGTGTGTGTGTATGTGTGTGTGTGATGTGTGTGTGTGTATGTGTGTGTGTGTGTGTGTGTGTGTGTGTGTGTGTATGTGTGTGTATGTGTGTGTATGTGTGTGTGTGTATGTGTGTGTGTATGTGTGTGTATGTGTGTGTGTGTATGTGTGTGTGTGTGTATGTGTGTGTGTGTGTATGTGTGTGTGTTGTGTGAGTGAGTGTGTGTGAGTGTGTGTGTGTGTGTGTGTGTGCGTGCGTGCGTGCGTGCGTGCGAGTGTGTGTGTGTGATGTGTGTGTGTGTGTGTTTGTGTGTGTGTGTTTGTGTGTGTGTGTGTGTGTGTGTGTGCACGTGCGTATGTGTGTGCGTGCGTGCGGGTGAGAGAGAGTGAGAGAGAGAGTGAGAGAGAGTGAGAGAGCGCGAAAGAGATCGAAATAGAGCGAGTGAGATTGAGTGAAAGAGTGAGAGCGAGAGAGAGAGAGCGAGTGAGATTGAGTGAGAGTGAAAGAGAGCGACAGAGTGAGTAAGAGAGAGAGCGAGAGATTCAGATGCTCTGTACCAATAAATAGATAATGTTTATAACTGTGAACTAACTACCTAACCCTCGACCAACCATGCATCAATGCATTCTGGGTAATGACGCACCTTGCCCTCTGGCGTGGGAGCGGTGAGTTTTTTAAGGAAGTCCTTGTCCGCGGGATCGGAGGCGTACTCCACCAGCTCTTTGAGTAGGTTGCTGCGGGGGGTGGACGTGATGTCCAGGTAATGGGTCAAGGCCGTCCGGTAGGTTGTAGGACAGGGGAAGGGGTGGACTTTGCTCGCGTCCTCTGTAACACGGTTATGACAATTTCATTTTTTTATTTTGTTTTCAAAACATTGACCACATTGTACAAAAGTTTACCCCAGACAATCTGATTAAGGTAAACGTATTGTTGCATGATTTTTGGTTATAATTCAAATTATTTTCCATTATTATTTATAATGAATTGTATATTTTATCACAAGGCATATAAATATAGGAATGTGTATAAATCTGTTATTATTTTTATGCAAAACAGTTATAAACTGATTCATTATTTTTTCAATGTAATAAAACGTTATAATTTTAAATACAAAGATAGTTTGATATGTGCCCCAGACTGCTCAGTTAACAATCCAATGGTCAACTACTGAACTATTTTATCTACCAAACACAACAGATTGATCTGTTTAAAAGTAACAAGCACAAGTTGCAATAATTATTTTATCTACAACTAAGAACTATATAGCCCATGCTTTGGCATAAGAAGAATTCAAACTCAGGTAAGTTATTACCATTTCCAAGTAAAATAAAATTGCATTTTAATTGTTTAAATTTTATATTGATTAGACAAGAAATGTGTACAATGACAATATCAAATTTTACCATCAACGTTGGTGAGAGTGAATGCCTCGTCAAGATCTGCGCCGAGACGTTGACCAATAGCATCAACCAACTCTGGGTCGTTCACCGGGTACACGCCGAGATGATCCCCGGCATCATACCTTGATGACATCAACAATAGAAATTAAAATGCTAACAACTGACTTAATTAAGATCAAATGACATACATCATACAGGAAAGTGTAAAAATAGTTAAGTATCTAACCCACGCAGGTCATCATTTAGAAGTTATCAGTGGAAATTGAACACAGGTTAAGTGTATCTTTGGTACCTGATCTTCGACCCACTGATGTCGACCTCTATATGCATACAGGAGCGATCACCACCCTTGTGGAGTTCACGGTTCTCCAACACTGGTGCCAAGTAGGGATTCTTCACGTCAAATGGCCTGCAAATATTTCAGATAGTTTAGAAATAGCGTTTATCCGGTTTTCTATAATCTGGTTGTTTAGCAATCCTCACATTTTGTGAGAACCATCTTGATAGCACGCATAAGGCGTCTCACTAATCCACACATTTTGTTTATTCAAAAAACAACTTTGAAAAAGCAAAGTATGCAGATAAACAAGACACAACTGTATTTCTCTGTTTGTAGCAAAACAATGACAACAAAACATGTAACATTGATTAATAACAAAGTCATAATAAAAAACACTTCATTTATTATTAGCATATATGTTGAAATACATATGCACAACAATGTAACCAGAAACTGCGTTCTTTTCTACTTGTTTACCACTGTAAGGCACAATGTACTCACGGTTTAAGGCACAGTGTACTCACGGTTTAAGGCACAGTGTACTCACGGTTTAAGGCACAATGTACTCACGGTTTAAGGCACAGTGTACTCACGGTTTAAGGCACAGTGTACTCACGGTTTAAGGCACAGTGTACTCACGGTTTAAGGCACAGTGTACTCACGGTTTAAGGCACAGTGTACTCACGGTTTAAGGCACAATGTACTCACGGTTTAAGGCACAATGTACTCACGGTTTAAGGCACAATGTACTCACGGCTTAAGGCACAATGTACTCACGGTTTAAGGCACAATGTACTCACGGTTTAAGGCACAATGTACTCGCGGCTTAAGGCACAATGTACTCACGGTTTAAGGCACAATGTACTCACGGTTTAAGGCACAGTGTACTCACGGTTTAAGGCACAATGTACTCACGGTTTAAGGCACAATGTACTCGCGGCTTAAGGCACAATGTACTCACGGTTTAAGGCACAATGTACTCACGGTTTAAGGCACAATGTACTCGCGGCTTAAGGCACAATGTACTCGCGGCTTAAGGCACAATGTACTCACGGCTTAAGGCACAATGTACTCACGGTTTAAGGCACAATGTACTCGCGGCTTAAGGCACAATGTACTCGCGGTTTAAGGCACAATGTACTCACGGTTTAAGGCACAATGTACTCACGGTTTAAGGCACAATGTACTCACGGTTTAAGGCACAATGTACTCACGGTTTAAGGCACAATGTACTCGCGGCTTAAGGCACAATGTACTCACGGTTTAAGGAACAATGTACTCACGGCTTAAGACACAATGTACTCACGGTTTCTGCTTGACCAGTGAGTGTAGTCTGGCCGGCTCGCCGGTGAACAATTTCTCCCTGTCTATGTCTTTGTGAACAGTCACAGAGAACTGTCTCATGCTGCAAAACACAACACAAGTGACTGAGTCAGTCCCGGCGTCTCTGTTCTGTGACTGTTTGTTCACTTCCATTCAAAAGAACACTGATTCAAATGCATATGTATAAATGTTACAGTACCCGAATACAAATGTAATATTTTAAAATTAAAATAAGTGCCTCTGAATCGATGTTTGACCAGCTGTACACTGAAGCCCATCCTGACTGACTGAAGCCTTTCCTGACTGAAGCGTATCCTGACAGACTGAAACCTGTCCTGACAGATTGAACTGACTGAAGCCCATCCTGACCGACTGAAATATGTCCTGACAGACTGAACTGACTGAAGCCCATCCTGACAGACTGAAACCTGTCCTGACAGATTGAACTGATTGAAGCCCATCCTGACAGGCTGAAGCCCACAAATTTACACTGGAGCCTGCCTCGACACACAGAAACACATCCGGACACACTGAAGTCCACCCATTCTGACACAAAGCCCACTCACACATTCCACTAACATGACATACACACATACCACCTCAATTCACCCACAGACGCCCGCACTCACCCACCCACACATGACCCCACTGTCAGCCAACAACACCCCACCTCCGACACACCTCTGACCCAAGTGTGTCGTTAGAACCCATGAGGGCCCCAGTGTCCCAGACCTACCAGACGTCCTCTCCCACTTCACTGATGCCAAAGTGCATACAGACGGCCGGCCAGAAGTTCTCCCGCCAGGTCACAAAGTCCTCTTCAATGCTGCCACAAACACAACACAACCATTACTATTTTAACGCCAACTAAAGACATGTTTATTTAAACAAGTCAATGACGGCATATAGCCAGATTTATTTGCATGACATTTTGGTGACTTTTTGTGGTTTTATCATTTATTCATTTAATAAATTAAGTCATTAACTTTTTTAAATGTATATATATATATATATATATATATATACATTATAAACACTGTACATACACCCTGTGCTATTTATATTATATATTTATATATATTTATATATATATTATATATATTTATATTATATATATATATATATATATATATATATATATATATATATATATAATACCATTTATTAATTAATACTGCTCTGCTTGGTTAATTTCACTACCTGTTGTGCCAATGATAATCATTTGTGTTGGCCCTCTAGACTTTGAATTATTAGTTAACCTAGTGACCAACTGGACCACTCTAAAACTCCACACCTGTATTCCTGGAGGACGTGACACAAGATTCATGATCTGAGATGGTCACTTACTTTCCGTCGTCGTCTCCCTCTCCCAGTTCAAACACCCGTGTCGCTCCCAGTTCCTCCAGTCGCTTGTCCACGAAGCGACCCATGGCATTGTAGTGTTCATATGTCTTGTTTCCCAGGCCAAACACCTGCAACATACAAACTGACCATCTGACCAACTGACCAGGTCAAACACCTGCAACATACAAACTGACCATCTGACCAACTGACCAAGCCAAACACCTGCAACATACAAACTGACCATCTGACCAGGCCAAACACCTGCAACATACAAACTGACCATCTGACCAGGCCAAGCACCTGCAACATACAAACTGACCATCTGACCAACTGACCAGGCCAAACACCTGCAAGATACAAACTGACCATCTGACCAACTGACCAGGCCAAACACCTGCAAGATACAAACTGACCAACTGACCAGGCCAAACACCTGCAAGATACAAACTGACCATCTGACCAGGCCAAACACCTGCAAGATACAAACTGACCATCTGACCAACTGACCAGACCAAACACCTGCAACATACAAACTGACCATCTGACCAACTGACCAGGCCAAACACCTGCAACATACAAACTGACCATCTGACCAACTGACCAGGCCAAACACCTGCAAGATACAAACTAACCATCTGACCAACTGACCAGGCCAAACACCTGCAACATACAAAATGACCAACTGACCAGGCCAAACACCGGCAAGATACAAACTGACCATCTGACCAACTGACCAGGCCAAACACCTGCAAGATACAAACTGACCAACTGACCAGGCCAAACACCTGCAAGATACAAACTGACCAACTGACCAGGCCAAACACCTGCAAGATACAAACTGACCAACTGACCAGGCCAAACACCTGCAAGATACAAACTGACCAACTGACCATGCCAAACACCTGCAAGATACAAACTGACCAACTGACCAGGCCAAACACCTGCAAGATACAAACTGACCAACTAACCAGGCCAAACACCTGCAAGATACAAACTGACCAACTGACCAGGCCAAACACCTGCAAGATACAAACTGACCAACTGACCAGGCCAAACACCTGCAAGATACAAACTGACCAACTGACCAGGCCAAACACCTGCAAGATACAAACTGACCAACTAACCAGGCCAAACACCTGCAAGATACAAACTGACCATCTGACAAGGCCAAACGCCTACAAGATACAACTGACCATCTGACCAGGCCAAACACATACACTGTATGTACAAGACTCATAACTGACCATCTGACGGCTGTTCTGGAAAGTATTCAGCCATGTCACATTAATTTCATTGCATGAAAACAACTCGATCGTTTACACCCAAGCATTATGACAAAATATCCATAACTGAACTTAGTGCATAGTAATATTTCGTATTTATTTTTCTGCTCTTTAAAACATTTCAGTGGCAGCGTAATGCTTTTACATACGTGTTGTAGTGGTACCGACCTTATTACTGGCATTGCAACGTGTATTTGTAGTACAAGTTATGTCTTTAATGCACTGATTTAAACGGACAACAAATTCACTGAATATTTAGACAAGAGATGTGATGAAAGAGTGAGTGCGAGACTGAGACGGAGACGGAGACTGAGACTCACGGCGTAGTTGAGGTCTTCGAGACTAGAGTTGCCATCCTTGAGCCAATCGTAGAGCTCCTGGGCATTGTCTGTGGGATCGCCCTCCCCATAGGTCGCCACGCAGAAGATAGCGAGTGAGTTCTCTATCTCACGTAGCCGAGCCAGGTCGTCCTGTAACATGGTTCAAATTAGGGCACCTTTTCACTAAGATAAACAGCTCTTATGGTATCGGTATCATTAAATAAAAATAGTTGTTAAATTAATTTTTCAAATACAAATGTCTGTTGCTGTATTACGAGAACATTTCACTAAGATACACAGGTCTTATGGTATCATTAAACAAAACGTTGTTAAGTGATTTTTTCAAAACACAAAAGTATTACCGAGGACACTATTTCCATGACACACCAATGACAATGTCCCACTGGCACGTCATGATGTTGACAGTAAGGATGGGACGAATATTTGATATTTGTATTCAAAATTTGGAACATTCGAACATTTTCGATTTGATAATTCACAACTATATAAACAAATATCACGCGAATATTTTCCTTCATGTCCTCCACCGCAAAATCAGTCCAGGGTGATCTTTAATTTTGTATGACTTTTGTAACTATGAAAAAGACTACAACTGCCAAACTACTCCTCACATATCTTATATATATACATATACACATATTAGGTTACAAAATAAAACCACTAATATTACTTAAACAAATAAACTTCACAAAACCAACTCGTTGACAACATGGTGTCATCGCCGTCCGTGGCCGCTATGCGTAGCTTACCATAGTCTGGATACTGTGTCGCGGGGTCTTTTGTTAGCAGCGTTGGTTAGGTTAGGGTAAGTTTAAAGTTTAGGATTTATTTATTCATTTATTTAGCAATTCCTTTGATAAATTACCAATGTTATGGTAATCAGTAATCACCGAGCTACACACAGTTGCCGCAGTCGTAGACCCCGTAGATCATGTTGAGTTTGTGCGTGAGTTTGTTTTCTTATTTTATTCTTTACAGGAATGTCAATAATTTTAATTTCCCCGACGTCTCCCGATAGAGAGGCCGGTGTTCTACTCACTGTGCTACAAGTGTCACACACTGAGTCACGAGTCACTGTTGTCACCCACCATCTCAAACTCTTCTGGGTCTGCAGCCATGCCTTTCTTCATTCCGTATCTGACGCTGTCCTTTGCGAGTCGAGTGGCAAAGTCCTCCGCTGTCCCGGTCTGGGAGCCGTAGAACACGATCACGTTCTTACCCTGCAACCACAGATGCAACCATATCCACCGTGGCTTGAAAAGACACTGGTTATTTGCTCACAACAACTTAACAACTCAAAATACAAAAGATAAATGTCTATCTCATTGTATTGAGAAGGGATCAAAAAACATCCCTTAGTTGATAAACTGAGAAGGGAAGACAGAAATGCATTGTTTACCGAATTCTTCATCTTGGTCACAAAACACGGGTCATAACTCGAGCTTCTCTGGAGTGTGGAGCTGAAATGGAGAAAGAAAAATCCATTTAACTAAAAAAAATAGTTTTTAATAAGCTGAATATTGACAAACGTGCTTTCTCTGTGGCTGCGCCAACAATTTGGAATTAACTCCCTATTACGATTAAATCTTCTGAAACTATAGACACCTTTCGTAAGAAATTGAAAATATATTTGTTTGAAATTGCTTTTCCACTATAGAATTTTAGCGGTTCCATGCTCCAATGACGACATTAGCCTGTCCCCGTGTATGACTAGCTAAATTATAGTTTGTTGTCCCTCTGAGAAAGGATTTAGGTGAAGTTTTACAATTATTATTATTAACCTTATAACCACTCCAGCCTCACAAACAGTCACCACAAACCACAAACAGCTTTCTGATCACAATGTCATAATCTTGACAGATTTTTATAAAAACATTAGTTACATTGCATTCGGTATAATGTACGTTCGATTTATCATATTATGATAAATCAAACTGGATTACCCATACTCACTACTCAGGACCTTACCCAATGTGTGAACTACGAAACATGAGAAAGAAAGGTTGTGTAATTGCTAAATTATAACTAGTAACACGATTCATAATTAATAACGTGATTCAAGGGGTTTTGTTATCATAATTTTAACTAAATTTACCTAATGACACAGAAACAAATGGCTGACAGAAATCACAGAACCAGTCATTACTGTACAAATTATAAGACAAATATGATAAATAACTGCACGCTTCTACGTGTATGCAAACTTTTTATCACACCAGGCTGTTAAAATAAATATAAACTTCGATGATTTTTTTAAATTCAATCTGACCATAAAAAAGCTGATCCAACAACAAGATTTATATGGAATATATTGTTCATGACTCCAAGATCATCTCTACAGGTCTTGGTTACATAATAATAGTATAAAAATAAATAACAGTATTTGTCTACGCCATATCTCTAGCAATAAAACCATTCAGAGGCGCATTACACCTTACATGAATATACAGATTACCTTAAAATAAACAATAGAGACGTAGTTGTAAAATAAATAGATCAGTAAAAATGTTCAATATAAATAAATAATAATTAAATAATTAATAATATTATTAGTCTTTATAATACTAAAATACTAATACTGATAAATAATAGTTAATTATATTACAATTTAAAAATAAATAAATAATAAAATATTTGACAAATAGTAGATATTAAAAATAGTAGATATTAAAATTAAATAATAGTTAATAACATACTTGGTCAGTATGTGACCAATACCTGTAGATTATGGGTTGAAACATTGTACATTTAAAAAGATATGCTCCAAAGTAAGTTAATTTCTTACAGCATGACTGATTCGACTAGAAATAATTATTAGTGTGTGTAGGCCACTTTTAGCCTCAAAATGCGCTCAAGAAACTGGGAGAGACGGGATTCCTTCCCATGATCCCACACTCACAGGCTTGGCAGTTGTTTGATGACTGGGGTGTCGTCAGATGTTCTGTTGCGTCGTAGGACAAACCAGTAAAAGACGAGACCGGTCATTCCTCCTAGAACCAGGTAGTCCAGCATGCCAAACATGGCCACACTCCCGAGGAGGTCTGTCATCCTGATCTCAAGACAATCTGCAAAGATACATCACATAAGTTGAGGAAAATACAGTACCCGCAAAATGTCATGGGAACAACAAGAAAAACGTACACTAACATTTCTCATGTTCTCAGGGCTTTATGCAGGACCAAATTATTGCCAGTCACACATGTTTTGGTGGACACATGGATGTTAACTGTTAAGCCAGTTTACAAACTTTAAAATGTGTCTGATCACCTGAAATGGACTACAAACACACATGTGACACCATTTACACTCACTTCTAAGGCACAACTGACAATATCTATGGTTTTGGAAGACCTTTTTTGCTTCTTCATTTTTTATCCGCCCACCACCCGTCCACCCATATTTCTACCCATCCACAACGGTTTTTACCCGTCCAAATGACGGGTGGATGGGTCTCTGCATAAAGCTATGCATGTTTTGAGCAACTTTATAGATTTCCGTTTGCATGTAGGTAAATTATTTCTTGATGTGCTGATACAGCCACCATTCCTGATTATAATGTTAACAATAAACAATCAATTAATTGTTTTATAAATATTTCAATATGAAAAATGTAATTTTTTTAACTGTTCCCATGACTTTGCCAGTAAGGTAGGTAAACTTTATTTGGAATTGTACAATCACATACAACATAAATAATCATAAGAATCAACAAAATAACAAAGACAATTCTAGGGTGACAATGGAGCCACGACGAGTTTATTTGTTTCTTTCAATGTGAGATAACAGTGATTACGATAAATGAACTGATCACTGTCATCCTCATAAGAACTATATTACTAAGTCATGTTACTAACAAAAAAACTACCCTGGTATATTGTAAACAATGATTTCACACATGCTGTATGGTGTCTTGGTTCCATTTGTATGAATTAACAGAACTTATATGGGTACATAATAAAGATAATAATACATGATAAACCTTTACATTAGTAGTTTTGCCAGATTTGGTTATACCAGGCTTCAGCAATGGTTAATATCTAAGTACCAATAAATTACTTCAAAAATGTATCAATAATATATATGTAAGACAAGAGATTCCCTTAGTGTGTGTCTTTGCTCAAATGGAACATCATAATTATGCTGAAATGGCTTATCACAGTTATGCTGAAATGGCACACTCTTTTTTGTAGCATATGTCCTAACTACACATATAAAATAGTATGTTTATTTGAGAAAAACTACGCTCTTGCTTGACCGAATGGTATTACTGTGATTTTACAATTTTGCTGCACATGTTGTGTGCTATCTAGAGTTTCATTCAACTGTAATATCGCATGAATTGCTTTTCTTTAATTTATCAAACAGAATGTGTCCAAATTAGTTAGCATATCTCACTGAGCATAAAGTTGCTCTGACTATGAATCAGAGAACACTGCCTTACGTTATGTACTGTGACCAACAGTTGCTGAGAGGCCAATGGGCTAATGAACCGTGGTTATGTAATCAGGGATTCTGGGTTTGGGAACTGACAGGCCCATCCCAGCTGCCTGGGTACAGAAGCCAAGGCTGATAGGGAGAAGGAGTGCCCAACCCTGATGACTAAACAGGAAGCAGGGCAGTGTTTGGCTTGTACATGTAGCCACACGCCCACATCTTTCTACTCAACAACCAACTTACACTGCACTTACTTAATCTGCTACATTTCTCTAATATCCCTGAAATCACCTGTTTCCCAACAATTATGTGTACTACTTATAGTTTTAATTAATGCTTAGTTTTCCTTATCTTTGCATTATTTTAATTTTAACATCCACTCAACCTTTTTAAAAATTTAATTTAGCCTAGTATTTTAATAATATTTACTACACATAGGTTTATTTATATACACTAGGATTTTGTTTTATTTTTTGTATACATATTAAATGACTCTTAATCCGTATTTTATTAAGCTCTGTTTTATGTGATTTTATGTTTTAGATTTATACAGTCGAAAATTTATAACACCATTAGCCCCAATTGTATGCTATTTATGTAAAGTTTATTATTATTATTATTATTATTTGCTTACAATGTAAAATAAATAACACTCTCCAGATGTTTTATGGGTATGGGTGATCATATTATTATTAAATTGTTCATGCTTCCTCTACCAGTCAAAACGTTTGGGCACATCGTTCTAAAGAATATATTTACCACTGGCACAAGTTCAATATTTTACAGTTAATTAATTAACAGAGAAACTAGCCCTTTGGTCAGTGAGTTCCATGCTGATTCCTGGTTGCCTTATCTGTGTGTTTTTGTGTGCATAATTCAAGGCACTGGTATTGGCTACAAGTGCCCACTGACCCTGGTAGCCCTTGTCTCAGGTACAACCAAAACAAAATATGCTTTTGATTTGTTGAAGAACAAAAACGGGATACAAAACCCTAATGTCAAAGCCTGCATTTATATAGCAAACAAAATATTTATTTTACAATAGCTGCACAGGAATGTGTAGTCACCTCCAGAAATGTTGAATTTTAGTTTAACGTGTTTATGATTGCAAGTACATTTTTTATACAAATGCCTTTTTATAGTGCAATGTATATGGTAATATGTAGGTCAGATATGAAAGATGTTTGGCAGCTTTAAGTAGTCACACGTTTAAATTGCTGAGCAACTTGGGCTGTTTGAATAAACTATATATATATATATATATATATATATATATATATATATATATATATATATATATAATTTATTTACTCCAAACAGCCTAAGTTTGTGCAGCAATGTGAATTAAGCAATTTTCCGGGTTGTGTCAAATGTACTTAACTTAAATTGGCTGTGAGACTGACACTTTCTCAGAGCCGGTGTCAGATAGAATATGGACTCCCATGCAGGGCTGGGGCCAATTCAAAAAGAATTTGCATTGATAAATTCAACTCCGGAAATTTGGAATTGAAAGATCTGGAAAACAAAATGAACTGAATTGGAATGAAAAGATTTTGAACTGAATCGGAATTGGAATTGAAAGATTTTTAATTGAACTGGAATTGAAAGATTTTTAATTGAATTGGATAAAAAGGAACGGAGTATCTGACATTGTTGTGATGCTGAGAAGGACATTTTACAGACAGTTGGGAATATTGCAGTGTGGGCATTGGTGTTTAATGGCCAAGAAAAGTTGGACAATGAAGCTGCTGGTCAAACATTACCCAGTGGATGAAACTGATGAATGGGAAGTCAATTAGGACTGTTTCAAAGACCACATATATTACCCAGATAACAATCACACTTTCCCAGTGTCACATGCTAAGCAAATGATTATTAGGACTACCACAGTACCAGGAATTAAGCCAAGAAATCTCCAAACAGTCCAATGTGTAACCAATTAAAGTTCAAAGATTACCAGTGCAAACATAAGCCCAGTGAAGACGGACAACACTTGGAGATTATAACCAGAATATGACAACCATATACATGTAAATGGTATACAAATATATAACTATATTTTACCCAGCCAATGCTACCCAGTAGCAACTCAGTGGTATTTATATTCTTCCTAGCTACTCAATCAGGTTGTAACACCTTGCCTATATTGATGCTTAAACACTGGTTGATGCATTGAAATAGTTTTAGTTAACTGTTCAAAACCATTTTAATGTGCTGATCTAGTGTTTCAACAAAATTATTGTTAAGTAGGTGATTCCACGAGTCCCTATTCCTGATAGAATATGGACCCCCTACCATAGAATTTGGACCACGGGATCCATATTCTACGGGGGTCCATATCCTATGTGCCATAGAATATAGACCCCCATAGGAAATGGACTCAGGTCCGTAATCTATAGGGGGTCCATTTTTGTGGTAAAGAATATGGACCCCCATATAAATTGGACCCAGGTCCATATTCTATAGATTGTGCCACAGAATAGGGACCCCTCATAGAAAATGGAACCGGGGTACATATTCTATGGGGGGTCCATATTATATGTGTTATAGAAACTAGGCCCCAGGTTGTGTTGTTGATATAATTTATTCCTGATGTACCTTAGAAACTGAGCCATACCTGTGATTCCAATGGATTTGAAATTTAGCGTCCCCTACAAGCTTGTAGTAGTTTGTGTGAGCACTGTTGATAGAGAGATTGGTCCCTTCAATGTTTCAAAATATGAACTGGTCTTACATGAAACATTAACACAATTATTTTCCCTGTGTAATGTATTTTGTTGAGATGACAGTAAATGAATGAATGAGTAAATAGTACTCTTATAAGTTATATTTATTCAACCATCCCACAATACATAACAATTCACACATTTTAGCAGTTGATAGGATACACGGTATTCACAGTCAAAGATTACCGGCATTTTTATGGCTAAAATGTAAAAATAATAAAAACTGTTTTGAATGTTGGCTGTGATACTCTAGTTACAATCTATGAACTGCATCATACTATTTTACCAATTTGTTCAGCTAAAAAGGGGGTGTCCAAATTCTATGATAGAATATGGACCCCTGGATCCATTTTCTATGGGGATCCATATTCTATCTGACACCCGAACAAGAGCAGACTCAGTAGAACTCAAGACGTTTCAATTATGCACTGAATCCAGTGATGCCTGGATTAAAATGCAATAAAATGTCACTGAATGAATTCTTTTGGTTTTAGTGTGTGTGTGTGTGTGTGTGTGTGTGTGTGTGTGTGTGTGTGTGTGTGTGTGTGTGTGTGTGTGTGTGTGTGTGTGTGTGTGTGTGTGTGTGTGTGTGTGTGTGTGTGTGTGTGTGTGTGTGTGTGTGTGTGTGTGTTACAATGATTATAATATATAAATACATCAATACATGCCACACTGTATCACCCCCCTGTATGTGCATTAATCATATAATTTTATGATTAACTTTTTATGTGAATTGGAGCGGGAATTGGAATTGAATGATTATAGATGAAATTGGAATTGAAAAAAATGAATTGAAAGAAATTGAATTGGAATTGAATAAAAGGAATTGCAATGAATTGGAATTGAAAGAATAGAATTGACGCCAGCCCTGTCCCCATAGAAAATGGACTTGGGTCCATATTCTATTATAAAATTTAGACCCTCCTTATACAATTTGGACTGTCCTTTTAAAAAGCTGAACAAATTGGTAAAACAGAATATTGTTGTTAATAGATTGTAAAAATACCACGGCCATCATTTATAACACTTTAATAAAACCTATTTATTATATTTACATTTTAGCCACCATCGCAATTAAAAAAAACAGTCATCTTCGACTATGAATAGTACTGAATACTGTGAATCCTATCAACAGCTAAAATGTGTGAATTGTTCCGTATTGTACGATAGTTGAATAAATATAGCTAAGAGTAATATTTATTCATTCATTTTTTATCTCAACAAAATGCAATACACAGAGAAAAAATGGTGTTAATGTTTCATATAACACCAGTTCAACTTCATGTTATTGATCAGTCTTCCTTTCAACAGTGCTAAGAGCGTGTATGAGATTAATGTGGGTGTTACCTATTACCTTTAATTGAAGCGTAATTCCAACATCCTATGGCTATGCACGATAATTGTAATATTTTTGTTGAAGTGCCCTGCTGACACCGGCATATAAGTTAGTGGCCTATGATATGTGTGGAATCTGTGGATGTGCCTCATGGATATGGTGAATTGTTGAGCTACGGTCTACAGCACAAAATAATTATTCGTCAACATTTCATGCTGTCAACAAAATCGCCTTGCGCTAGCCTTGTGAACTCTAGCACGTAACCTCCGTCAGAGTCCGTGGACCTTGTCACTCGCCTGTTTGAGGTACTTATCCTTAGATATACCTCATTAAACGCACAACTCTTGCTAATGTCTAATTCCGAATTTTATGTTAAATATAAAAACCGACGCGTTGCTAGACGATTTGGTCCAACACACAGAATCCACATTTGTTCCGGTCAATTACTTCTGTCGTGGGGCCACCCCTCTGTCTGATTTTGAAGACACTCCACGACAAAATCTTGATCAGTGCTTGTTTTACTTTTATTTTATAAAAAAACCTAATATATCCACTGGTTTATATAAACTAACACTGATTAACGATTTCTCACCTTACGACTATGTTCCGTGGTCTTGTTTGTTATTCTGACGCAGAAGTAACGAGACATTACATTTACAACACCACCTGTCCGCCGCTTGACCCAGGAAACGGAAATAACTCCCGTCACCTTATGTGACCGTTCGATACCATGACGTCAACCGCAAACATATCTACCGCTAGCCTCGATTAACCAGACTCCATGAGGTGGCAGCACTTTTCAACCCCTCAAATGTCTTTTCTCGGCGAAGTTACACAGCCGAGCGACAGTCTTATTTTTATTACTAAAATTGGCTAAATAAAATTTGATAACATAAAATATTAATATAAAATTAATAATATAAAAAGTAATATAAATGTAATAATAAAATAATATAATATAACTGAAATGAAACAGTTATTTGAATATATTTCACAGTTAGTTCATATATACAATAGGCCTATACTGGTATATTTTACATAAAACTAAATTAAGCGACTAGGACAACTGCATCTGGAATTCTGACCAATCAGAGGAAGCGTGCTGTTTTGTAGATGATAAAATATAAAAGACAAACAAGTGTGGAAAATGCCATATCTTTTTTATAATTTTGATTGTGTGATTTTGTAACATTCGTTTTGCTGCGCAGTTGAGTAGATATTCCAAATGCTTAGAAATCTACTCGTGTCTACCCGTGTTTTTGTTTACAAGTTACTAGAAATAATAGTTTTCTAGAATATTTTCTAATATCTCCAGAGAGGTTAGCCTCGATTACCCAGGTTCCGTGAGGTGGCAGCACTTTTAAGCCCCTCTGTCTTCTCGGTGAGACTTTGGTGTAAACACTTCTGACCGTACTACAATTAATTTTGGAGATAACCATGTAGGTAATAAAGGCGAGGATAATATGTTTGAGGGCCATTCCCTCAATGACCAGCTTGTGTTGTCATGATGGCTCTTCAGGTGCATGTATATGCCAATGAAATTTTTAAGTACTTACCAGATTTTATGCACACCAATCTTAATTTCTTTACCAAAAGGTGGGATTGGGAAGTCCTACACAGGCACCCATGTAACCTCTGCATCTTGTCACTCTATGAATCGGGCAAGCAGTTATGGGTCCAAAGTCTACCCTCCAAATGTTCAGTAATTGGGGAGGGCCATATCCCCTATTCAACTACATGTAGCCAACATAACTATTTTAAATAGCATAAAATAAAGGCCTCTGTTTATTTTAGAATTAGCACCAGATCGACAATAATTATATTTTATATTTACAAAAACATATTATATGTATTTCAGGTCATATATATATATATATATATATATATATATATATATATATATATATATATATATATATATATATATATATATACTATATATAATTTTTAGTAAATATAAAATATAATTTTTGTATATAATGTTAGTGCTATATTTCTTTATTTATATATATATAATATATATATATATATATATATATATATATATATATATATATGACCTGAATACATATAAATATAAATGTTTTAGTAAATATAAAATATAATTTTATGAATCAGTTAATATAAATGTTAGCTGCAATATATTTCTTTATTTTATATATATATATATATATATATATATATATATATATATATATATATATATATATATATATTTTATAAATATATATTATATATATATTATAAATATATATTATATATATATTATAAAATTATAGTATTTATATTTATAAAAATATTATATGTATTTTCAGTATATATATATATATATATATATATATATATATATATATATATATATATATATATATATATATATATATATATATAATTATATTATATGTATATAGATATATGTAGATATATACATACATATATGTATACATAAATTGGTCCCCCATCCCCGCACTTTTTAAACCGGATCGAACACCACTGGATACAGGTGAGCTACATCATCTACGAAGTCGATTTCCTTGAGGAAGGAGAACAGTCCCCATCTTATCCCTCGTGTTGGTCCTTCCATTGTTTTTGTTATAAACCAGTCTATGGCAATGTTGAATAGGAACGCAGACATCACACATCCTTATCTGTCCCCAGACTAATTTGACAATACTGTTATTTTATTTATTTGCATGTGTTTTTGCTAAGGTTAAAAAATGGATGTTGTATTTGTAAATACCGTACATTATTCACTAATAAATATATATAATTATATATACATGTATATATAATAATATATATAATAATATATATATTATATATATAAATATATATATATATATATATATATTATATATATATATATATATATATATATATATATATATATATATATTATATATATATATACATACAATACATACATACACACACACACACACACACCATTTTCAAAATTAACATACCTACAAGTGACAAACGTTACAAATACAACATCCATTTTTTAACCTTAGCAAAAACACATGCAAATAAATAATATATATACTAATATTTTTGTGTGTGTGAATGTGGCCTGCCGTTTCCACGTGGTCCGCCCGTTCGTGGTCCGCCTTTTAGGCCCAATACTCCTTTAGTTCCTGGACAAGCCACCAGGTAGGCATGGTTAGTTCGTGGTTTTACGCAATTTTGTGGTTACAAAAGCTCCACGTTTGCAGAATGAGGGCCTCTAGAATAATGACTAATGGTTTTAGATGATGTATAAAACACCAACTTGACTAACAGCTGGGTGCAATAAAGGTAGGTTATTTTGTTTCTTCAAAGGAAGAGCGCTATTGTAATTTTAATTCTTTAATAATGAAAACCCGTTCTAATGTAAATGACCACTCAAAGTCCATGTGCTCACTCATGTTCCAGAACGTACGCCCGCCGCCAGGGAATGGAATATGGTGAGACGTCTGTTTGTTCATCTGGTTATTAATTGTTGCAAGTGTAATTGTTTTAGCGTTTCTGATACGCAGTCGGCTTCTTTATATGCAAACCACCGAGGCAAAAGCGAATTGTGAGTTCTGACGATTCCAAATAGAAAATTTGGTTGCGTGTTGGCAATCTCGGCCATCCCATGCATGCCATGGACATGGTGAATTCGGCCCTTAAGTTAATTCTGTCTGGTGAATTCGACCCACTTTATATTGGCGTGAAAGAGTTGGTGTATTCGGCCAATGTTATTTCTACTGATTCTGATATGGTATGGGATTAGGACAAAACCTCTACTGTGGCATCGCACATGCCCTGTGACATGGTTTGGATGGCTGTATGGCTTCATGCCAAATCCACGTCCTTGCCTTTGGCCGAGACTTCTTTCCTGGACATGCTAGGTGGTACCATTCTAGACACGAATCGCATGCCAAAGAGGTGTGCCCGTCATCAACCGAATCGTTGGCGTCCTTGTCGTCGCAAATTGGACATATCCACTGTGGGTTGGCAGCCTTTGCTTTCATGACCTCGTCCACCAGGAGCCACGCTTCACATGTGAAGTACTTCCTCATACGATACACATCAATGCTTGGATCTGTTATTTTAGCTGGAAGACGCTCGGGCGGACTTCAACATCATCTCTCTCCACCAAAGTTTCCAATAGACGTGATGAAACTCCTGCGAAAGCGTTGTGGTGCCTGTCTCTGTTGCACTGGTCGTTCCACAGAAAGCATAATAATACCTTTGATGAGGTCGCATCCCCTTGGAGTCGGTCTTGTATGCTCTTCCCCCGTGGACGCAAGCATACGTAATATTGGCATACTCGATGGCCGTGTTGTACGTCTTTCGTGTATTTCTACATATATCTGCCTGTATTTTTCTGCTGTCTCTTTTATAAAATTGCACGAAATTGGTGTGTTGAAATTGTTCAACAGCTGCCGATAATCATTGAAAGTCTGAATTTGCGTGATTTCAGACCTATATTAGGTGAATTTTGCCCTCATCTTTCAAAGTCAGAGTTTATATTTAATTAATTTGTTTACCTATCTGCATGTTTATCATCAGTAACACGTGTGCGTATCATTTGCGACATTGTTTACTTTCGTTGATAGGAGAGTTCCGATGGTAACAAATAGATCAGCTCTTGGGAAACTTCAGAGTCATTTGTTGTAAATTTATATTTGATCAAATAACATATAAAATCACAAAGTGAGACATGTGGTAGGAAGTCTGTGGGTGATGTGGTGTCATTCTTCTTGTGTGCTTCCTTTATCTGGTCAATCAAAATGTCTACAGCAAACGGACTGGCATTGCTCCGAATGTCTCAGTCATGGTTGATTCCTCTCCGTACCGAAACCTTGTCTTCACCAACAAGTGTAGCACAGAGGAATGTTGTGAGATGTGGTGCGTGTGCTGAGCTGTCGTAGTCACTGATGTGATGACATCTTTGCATATGTTGTTCCCAACATAGTCTGAAATACTGTTGGTGTGTCACTTTGCATAGATCTTGAAGAAAACAGAATGAGTCGCATAGAAGTTGGCTTTATTTAGAAGCTGAGTGCCATGAGTTTCTTTATTCACCTCAAGGTTAACCAATTCTTCGATGCAGTTGTTTTATTTTCGCCTTCACCTTGCCATGAAAACTGTTTCCATTTGTTGAGCCAGCTGTTCGACCCAGTGAACTTGTAGCCATAGTTTGACGACGGCAAGACGGCCTGCTCCTGGATCAAGACCCCAGATGTGGGAGTGTTTCATGAACGTGCATCACAAAAATCCCCATCCTGCCTCATTGAAATCTTTGTAGGGACAATGTCTCTTCTTCCTATATTTCCGGCGGCACAACATGTATTTGTACCTTTGTCTTCCCCAAGTTTAGGCTTTGGGCAATCCACTCCCCCTTCAATAAACACCTTCCGCTTTTGACTTGACATTTTCGCTACTCTCTCATTTTCATTTTCAATTCATTGTTTATATACACTCCTGTCTGGAGACGTGACAAGCTGGGTGTGTTCTAGTCTGATGAACTTTTCAGTTTTAACACCCCGCAGTGCCTCAAACTTCTCAATGGCTACAGACTCATTCTTCCGTCCATGGAGAATGACTGTAGTTCAGAGTTCACGGTGTGTTGTCAGGGTGTCGGTGAGAGCATCAAAATCTCACCTTCCAGTACCTTTACAAAGTGTCCCAAAGTTGGACGGTTGATAACATAAATTACATCGTTTGTTGCAGTGTCTTTGAGTAGCCATGTTGCAATCGTAACAATCTAGAATTAGTACTTCCAGGAATTTTTTCAATGATTCCTTCATTGCGGTTGTTCGAAGGAAAATCATCTCTAGTTCTCCAGTTCGAGACTCGCTGAATCGCTCTTATCTACATCAGCACATTCTCAAGCACACACAACAGTCGTTCCTCTTATGTAATGTATTTTTGAGTAACATCACTGTCAGCACCATGACTGCAGTTCACATTAACAATTTACACACAAATAAAAGCATGTTGCCTCCACTCGGTTATGTTATTTTGGATACATGCTTCGGCTTGCTCTGAATACCAATGCCTGTTTTCCTGGGGTTGCCAAAATACTTGCAACCTAAGCTGGTATTTAAAGCTTATTTCAGCTCTGTCTTATGTGACATACTGGTGACAGCTAGCAAGTTGTTAGCGGTGGCATACTGGTGACAGCTAGCAAGTTGTTAGTGGTGGCAACACTTCTGGAATCTGCTGCATATGTATCTATCTAAAGGGTCTTCCAATGATGCCCATGTGTCAAATTTGGCACCTATTTGTAATAGGAAGTGGGTATATGATGAAAAATCTACCAATGACACAGTGCATTGCTTCAATGAACGACTGAATCATAAACCACGTTGTTTTAATATCAGTTGCCAGTCTTCACTGAGCTGCTCTGCAAATAGCCGGTGGGTTTATGGAATATGGTAAAGGATCGGTTTGTCTGCCTGGTCTGATTTGTTGTAGCCGACGTGTAGGTGTTTTTATTGACGATGGTTAATTTAAAATGTGAATGGTAAAACACAAGAAGTTTTTGTAGTTAATTTCGATGAATTTGTCATCTTTTTCTGTTTTGGTCACCAAAAGATCCTCCAAGGTGCAAACCATGAACAGGTACAGTTTCCGTTCAGTGCAAAACAACAAATCCTGTTTTTGATAAAAGTAGTTGTGTTTGGGATACAAAATCATCGAGCTGTCATTATATCTCAAGTGTGGAACAGTTTGTGGTCATATTGCCTTGTCACGGTGAACATGTGGACATTTAGCCTCAAGAACAATGTTCTCATCTACACTCTTGTCTGGAGACGTGACAAGCTGGGTGTGTTCTTGTCTGATGAATAGGCCGTACTTTTCAGGTTTAACATCCCGCAGTGCGTCAAACTTCTCAATGGCTACAGACTCGTTCTTATATCATCAATTGCATCGTTTGTTGCAGTGTCTTTGAGTAGCCATGTTGCAATCGTAACAATCTAGAATTAGTACTTCCAGGAATTTTTTCAATGATTCCTTCATTGCGGTTGTTCGAAGGAAAATCATCTCTAGTTCTCCAGTTCGAGACTCGCTGAATCGCTCTTATCTACATCAGCACATTCTCAAGCACACACAACAGTCGTTCCTCTTATGTAATGTATTTTTGAGTAACATCACTGTCAGCACCATGACTGCAGTTCACATTAACAATTTACACACAAATAAAAGCATGTTGCCTCCACTCGGTTATGTTATTTTGGATACATGCTTCGGCTTGCTCTGAATACCAATGCCTGTTTTCCTGGGGTTGCCAAAATACTTGCAACCTAAGCTGGTATTTAAAGCTTATTTCAGCTCTGTCTTATGTGACATACTGGTGACAGCTAGCAAGTTGTTAGCGGTGGCATACTGGTGACAGCTAGCAAGTTGTTAGTGGTGGCAACACTTCTGGAATCTGCTGCATATGTATCTATCTAAAGGGTCTTCCAATGATGCCCATGTGTCAAATTTGGCACCTATTTGTAATAGGAAGTGGGTATATGATGAAAAATCTACCAATGACACAGTGCATTGCTTCAATGAACGACTGAATCATAAACCACGTTGTTTTAATATCAGTTGCCAGTCTTCACTGAGCTGCTCTGCAAATAGCCGGTGGGTTTATGGAATATGGTAAAGGATCGGTTTGTCTGCCTGGTCTGATTTGTTGTAGCCGACGTGTAGGTGTTTTTATTGACGATGGTTAATTTAAAATGTGAATGGTAAAACACAAGAAGTTTTTGTAGTTAATTTCGATGAATTTGTCATCTTTTTCTGTTTTGGTCACCAAAAGATCCTCCAAGGTGCAAACCATGAACAGGTACAGTTTCCGTTCAGTGCAAAACAACAAATCCTGTTTTTGATAAAAGTAGTTGTGTTTGGGATACAAAATCATCGAGCTGTCATTATATCTCAAGTGTGGAACAGTTTGTGGTCATATTGCCTTGTCACGGTGAACATGTGGACATTTAGCCTCAAGAACAATGTTCTCATCTACACTCTTGTCTGGAGACGTGACAAGCTGGGTGTGTTCTTGTCTGATGAATAGGCCGTATTTTCAGGTTTAACATCCCGCAGTGCGTCAAACTTCTCAATGGCTACAGACTCGTTCTTATATCATCAATTGCATCGTTTGTTGCAGTGTCTTTGAGTAGCCATGTTGCAATCGTAACAATCTAGAATTAGTACTTCCAGGAATTTTTTCAATGATTCCTTCATTGCGGTTGTTCGAAGGAAAATCATCTCTAGTTCTCCAGTTCGAGACTCGCTGAATCGCTCTTATCTACATCAGCACATTCTCAAGCACACACAACAGTCGTTCCTCTTATGTAATGTATTTTTGAGTAACATCACTGTCAGCACCATGACTGCAGTTCACATTAACAATTTACACACAAATAAAAGCATGTTGCCTCCACTCGGTTATGTTATTTTGGATACATGCTTCGGCTTGCTCTGAATACCAATGCCTGTTTTCCTGGGGTTGCCAAAATACTTGCAACCTAAGCTGGTATTTAAAGCTTATTTCAGCTCTGTCTTATGTGACATACTGGTGACAGCTAGCAAGTTGTTAGCGGTGGCATACTGGTGACAGCTAGCAAGTTGTTAGTGGTGGCAACACTTCTGGAATCTGCTGCATATGTATCTATCTAAAGGGTCTTCCAATGATGCCCATGTGTCAAATTTGGCACCTATTTGTAATAGGAAGTGGGTATATGATGAAAAATCTACCAATGACACAGTGCATTGCTTCAATGAACGACTGAATCATAAACCACGTTGTTTTAATATCAGTTGCCAGTCTTCACTGAGCTGCTCTGCAAATAGCCGGTGGGTTTATGGAATATGGTAAAGGATCGGTTTGTCTGCCTGGTCTGATTTGTTGTAGCCGATGTGTAGGTGTTTTTATTGACGATGGTTAATTTAAAATGTGAATGGTAAAACACAAGAAGTTTTTGTAGTTAATTTCGATGAATTTGTCATTTTTTCCGTTTTGGTCACCAAAAGATCCTCCAAGGTGCAAACCATGAACAGGTACAGTTTCCGTTCAGTGCAAAACAACAAATCCTGTTTTTGATAAAAGTAGTTGTGTTTGGGATACAAAATCATCGAGCTGTCATTATATCTCAAGTGTGGAACAGTTTGTGGTCATATTGCCTTGTCACGGTGAACATGTGGACATTTAGCCTCAAGAACAATGTTCTCATCTACACTCTTTTCTGGAGACGTGACAAGCTGGGTGTGTTCTTGTCTGATGAATAGGCCGTACTTTTCAGGTTTAACATCCCGCAGTGCGTCAAACTTCTCAATGGCTACAGACTCGTTCTTATATCATCAATTGCATCGTTTGTTGCAGTGTCTTTGAGTAGCCATGTTGCAATCGTAACAATCTAGAAATACTACTTCCAGGAATTTGTTCAATGATTTCTTCATTGCTGTTGTTCGAAGGAAAATCATCTCTTGTTCTCCAGTTCTGCCGACAGGGAGACTTGCTGAATGTCAAAATAATAATAACAACTTTATTTAAATACCATAAAATCCGGAGCTAATGCCCCATAAAATCTCACTTAAGAGAGCTAAATAAAATTATAAATAAGTAAATTACGAGTTCTGAAGTAAAAGTTAAGACATAACCCTAGTTTATGTACAATAAATAAAGTATTGTAAATCTACTCAGTACTAGATATTAAAAATAATGCGAACATTAACAATTTGCGCACAAATAAAAATCGAAATCTCGCTTTTCAGTTGCTTTGCAAACTGTCCCAAAATTGGACGATTTTATGTGACACAGTCTCATTTCGTTCCATGTCTGAGGTGTCATGACCCCTAGTTGATCCCTCCACAGCGTCTGTCAGTTATAATTTAAAAATAATAACATGAAAATTTATGTAGTACCCTTTTTAGCCTAAAATGCTCAAAGACGCTTCTGTTAAACCAACTACCCGGTAGTAACTGTTGGTTTCGATCGAGTCATGTCTTGTCTATAACATGTTTAAAGCATGCACCAGCTCCACCTGTTGGTTTCGAGTGAGTCATGTCTTGTCTATAACATGTTTAAAGCAAGCAGCAGCTCCACCTGTTGGTTTCGATTGAGTCAAACCTTGTCTATAAGATTTTCACAGTATATTAATATTTTACTCATTAAATAGTTGGTAATAAACATGTGTATGTGTAATTGCCAACTTGCATGCACCAACCCACGGAGTGACAAGTAAAGGACAAGTATTTATCAACGTTCAAGTAATACAGCCACGTGTCATCCACGTTGAAGATGTCGCCATGACTACCCCTCAAGCAGGGCTAGCAAACCCACTGCCAAGTCTTCGGCTGCTGTGCCATCTCCTCGGCGTCTTCCCCACACACACCGCCAGATTCACGCCGTATCGTAGCTGTCGATGCGACAGTTAGCCGTTTGAGTGAAGTCATGCCTCATCTCCAATTAATGCACCATGGACTTCTCATGAAACACATTTGAACAAATAATAGTTGAGTGCATAAAAACATGTCCTAAATAATTCAAGTGAAATGGGCAGCATACAATGTAATTAAAACACTTGCTGAAATCCCTGGTGTAATAATGTTCACACGTCACAACACTGTTCATGTCAAGACATTGTTCATGTGGTCATTCACTGGCCCTGTCACTCACAGCTCAGAGGTTGCACAGCCTGTGAAAATGTTTGCCCTCACTGGCTGCTGACATTGCTGGCAGCCGAGCTTGGTTGGATCAAATATATAAATAGATAATATCTGTAACAGTTGTCGACCCATGAATGTTACCATGCTCTCGTCAACAGTGGTCAACAAACCAGTGCATCTTAAAGTTTGTCCCCTTCAGCTGCTGTGGCGTCACTGTAGACCAGGTGGAGGTAGCGACAAATCAGGTTAAACTTGTCCTTGGCCATCATGGTATGACCTTATGACCTATCCCCTAATGAGTGTTATGCAAAACTCCTCCCTAGAAGTAATCAGTCGTGACTGGTTTACACTACCTGCATGACAGAGCAGGTTCGGTCCTCCGTCGCAACTCACCATAGCACACAAGCAAGAAGTGTATTGTCTCTTCACGGTTCAATAACTGCAGAAGTCCAAGTTCCGCTTGGTAGCAAACACGTTTTTATTCCTCCCAACACACAGTACAAACATCTTCCTTGCTTTTCTTCCCCCTCCTTCTCTCTTCCCTCCATAGGTTTATATCCTATCTCCAAGAGGCAGTCACTAACTAGACATGCATTTCCTTATTTAGTTAGGCTTCTCCCAGCAGTGCGTCTAAGGCCAAATTACTAGCGAACCATACTGATACAGTCATCGTGTATCAGAAGCGCAGTATCAGGGCCATCCAGTTCATTAGCTGGTGTGTTCAGGATTAATGGAATTATCTGAATCTGTGAATTCCATCTCGTTGTATTTGCATCTTCTTGCCCTCAAGAACCTCTGCAGCAGGTGTCGACGTTCTCATAAGACACATTCTGTGCAGCTCTTGTAGCAAGTTTTGTGATATGCAACCCAGCTTTTAGTCTATGGTCAACAACTAGTTGGCGGTATGTACAAAGCAACTGTCAAGTTCAACAGGGATGTGGTCAAACATTGCAGGGTTGACAGGAGTGTCACCCTTGTCACGTTGCCAGCATTACTGTTACGTACTTATTCATTTACGTATTTATTTTATGACAGACTAAATGTTTGTAACCTTGTCACCCTGCCATAAACAGTGTGAATGTATGGAAAAACTATCTTGTGCCTTGTATTTGCCTTTGATGATGCCTCGTCACGTGGCCTTCGCACGGCAGGCTTTGGGTGGTACGAGCTGTTGATTTACCAGGTGTAGTGTCTCACCCCAACCAGGCCACGTCCTATTGGTGTAAAACCCTGCCCTATGGGTCAAATATAATATTAATTTAAAAAATCTGTACGTTACAAAGAGTTCATAATTTGCAATGGATTGTCTTACTGTAAAAGTGTTCTTAATTCCTTCTGGAATGGACACCTGTTATTAGAATGATTTGTGTTATACAAGAATTTACCTTGACGGTTGTTTGTTTGAATGAATCGTAATAAAAAATAATTGAGATTGCAACATTATGAATGAACTTGAACCTGGGCAGCCAAGTCATCCATTGCAAATGGCGCTCCTATTTTCTCGATGCAGGGGTTCTTCCCGAGTCTTCTTCCCCTAACATCTTGTCGGAAGTCCAGCACCTTCTTGTCCATGGCGACAGGGTTGGTCAGAAGTTCATTGACGACAGACTTAAATATAAAATGTATGGAAACTGATACAAATACGGATCAAATGATTGAACTGGTGATATTTTATAAATACTAGACGTGCATAAATAAGTGAGTCCAGTGGTCTGACTTGATGTGCACGTAGATAAACAAAGTTACAAACTTCAGTTTCTTAATGTCCTGTGCTACGTCACCGGTCGAGATGACATACGCAAGATCTTCAGAGGTGCATAAATGAGTGTCCAGTGGTCTGACTTGATGTGCACGTAGACAAAAAAGTTACGAACTTGAGTTCCCTTTTGTCCACTGCCGTCTCATTGGTCGATATGGCATACACCTGATCATCTATGTTGCCAGGTGTGGGGATATTAACAATGCTGTCACAGTGTAACTGGGTCTTTCTCCAGTTTCATGCTGTATCAACGTAAATAATATTAGTGATAATAATATTAAAAATACTAATACCTAGCAGAAAAAACAACAAACTAAAAATCTATAATTTACATGATCATGCACACAGATAAGATTATAGTTATAATGAAGCACAGTTCAATTTTGATAGACCAAATTCAGTAAGTGAGAATACTAATGCTGACACTGAATTAATGGTCTTGCGAGGAATGACAATGAGCGATAATAAGTACGTATTTTAAAAAGTGTGGAAACATTTAAACGTACTTAACGGAAACATGTATGGATACATATTTAAAAGTACTTACTGTGTAATAAGTATATTGTAAAACATATAAAATTAAATGAATGAAGTTGAAATGTTGATAAAATACAGAAAATATGACAGCAGTGTAATTTTGAATATTATTCGGTGGTTGCCTAGCAACACATCCAGGCGATTACGATTGATTGTTGCTTAATTGTGTTTAATAAATTTTCAAGTTTGATGTGTAGAAAACAAAACCATCAATATGACTTCATAAATTTATTAAACATATATCATTAACATGTCACTAAACCTAGTACACTATATGCGAAATAGTTTATTTCACAAAGTATAGTACACTATACACGACACACTTTATACACAACATACATATAACAAATTAATGTGTGGGCGGCATCCACGCCAAGCCGATATCGATGTATGGTTGTTGTTTAGTCAAACTTTGCAATTTCACCCAAGACATGCACTTTTGTACATCTGCAACTTGCTGCCATCCTTAAGTCCACTGTGGATGGACCGTGTCTTTGACTTAGCCCTACAACCCTTTATGTTGTCAAACAAAATATCTTCCCTCTGGGGCACTTACATTAAGGTCTTTTTTTCAACTCCCCCACGGTTTTGACTCACAACTTGGCCTTGGGCACTGCATTGTGGGATTGTTGCAACAACTAGCAGACAGTGTTGCATTTGTTTATGTGGATTCCTACCTTCATTGGTGACAGATTTGTTTATGTGGATTCCTACCTTCATTGGTGAAAGGTTTGTTTATGCGGATTCCTACCTTCATTGGTGAAAGGTTTGTTTATGCGAATTCCTACCTTCATTGATGAAATATTTGTTTATGCGGATTCCTACCTTCATTGGTGAAAGATTTGTTTATGCGGATTCCTACCTTCATTGGTGAAAGGTTTGTTTATGCTGTGGATTCCTACCTTCATTGGTGAAAGGTTTGTTTATGCGGATTCCTACCTTCATTGGTGAAAGGTTTGTTTATGCGGATTCCTACCTTCATTGGTGAAAGGTTTGTTTATGCGGATTCCTACCTTCATTGGTGAAAGGTTTGTTTATGCGGATTCCTACCTTCATTGGTGAAAGGTTTGTTTATGCGGATTCCTACCTTCATTGGTGAAAGGTTTGTTTATGCGGATTCCTACCTTCATTGGTGAAAGATTTGTTTATGCGGATTCCTACCTTCATTGGTGAAAGATTTGTTTACGCGGATTCCTACCTTCATTGGTGAAAGGTTTGTTTACGCGGATTCCTACCTTCATTGGTGAAAGGTTTGTTTATGCGGATTCCTACCTTCATTGGTGAAAGGTTTGTTTATGCGGATTCCTACCTTCATTGGTGAAAGGTTTGTTTATGCGGATTCCTACCTTCATTGGTGAAAGGTTTGTTTATGCGGATTCCTACCTTCATTGGTGAAAGGTTTGTTTATGCGGATTCCTACCTTCATTGGTGAAAGGTTTGTTTATGCGGATTCCTACCTTCATTGGTGAAAGATTTGTTTATGCGGATTCCTACCTTCATTGGTGAAAGATTTGTTTATGCGGATTCCTACCTTCATTGGTGAAAGGTTTGTTTATGCGGATTCCTACCTTCATTGGTGAAAGATTTGTTTATGCGGATTCCTACCTTCATTGGTGAAAGGTTTGTTTATGCGGATTCCTACCTTCATTGGTGAAAGGTTTGTTTATGCGGATTCCTACCTTCTTTGCTGAAAGATTTGTTTATGCGGATTCCTACCTTCATTGGTGAAAGATTTCTTTATGCGGATTCCTACCTTCATTGGTGAAAGATTTCTTTATGCGGATTCCTACCTTCATTGGTGAAAGATTTCTTTATGCGGATTCCTACCTTCATTGGTGAAAGATTTCTTTATGCGGATTCCTACCTTCATTGGTGAAAGATTTCTTTATGCGGATTCCTACCTTCATTGGTGAAAGATTTCTTTATGCGGATTCCTACTTTCATTGGTGAAAGAGTTGCATTTCCGCTGCTTGGGTTTATGAAATACGGCATCACTTCGTCAAACAAGATCCTATTTTAGCACAGTCAAGGCGGTGTACTCAGCTGAGAATGTGCTCAAGATGCTTTACGATGAGTTATCCACTGAGCATGAGATCTGAGTCTGAGCATGGATTTAAGCACAAGCACTGAGTACGGATTTATCCCTCGGGTCCATATGTCTGTCCCAATCTAAATTTCAGGGAGCAGCTTCCCTGTTGCATCATTCCCATAACTGCAAGTCTTGGGTCAGCCTACAAAAATGTGTACCGAGACTTTACAGAGGAAATTTCATATACATCTACACAGGTGAAACTATTGAACTGGTGATATTTTTATGAATACTAGAGGTGCATAAATGAGTCAGTCCAGTGGTCTGGCTTGACCTGCATGTAGATAAAAAGGTTACAACCTTCAGTTTCTTAATGTCCTGTGCTACCTCCTCGGTCGAGATGGTATACACCAGATCTTCAGAGGTTGAGATCTTCAGAGGTGCATAAATGAGTGTCCAGTTGTCCGGCTTGGTGTGCACATAGAAAAAAAGTTACAAACTTGAGTTTCTTAATGTCCTGTGCTACGTCATCGGTCGAGATACATACACCAGATCATCTATGTTGTCAGGTGTGGGGACATTAACAGCAGTGTAAGTAGATCTTCCTCCGGTTTCATGCTGCATCCTTTGTCATCACTGGCATCCCTGTACTGATTCGGACTGCTTTCAATTTGTGCTGAGAATTTTTACTTGTACAGAATGCTTTCAGAATGTGCAGAATAATTTCTATCTGTACTGAGAGTTTTCGGCCTTTACTGTGTTTTCAGCCTGAATGTTTTCGGCCTGTACTGAATGCCTGCTGCTTTCACATGGAGGTATATGTTAGTTGGAGTTTGACTGCTCCATTGGTCAATTCTGGCAAATAAAACTGCAACACACGATACAATAACCATTAATGGTGCCAAAGAGGAAATTCATGTGACAGAAATTCGCATTAACGCAACACAGCAATGACTGGTCAGGCATGACTGATATGTGTGTTTCCAAAATGTCTCCTGTCTTTTTGGTCATGCATGACTGATAAGTTCATTCACCGTTGGAAGTGTCATGCCAATGATTTTGCTGGCTGATATCAGACAACGCGATTATTCTTCACTGGCAAACTTCCACCAAAGGAAACCCACAGAAGAGATGGTTATATGTTCTACACACTTTGAATTTGCTTATTTTCTCACAAAGTAGTTCCTTTAGCAGCTTCTTCTTGGTCTTCAAAGTCCAACCGAGCTGTTGGAGATTTGATGCCCACATAGGAGTGTGAGTCAACTCTACTGCCTCTCCTTTGGTGATTAGTGTAGGCGGGTCGTATTGAATGTTACAGAAGGCAATGATCATTTCCTTCGTGTTAGGTTGGAGACAGTTCTGTATACTGATAGGTATCTAATAAAAGTAGCATTATTTCATGTTGCAGTATATAAAAGCAATGGACGCGGGTCTCAAGTCTAACATAGAACCTGCCAACGATGACGGTCACCATGACGGTGACAACATCGAGAGGTGGATGCGAAAGGCCCTGGAACTAGCACAAGAGGCCCTCGCAGCCGGAGAGGTGCCAGTTGGCTGTATCATTGTGTATAAGGACAGAGTGATCGCGACGGGGAACAATCGCGTCAACGAGACAAAGAACGCCACGCGCCACGCCGAGATGGTAGCCCTCGATGAAGTGTTTGCGTGGTGTCAGTCCGAACGACTCGATCAGAGTGACGTTTTAAGCGAGAGCGTTCTTTATGTGACGGTCGAGCCTTGCATTATGTGTGCTGCGGCCCTGCGCCAGGTAGCAGTGTCCCTGGTGGTGTACGGGTGCAACAACGACAGATTTGGTGGCTGCGGATCAGTGTTAGCCGTACACACTGATCACATGATGTCACATGACCCACCCCTCAGACACAGGGCGGGCGTGTGTGCTGACGAGGCGGTTCAACTGCTCAAGTCGTTCTATAAGGGTGAAAACCCCAGCGCACCAGTCCCGAAAAAGAAGCGAAAGTGAACTGTTCATAAGTGACAATGGTCCAAGAGTGGTTCTTACTTGACCACAGTCGCTTGACCACTACTGTAGTCTTACTATAAGGGTGTAAGCCACCCTGCTCAATTGCCAATCCACGTTGTTGGACAACACTGGTTTAGCTATTGTACCTCTGGGTATACATGCTGCTCAGACAACACATTGACATAAGATATTGCACACGATGTAGTTCTCGTGACAGAATCACACCTGGACTGTGGCACACACTACAGGCGTCACACAGTAGACCCTGTATGTCAACTGGAATTTTTAGCCAATTATTCCTTACCCAAGGACTTGGAGTAAGTTCGTTTCTCATGAATGTAATGAATTTGTATACAGTGTATTATTATTATGGTTTGAAGTTATCAGCAAACTCGTGGAGAACATCTGAACTGTGCTTTGTGATGTCACTGAATATATTAATTGATTCATCAGTGACTGTTGGCTGTGGTACTCTGTAGCCAATATATTGATACACTACACATCAGTTACATGTACATCACATGTCCATTAGGTGGCTGTCATAATGTGTTATTGGTCACTTCACTCAGAAAAAACCTTTGAAAAAAAAATCAACAATTTACTGGAAAAAAGTACCATTATGGAAACATTGTATTCGACATGTGTGCCCACTGTTGATTTAGACATACAAGTGGAGCTTAAATAAATAATATTGACTGTGCGTGCCAGCATGTTAGTTCAGTTTTAATCGCAGTATTGTTATACATCAACAGATTAGCCTGTGGCCAGCCACATCCTTGAAATTGGGTGCACTTGGCCAGACCACTCAGTTTCATGTTGAAAATGGTTTCAGACACATGAAAAGTGTTGCGCATGACAACGAACATACATTTTTAATGTGTTTGTCACCGTCCGTTTTGTCATTCTCGGCATCATCATCTACATTTGTTCTCAGGAGGTATGGAGCGATGTATTTATTGATCAGATTTAAATTGTACCTTCCAGAATTAAAACCAGTCACTGGTAGTTCTCTAAGAAACCCTTTAAACGAAGCAATCAATTTGTAAATGTCTTTAGATGTTACGATTGATATTTCGATTCCATGTGGTTCACATGTTGTCAGGAGGTATGGAGCAATGTATTTTTTAATAAGGTTTAAATCGTACCTTCCAGAATTAAAACCAATCACTGGTAGTTCTCTAAGAAAACCTTTAAACGAAGCAATCAATCTGTAAATGTCTTTAGATGTTACGATTGAAATTTTGATTCCATGTGGTTCACATTCTATTTTGGCATCGTCATCATTATCATTAATTACATCACAGCATGATTCACCATTCATTGATTCGTCACCTTTGACCATCTCTAACATATTTTGCAAACTGTCAAAAATTTCTTTATAATCGTTTTTCAAAATGTTGTAAGCAGCATCACTTATTTTATTGAGGTAATCCACGAAACGATCAACTAGTTGGCTCGGGTCACCCTCGTTTATAAAACAATATGTAAACTAAATCCAGGTACATTGGAACATACACTAACACCAAGGAGCCTTTGGACTATTTGGCGGCAAAACGGCATTATCAAAATAACACTCAAAGTCAAACGTTACCCGGAACGGATAAAAACGGAATTCTTCTGCAACATTAATACCCAATTCTTGCATTTTTTAAAGACTGTTTGCTGTATGTGAAAGACTCCACCCGGAAAAATTTGTTTCACTTTTACTTCGCATATTTTATCATGTCTATTTATACCACAAAATATATGCCAAAGCTTGCACATTTTTTACATTATACGAACGGGTGTACATGCTGAGGTTGTGTATATATGAAAAATGGGTTTCGTATAAATTCAAATAAAAAAATATATCCTTGCCGTATACAATTCTGCTTAGGTTCTAATATGTTTTAACTCAGTATATAAATTATCTTTTTAATCACTCACTAGAGTCGTCTCCTCACCGTGGGTACTGATACGCCAAGCCCTGCAGCCATAGTTGGTGTTGTCATGGCGATGCATAATCAAACATCACCTTGCCTCCTGTGTATATACATCTTAAGGCAATACATTGTACAGTCATTCTCATTAAAATAAGATGATTGTACTTTTATTAATAGATGGTTCTACCTGTTTATTAAAATCTCAAATGACGCTTACTTTTGCATGTACAATGTAGTAGTCATTTTTCACGAAAGCCATCACCTCACTGGGTCACATCACAGGGTCACATCACTGGGTCACATCCCTGACCCAGCCTGACGTCAACCAGTAGTACGCCTTTAGGCTCCTCCACGCCTTCATATCCTCCATCATGTAGAACAACTTGCTAAACATCAAGTAATTCACCAAGTCTAGGTAGGACACAGTTGGGGAGCATGCTACCTTCTTACTTCATGCCAAATTCAGCACAGTAAGAAACTACAACGATTCGAATCTTGTCTAAATACCTGTGCTTTGACAACACGTCTGATGTGTGTACATTTGTATGTGACATTTCTGTAGTAGTCAGTACACTAAATAATAATGAGGTAACTACTGGTAGTAAATTTACCAAGTAAATAATACCAAATACAAATGAAATCATTGTGAAACAGGATCACGAAAACATGCATCGCTAGCCTAAAATGTATATGGATGTGTATGTCTGCCAGTACATTTTTGCCAACTATTTGTATTCAGTTGATGTGGTTTGTAGAAATAACATAAGCAAATATCCAGTCAAGGTTTATTCAAATAGGCCACCACTCATTTGCAAGGGCTGCAGTGCTTAGGAGGGTTCGGTCACCTAGTCCTTGCCATCTCTTCAAGTGTAACTGCATACACCTGTAATGTCAAAAAGCATCTTTCATTTGTAGAACAGGCACACATGATTGATTACGTTAATAGTATTTACAGCATATTCTGTTTGTGATTATTGCTAGTAGTAGTAATAATATCTTTTTTCCCTATTACCATCTAATAATCATAATGTTACAATGTAATGATGGTTTAGTATTTTACTGTACCAACGTTTCGTAGGCAAAGTATCAAGGTATAAATTATATTATTTACATGTTATGATAATAATCTACCCTGCTGTCAAAGTGGGCGTCACCCTCCCCACTGCCACCCTCCCGGAATCGTCTACGGGTGGAGGGTATATATACGTGGGTGTGGTCTTTGTGGTGGCCCCTTCCCCGGCTTGTTTCCTTGCTGCAATAGCAGATCATTCTCTGCAGATCCTACATGGCTTGAACAATCACCAGTGTGCCTGCGATCAGTGTGATGACATGGATTATGACCAAAAAGAAAAGCAAAATAAATATTTATGTATTGCACTCCAATTATGCTTGTCTATATACTGAAAAGGTAGTACGATGGGTATAATTGTTTTCACAGGTTATTTCCATCCTCAGGATTGCTCAGTGTGCTTTACACTTCACTCGCTTGTTGATCATTTCATTCAAACTTCATCTCGATTTCTCTAGAAAGCGACATCTTCAGCATGTAATATCAACGTATTTACGAGATAAGATCCTTCACCACAACATCAGTAAGATGACATGGATTTGATCAAAAAGTCCAATGACTTTTAGACTGCTCTAAACTCTTTACACTCGATCGAACTTCATCTCGATTTATCTGGAAAGCGATGTCTTCGACAGCTCTGTCTGTTGCATATGTGTAGCAACAACATATTTACAACATCAGTACAGGTTATTAATTTATATTTTGTTAATGTACATGGAATAAATATATATAAATGTTCTCCATAGTATAACATTTACAAAAACATTAAACTTTATAAAATAACAAGTACACACATGAATAACTACTTATGCATAACGATTTGGATATAACACTAAACATTTACATAATACATACACTTTGTTAGATATGCAAAAACAACTGTAGAACATACATTTGCAAACAAACTTCATAAAAAGATGCCACTGCCTAAATCCGTGCTTCCTATCTGCACCAGCAATTGTTCCATTTACTCGGCCTTGTTGCTCTGGGTTTAGTCTGCAGTTAGTCTGCAAGATTGTGTGACATATACACGTGACATGTACATGTTATTAACTCATATTTTATTAACGTACAGGAGTTAAAGTACATGAGATCAATAATATTTATAATAATATATATCAATATTCTCCATATGACAACAGGTACAAAACACTAAACCTAACACAAAAACAAGTACACACGTATAAATAACTTGAATAACAACTAATGTATAACAATTTGTGTACAATAGGTTTGTATGCAACAATAAACAGTTGGATACATATGTAGAAGATAATATTTACAAACCAATCTCATAAAAGGATGCCACGGCCTAAATTAGTGCTTCCTATTTGTTATGCAATGTAAATCGAACTTCATCTCGATTTATCTGTAAAATAACATCTTTGACATCTCTGTCTGTTGTTTATATGTAATAACAACATATTTACAAGATTAATTCCTTCCCCACTCCAGCAGTATCTTATACTGTCGTATGTCATCATTTTCAATCTAATTGTATCATCACTATTTTTAAGTACTATTTTATGTGGAATCACATAAAATCTTGTTTCATCCCATTTGTCGGACAAGTAAAATAACAAAGGACCAAGTGTACCAAGTTTTACAGAGTTGCCATGTAGCCTGTTGTTATGACATGTAGATTACAACAGGCAACAGTCTGAACTCTCCATTTAGGACAAGTAAAAGAAGGAAAGAAAGCATATATGGGATTTTTATTGTCAAACTTTCATATAAAATGTCTCAAATGTCATTGTTTAGTTCAGTAACGAACAAAGCTGGCTGTGCAAACCTTGGGTTGTGTTTATTGTTTACTCTGATAGAACTGGGTTTTGTCTGGGAGGAAATCGCCAGAATGTGTACAACATAACTCGAAGACAGTTCAAACAAATGAACATTTATAAAACTGTGTCTTGCAGAAACCATGCAGTTTGTCGTTTGTCCAGAGCAGTGGGTGTAGATGACAGTTCACTTAAATGGCTGCAGATTGTGTGACATATACACTGACATGTACAGGTTATTGTACATGAGATCAATAATAATATATATATATATATATATATATATATATATATATATATATATATAAATATTTTCCATATGGCAACATGTACAAAAACACTAAACCTAACACAAAAACGATTTGTGTACAATAAGTTTGTATACAACAATAAACAGTTGAGTACATCTGTAGAAGATAATATTTACAAACAAGTCGCATAAAAGGATGCCATGGCCTAAATTAGTGCTTCCTATTTGTTATGCAATGTAAATCGAACTTCATCTCGATTTATCTGAAAAATAACATCTTTGACATCTCTGTCTGTTGTTTATATGTAATAACAACATATTTACAAGATTAATTCCTTCACCACTCCAGCAGTACTGTCGTATGTCATCATTTTCAATCTAATTGCATCAATAGACCAATTTAATGCACTATTTTACGTGGAATTGCATGTAAAATCAACTCATCCCATTTGTCCAACAACCAAAAGAAAAAAGCTTGTATGACACATACACAAGCAAGTACAGGTTGTTAATTTATATTTTATTAATGTACATGGGATAAATATATCGATGTTCTCCACATTATGAAATATACAAAAACATTTAAGTCGTAGAAAACATACACGCGTGAATAAGTATGTATGCATGATGATTTGTATTTGATACAAGGGCAGAACATGTCATGAAAATCATTGAATTAAGGCGGTGAGACCTGTCCATGTGTTACTGAACGTCAATGGCAGCCAGCTGTGCTCTGGCGACGTACACTGGGTAGCTGTAAGATTCGAGAGATGTCAGTGAAATTTGTTGCAACAATTTGTGTATATCAGTTCATGATCAACAGGCCTTTCATGATTGCCTAGTCAAATTTTGTGTGATTTCGTTTCATTGGATACAACATGCTGTAGGAAATAATTACAGTTTAATGTAACAATGTTGTTGTTTTTAAAGTGCCATGATAGCATTACTTGCATTTTCATGTAAATTACACATAGTGCATAACTCGAGCTGTTGAAATACACACCTGAATGTCCCATAATGATGGACGTTGTTCAAAAACCAGAACAACTTCCACCAAGGCTTTGTGGGTTGGCAATCCTTGCTCCAGCCAGGCCTTGTCGTGCTCGTCCTCCAGTGGACCGTGGGAACACAGGCCAGCAGACACCCACCACCAATCTGCCACTCATGTTTGTTGCCCGTGTTGTGGATTATCCATCGCCATTCTGCCTACAACACAACATGTTTGCTAATTAGCAAAACAAATGGTCACGTTAAATTACATACAGTAAATCAAACAAATATGGTAACTAACTTGTCCATTAATTTAGAAAAATCTACCAACTGGTACGTTGTTGAACTTTGTTAGCCACCAATTTTACCTGCGGGGTGAATTTCATGAGTCAATATGCTGGACGGTCTTCGTTCTGCAGCATTGTGGTGTCTGTCATATCGGGGATTTCCCCCTCACCGGGGAGCAGCTCGGGTACGAGCCGCGGGGCTGACTTCATGAGTCGATATGTGGTCCTCGTTCCGGGGTGCTGGGGTGTCTACCACATCAGGGATTTCCCCGTCTCCAGGGAGCACCGAGCGAGCAGCTCGGTGACGTGCCACGGGGGGGGTCAGTAGCAGCAGCTCGGCATTGTTGTCGCTATCGCTGAGGGACGGGTTTCGCTGCTACCGGTCTCGCTGGTGCTGTCATTGTCCTGGCTGCACAGTAGTCTCCTGTACCTCAGTTTGACATTTTGACATACGTAGAATATTAGGAGTATTGCTATACACTGTAGTGATATAAAACCATGTCATTAATAATGACAGTAAACCTTACACCATGTGTTATACCGTACTAACCAATCACACCCTTCACTCACACTGGGTGTCCTCGGACAGTGTTGGTATGTCGGTATCTGGAAAAAAGGTGTCCACTGGGGGTAGGGGGGCCTCAGGGAAACAGAAACACCCTGTGCAGCACTGCCCTGGGGTCAGGCGCAAGTTCAACACCTTAGTGTGTGAACTTGGAGCCAACATTTTCTCTGAGGAGACCACATGCTGCTGAACATGGTCGAGTCCGTCACAACAGCCTTAAATCCTTGCGCATTGTCAAAGTCCTGCAGTTCAGCACACTGTGTGGGAGGGCTACCGAACGACACCGGCTGGAATGCTGAGGTGTCCACAATCGGCAGTGTCCTAAGCAGTTCAGTCCACGACCGGGCAGAACGACCCGAAACAGAAATGGTGTCCATATCAGCAGGTGCAGCACGGGCACGCGACTGAGTGTGGTCACGCGATCGAGTGTGGCACAGGTGCGAATCCCAGTGTGCAGGGAGGCCACAGCCTCAGGACGCCTGGGCTTGCGACATGCTGCAATAACAAGAGCACAGAAGAAGCTAGAAGGACAGCGTTATATAAATAAAAACTGCACGTAACACATACCTAGCAGGTAGTTGCCTGCTCTCGAATGTGTCGACCTCCGTGTCTCAAAATATGGCAACAAACAACAGATGTGAAAGAAAGACACAGCAAGACTCGTCTGAGAAGTTAAATGATCACTAGTTAGTGCGACTGGGTAAATGTGACCCTATGTGGGGTGATTAAGTAAATGTGTTCTTACCTGAATGTAGTCAGGTTGTCATTGATGACGTCAGCAATGACTCTTAAGCTGTCGTCAGAGAGATAACACCACCAGAGACTGTCAAGTCTGTAAAGTGCTCCATGTATTCATTTGGACACATCGTTCAAGTTGTGGATTAAATCACCACAAACACTCAAACTTGTCACTCGCTGTCACCCATTATACTATGTAATAAGTGTCACAGATGATAAACTACCGCATGATGCGATGTCCACTACACTGACTGACCACTGTCCAACAACACGAGTGACCACACTTTCCAGCTCAAGTCTGTTTTAATCTGTTATTTGAAATAAGAAATGTTTGTTTCCTGCTCTCGAATGTGTCAATCCTGTGTCTCAAATAAGGCGACAAACAACAGAGGTGAAATAAACATACAAGACTCGTCCGAGAAGTTATGTCATCACTAGTTAGTGTGCCTGGGTGAACCTGACCCTAAGTGGGGTGATTAAGTAAATGTGTTCTTACCTTAATGTAGTCAGGTTGTCATTGAAGATGTCAGCGATAACTCTTAGGCCGTCGTCAGAGAGATCACACCACCAGAGTCTGTAAAGTAAAGAGCGAGTTGTTTATTTCAACATCAATACAAAACACACGTCTGTCATCTCACAAACCCTTCTCTCAACTCTCCCACGTTAATCTGTGTTAACAGGGATATCTGGGACAGGGCGTGGCTGGTAGAAACATGTATATATATATATAATTATATATAATATATAGCTAAGAGACATTCATCTCGCTGTCCTCCAGCGACGACAGAGAACCTTGTCTTGATTAGGTGGCTGGCACATGCTGGCAATGCTCTATGAACACTTCGGCCCAGCTGGCTGTGAACCCACCTGGTAAACTGGCTGTAGGCAGCACACATGAGACACCTGAAATAAATGTGTTCAAATAAATATACATACGACATTGTAAATAAAATAAAAATGAACTACCCGTAATGATCCTTTTAATTTATTATGTATAATTAAAGAACGCGCCCTATGTCAAACATGTGCTTTTTCATTAAGAAAACATTTTCAAAATAATGTTGCAGTATTACAGCTTATTATATCTAATGTTGACAAGTAGTTATGCACTTATAAATTACTATGCTGCTACCATATCTTGGAAATCGTTGAGGATATATGTCTATAATTTGGATTAAAATTTAATTAGGGCATCACTACTACCAGGGTAAGCACAATGTTTATTTGATTGCTTGGCCCATTTAAAAAATGATGTGGTCATTGCATCTATAATATGTTATTTATGGTTTGTTCACACCTAAAATTTGAGCTGATGGTGACACGTAAATACTTGGCGAATGTGCCATGTTGAAAGATGTGGTTGTGAAGTGTATACTGGTCGTTGGCACACTCCCAGTGCATAGCATGATGCAAGGGACTGGGCAGGCAATGGGTAAATTTCATGAGTCAATATGCTGGACGATCTTCGTTCTGTGACTTTGTGGTGTCTGCCATATCGGGGATTTCCCCCTCACCGGGGGACAGCTCGGGTATGAGCCGTGGGGCTGACCCATTAGTCGATATGTGGTCCTCGCTCCGGGGTGCTGGGGTGTCTACAACGTCAGGGATTTCCCCATCTCCAGGGAGCACCTCAGGGACGAGCCACAGGGGGTCACTGGCAGCAGCTCAGCATTGTTGTCACTATTGCTGAGGGACGGGTTTCGCTGCTACCGGTCTCGCTGGTGCTGTCATTGTCCTGGCTGCACAGTAGTCTCCTGTACCTCAGTTTGACATTTCGACATACATAGAATATTAGGAGTATTGCTATAGTGATATAAAACCATGTCATTAAAAATGACAGTAAACCAATCGCACCCTTCGCTCACACTAACTCTGGGTGTCCTCGGACAGTGTTGGTATGTCGGTATCTGGAAAAAAGTCCACAGGGGGGCGTGGGGCCTCAGGGAAACAGAAATACCCTGTGCAGCACTGCCCTGGGGTCAGGTGCAAGTTCAACACCGTAGGGTATGAATGTGGAGCCAACATTTTCTCTGAGGAGAACACGTGCTGCGGAACATGGTCGAGTCCGTCATAACAGCCTTATGTCCTTGCGCATTGTCAAAGTCCTGCAGTTCAGCACACTGTGTGGGAGGGCTACCGAACGACACCGGCTGGAATGCTGAGGTGTCCACAATCGGCAGTGTCCTAAGCGGTTCAGTCCACGACAGGGCAGAACGACCTGAAACAGAAATGGTGTCCATATCAGCAAGTGCAGCACGGGCACGCGACTGAGTGTGGTCACGCGACTGAGTGTGGTCACGCGACTGAGTGTGGTCACGCGACTGAGTGTGGTCACACGACTGAGTGTGGTCACGCGACTGAGTGTGGGCACGCGACCGAGTGTGGCCACGCGACTGAGTGTGGCACAGGTGCGAATCCCAGTGTGCAGGGAGGCCCCAGCCTCGGGACGCCCCGGCTTGCGACATGCTGCAATAACAAGAGCACAGAAGAAGCTAGAAGGACAGCATTATATAAATAAAAACTGCACGTAACACATACCTAGCAGGTCGACACAAGTTGCCTGCTCTCGAATGTGTCGACCTCCGTGTCTCAAAATATGGCAACAAACAACAGATGTGAAAGAAAGACACAGCAAGACTCGTCTGAGAAGTTAAATGATCACTAGTTAGTGCGACTGGGTAAATGTGACCCTATGTGGGGTGATTAAGTAAATGTGTTCTTACCTGAATGTAGTCAGGTTGTCATTGATGACGTCAGCAATGACTCTTAAGCTGTCGTCAGAGAGATAACACCATCAGAGACTGTCAAGTCTGTAAAGTGCTCCATGTATTCCTTTGGACACATCGTTCAAGCTCAAGTTGTGGATTAAATCACCACAAACACTCGAACTTGTCACTCGCTGTCACCCAATGTAATAAGTGTCACAGATGATAAACTACCGCATGATGCGATGTCCACTACACTGACTGACCACTGGCCAACAACACGAGTGACCACACTTTCCAGCTCAAGTCTGTTTTAATCCGTTATTTGAAATAAGAAATGTTTGTTTCCTGCTCTCGAATGTGTCAATCCTGTGTCTCAAATAAGGCGACAAACAACAGAGGTGAAATAAACATACAAGACTCGTCCGAGAAGTTATGTCATCACTAGTTAGTGTGCCTGGGTGAACCTGACCCTAAGTGGGGTGATTAAGTAAATGTGTTCTTACCTTAATGTAGTCAGGTTGTCATTGAAGATGTCAGCGATAACTCTTAGGCCGTCGTCAGAGAGATAACACCACCAGAGTCTGTAAAGTAAAGAGCGAGTTGTTTATTTCAACATCAATACAAAAGACACGTCTGTCATCTCACAAACCCTTCTCTCAACTCTCCCACATTAATCTGTGTTAACAGGGATATCTGGGACAGGGCGTGGCTGGTAGAAACATGTATATATATATATAATTATATATAATATATAGCTAAGAGACATTCATCTCGCTGTCCTCCAGCAACGACAGAGAACGTTGTCTTGATTAGGTGGCTGGCACATGCTGGCAATACTCTATGAACACTTCGGCCCAGCTGGCCATGACCCCATAACTGCGATGGCAGCAAACGCACACGAAGATAGCAGACAAAGTAAAACGTGTAAAATATCACAGAAAACGTATATAATGTGTACGCCAATGAAAATTGCAAGGCCACTCTGTCTGCTTAAGCTGAACAAAGTGGCTGTAATCCTGTCACCAATCATGTGCCAGGTTTAGCATAGCTTACCATAACCCACCTGGCCTATCATCCCTCATCACCCGTTGTTGCCAGCATAAAAATCCATAAGCAGCTTGATGTCATGACAACATATATTTCAGTTGGTTTCTTGAATGTAGTCACATTTCATTGAAGATGTCAGCGTTGACTCTTAGGCCGTCGTCACAGAGATCACACCACCACAGACTGTGAAGTAAAGAGTGAGTTGTATGTGTCAACATCAATACAAAACACATCTATCATCTCACAAACTCTTCTCTCAACTCTCCCACGTTAATCTGGGACAGGGCGTGGCTGGTAGAAACATGTATATATATATATAATTATATATAATATATAGCTAAGAGACATTCATCTCGCTGTCCTCCAGCGACGACAGAGAACGTTGTCTTGATTAGGTGGCTGGCACATGCTGGCAATGCTCTATGAACACTTCGGCCCATGGTTTGTTCCCACCTAACATTTGAGCTGATGGTGACACGTAAATACTTAGCAGATGTGCCATGTTGAAAGATGTGGTTGTGAAGTGTATACAGGTCGTTGGCACACTCCCAGTGCATGGCATGATGCAAGGGACTGGGCAGGCAATAGATACCAACAACAAAATACAAAAAGTGCTGGTAGAAAACTTCAGATATGGTGTCAACAGTGTAGAGGATAGAGTGCCTGTATTCGGTAGATTTCCATTGATCAGCCTCACCAGTGATCTGCATTTCCTTGGAAATTCCTTTCGGAGGTACTGGTGACAAGAGAGAAGTTCAGAGAACCTTCTGATGGCTTTAACACCAACATGACACTTGTCAACAACTGAGCCCCTCAGCCGATTTAGGATTAGTCATTTGATCACTCTAAGAAAGACAGGTGCATGGGGTCATGTGGAAATTCACAAATGAGTCCATTCCAAGTGAAAGCCTGCAGAGTGGAGAAGGATTCTCTCCTACACAATGATCACTAGCATAAGCCATTTCATCTAAAGGATAGTTCTATGTGCTGAGGAGCATTTATCTTGGGAAAAGTTACTTTTTCTTGTCATACATCCTTCTGAATGTACTTATCGCCACCATAATAAGCAGTGAGTGATGTCATCACGGTTGCTGCAAGCTGAGTATGTCCACGCCCTGCGACTGGTTGCGGTGTCGGCGTTGTTGCTGTCGCACCTTGCATTGTTCGCAAATGATCGCACATCAGTTGCGTGTAGACATCGCGTTCAGTCTCGCTGGCTAGCTGGTTCTCCCGAGCGCCCACTGGGGCTGTTGCGCCATCCTCGCACGTGGCCGTCGCCGCCGTTGTTGTCTCGGTGACTTCCGTCGTCTGCTCTGCCTCCCTCGCTTGCCTGGGCTGCAGGGCCTTCAGCAGAAGTTTCTGCTGGCCGCGCGGTATTTTTGACTGACAAATCCTCCTTGTCGAGCAGTTCTACAGCGTCCATTGAACTGAAGCCGTCTTTGGCAAGCAGGTCGATGGTTTTTGCGGTATTTTTGTGCGCCGTCGCCCACTCGCGAAGTTCGCCTTCGGCGACAACTTCGGTGTCCATCATCTTTGGCAAGTCTTACTGGGCTCGGGAACGTACCACGCCATCTTCTTGTCCCTCCGAACGATCTCAGCATCGACTTCCTCAACCTCACAAAGATAGCAAGGTCGAATGCACATGGCCGTGCAGTCGAGCTTAAAGTTACCCGGGTAAAATAATAACACCGCTTTCTGCTCTGCCCCAAACACCAGTTTAAATAGGACCATGGGCCGATTGTGAAACACCAAAACAGGAAACCACAGTTTAAATAGAGCCGGGCCTACAGACATTGAATGGTGACCCTGGCTTTGCATGATTGGGCCATAATTGAGATTTTGAGTAGCGTATTGAATAACAAAGTACATACCCCTAGTAATGCAAAAGAAACCATGTTTCCACCACCCGTGATTAATATGTAATTAAAAATATTTATATTCTCACATATTGCGACCTTGTCATCCATATGATCTTTTGCTACCCGATCTTTAAATTTTGCATCAACTAAACAGTCATCCCAAAATGTGCAGTTACCATGTTGGCGAGGCACATGTATGAATGAAAAATGTCTGTTTATAACGGCAGCTGAAATGATGTTCAAAAACGTGTTTTTGCCGTTTTCTAATTGTTTTATATGTAGTCTATCAAAAAAATTCAATTTTATACTAATTACACACATCTAAGTGACTTTCGTGCGATAACAAAATGAGCCCCTATCGATTGTGAAATCCATTTTAATTTTGAAGATGCAGGAAAAAACAAACCGAAAATACGCCATGTTTAGACCTTAGTAACGCCACTGTACTTTCACTGTTCACCATGTTGTGTGGTGCGAAACTGGAAACTTCCTCTAACTGCTTGCGTAGACGGCATCCCCGCCCTTTGACCTCTATTTACGGGAAATCCAAATAAATGCGAACTCTATTCGACCGACTATCTCCTTATTTGGCTTTCCTTGTTGTGACATGTCAGCATCGGGGAGTTCTGCTATACGCGTGACCTGCGGTGACCTGGATAATTCTATGGCGCCTTAAAGGCCTAGCTAGAGAAACAACTACATTGATTTGGATCCTGTCGTTGCCAAATGTTATAAATTAGCCGCAACGTGTGAATAACATTTTAGAGAAAAGAAATGGAAGGTGACGGTGCCGTGCGTAGGACATACGCAGCAGGCGACAGCTTAGCGCCTACAGCCGGAGGTTGAACATGAAGCCGCGGATCGTTGGTGGCGGCATTTGCAGCATGGCCAAATCCCGTGACAACTTGGTGTTTTACTCATTGGAATTTTGGAATAAACAAGTTAGAAAATTCAGCTATAACACGACTATGTTTTATGCGAGTTATTACTTAGCCTATAGTTACGGTCTATGACTTTTTCAAAATCATTACGTTGCTGATAAATACTATTATTTATTACAAGTTCACAAGAAATCCACAACGGTTCGTTGTGACATGCTCAACATATTTTGTCTATTCGTTTTACACATTAGGATAGCAACAATATTAAGGGAAACGCGAAATTCAATGACAAATTTTTATTTATGTACCACTCGGCTATTACAACAAAATCCGAAGCGTTATCTTAGCTAAGTCACTAAGGAGGTATCCGCCTCGTGTCGCCAGTAGCGACTCTTTGTAGAGTTACGGAGAATGTGCAACTCGTAAACAATATGGTGACTAGTTTCGACTGATAACGTGTGTCCATGGATTCGGCTGTCACAGATTATGTTTAATTGTTGCATAGGGAGTGACAACTGATGGGAACTGTCTAAAGCCATGGTAAAGAATTTGATTGTTGAGACCAGTGGCCCCGTCCGGCCAGTAAAATATGAAAACTGGGGAGCCGAACTGGTCCGACATCCTCAAGACATGCATCAGGCCAACGCTATCGTTGACCCCTGGTTTATCAGGTGACCGTAGCCAAAGTTACCAATGGTGTCATAGGCAGCCCACAGGTCGGATACAATAGTCGTTCCAGGGCAGATGGATTGTAGTATGATTGGTAGCAGAGTGGCTGCGTTCCTCTGAAGCATTGCTACCAGGAACCAACTACTGTGGAACTGGTCGTCGTCCAACATTGTGCTTTCTTCGAACGAACACAATCTCGTCAATCTGGACCTCTCCACGCCGACTCCACGTACATGGACTGGATTCTGTAGGAAGTGCTCCGCACAAATGTCTCGAACAAAGTTCTGCCAATCGACGAAAGTGTGTTCAGTTATTGCGAACTCCTGGTTTGCTGTTCGAAAGTTCTTCATTAGCCCAGCATCTAATGGCGTCAAGGACAGATCGTATACTCAGATGGCTTCCTTCAAAAAACGATCCTGATTGAATGAACGTCTGCCACACCACCAACGAAACACATTAGCCTTCCCAGGCCCGGCCTAATTCCAAACCATGGGCGATTGCAAGTTGGGCAAACATCGCTTACTGTGAGTAAACCGTGGAGTTTAGCCCACTGTATTGCTGCGACGTTTGTCTGCTCCGCAGCGTGAAACTCGTTAAGTTGGTGACACTCGGAAAGTTGTTTCTTCCAGCCATTTCCCCATAATACAAAAAATACAAAATATTACATTGTTATAAATGCAAGAATAAGAATATATATTATTGTTACAAATATAAAAATAATACATGTTATAATTGTTATAAATAAAAAACAATTACTGATATTTATGATAAGATGTACTGCTCCATGTGAGGTGAGTACATTGTAGACGTTGAGTTTTCCATTCTCTGGGATCATATGACTGATGTCCCTACACAGCTTTGGGCGCTGATACACACAGTGTACACATTTGTAGCTGTTGGTATGCATGCATGAAGTGGGCCAAGTGGACACAATGTCAACCCACTGTTGATAGAATGTCTCCTCCATGTGAGGTGAGCACATTGTAGATATCTAGTCTTCCGTTCTCTAGAATCAGATGACTGGCGTCCTTCCACAAGTCTGGGCACTGATACCCACAGTTTACACATTCGTAGCTGTTGGTATGCATGCATGAAGTGGGCCAAGTGGACACAATGTCAACCCACTGTTGATAGAATGTCTCCTCCATGTGAGGTGAGCACATTGTAGATATCTAGTCTTCCGTTCTCTAGAATCAGATGACTGGCGTCCTTCCACAAGTCTGGGCACTGATACCCACAGTTTACACATTCGTAGCTGTTGGTATGCATGCATGAAGTGGGCCAAGTGGACACAATGTCAACCCACTGTTGATAGAATGTCTCCTCCATGTGAGGTGAGCACATTGTAGATATCTAGTCTTCCGTTCTCTAGAATCAGATGACTGGCGTCCTTCCACAAGTCTGGGCACTGATACCCACAGTTTACACATTCGTAGCTGTTGGTATGCATGCATGAAGTGGGCCATGTGGACACAATGTCAACCCACTGTTGATAGAATGTCTCCTCCATGTGAGGTGAGCACATAGTAGATATCTAGTCTTCCGTTCTCTAGAATCAGATGACTGCCGTCCTTCCACAAGTCTGGGCGCTGATACACACAGTGTACACATTCGTAGCTGTTGGTATGCATGCATGAAGTAGGCCAAGTGGACACAATGTCAACCCACTGTTGATAGAATGTCTCCTCCATGTGAGGTGAGCACATTGTAGATATCTAGTCTTCCGTTCTCTAGAATCAGATGACTGGCGTCCTTCCACAAGTCTGGGCGCTGATACCCACAGTGTACACATTCGTAGCTGTTGGTATGCATGCATGGAGTTGGTCGCGTAGCAGTATAGTATTTCCATTTCACAGCTTGCAACAGAAAACCTCGGTAAACTGGCTGGTTTAGCAGCGATTGGCAGCCACATCCAATGACGCGACAGCCAATGTGATTCTCCAAAGAATCAGAATACCTCCTTACCACTGATTCAGCAATTCTTTGAGTTTCCGTCGCTGTGGTTGTTGACACTATAGACTCCACAGTGATACGCACCAGGCCTCTCGGTCCTTTGGGGTCGGACGTTTCCCAGACTTCAGCATCCAAGTGATGTTATAGGAGACTTTGTGTCATGATATGACAAAGTCTGCAGACCATTTGGCAGTCACGCATAAATATACATTAAATCATCCTGAATACTACATGACTTACCCGGTGGGTAAGAGTGATCTATTTTGACATACGCACACACACATACACAGGAAAATATTTTGCTTTGATGTCCCGCGCTTGTATTGGCAAGATAGGGTAAAATGGGCAAGCCGTTTGAGCATCGTGAAAATTCTGTGTTAAAATGAAATCAAGTCAATAGTAGAGACGTAGATGCCACTGCGCATTACACACTGAATATATACGCCATACGCCAACGAAACTTATCAGATGACTGATGTGCTTCCACAAGTCTGGGCGCTGATTTACCCATTCGTTGCTGTCATTGTGCATGCATGGAGTTGGTCACGTGGACACAATGTCAACCCACTGTTGATAGAATGTCTGCTCCATGTGAGGTGAGCACATTGTAGATGTCGAGTTTTCCATTCTCTAGGATCATATGATTCATGTCCTTCCACAAGTCTGGGCACTGATATACATAGTTTACCCATTCGTAGCTGTCATTATGCATGCCTGGAGTTGGCCATGCAGCAGTACAGTGTTACAGCTTGCAACCTCGGAGAACCTCATGTTGTCATGCATAAATATACATTAAATCATCCTGAATACTACAGGTCTTGACACAGTGGTCAAAAATGGTATATTATGACGTCTAAAAGACATTTTTACATCTGATTGTGGTCAAAATCAAGCAGCATATGAAAAGACTAAATCACATCAATGATTATACACCAATCTTGAGATATGTTTTAGATGTAAAAAATTAAATGCCGAAAAGATCTAATTTTTTATATCAAAACGACGTCAAAATCATGCAGCATGTGAAAGACTAAATGACGTCGATATTTTTACGCCAGTCTAGAGGCATCTTTTATATGTCAAAAATTAGACGTCAAAAAGATTTACCTGATCATCTATTCATTAAGTAAATTATAGAGCATATTATAAACGTAGCCATGTCATAAACACAATAGGCATATATTCATAGCCCATAGGCATGCATCATTATTGTTTGTTGCTGCATTTGGCCCACATCCACATGTTCTCGTAGTGTGAGCGCCGGTTACTGGGTTGACAAAGTTGACCTGATGATTTCCCATCAGGTGACAGTAGCCAAAGTTACCAATGGTGTCATAGGCAACCCACAGGTTGGATACAACAGTCATTCCAGGGCAGATGGATTGTAGTATATTCGCTAGCAGAGTGACAGTGTTCCTCTGGGGACTGCTACCAGGAACCTTCCTTGGTGTTGATGTCTGTCTATGCCACCGAACGCCCACTACTGTGGAACTGGTCGTCGTCCAACATTGTGCTTTCTTCGGACGAATACAATCTCGTCGATCCGGACCTCTATGCTGACTCCGCGTACACGGACTGGATTCTATAGGAAGTTCTTGTTGCAAAGGTCGAAAAAAAGTTCTACCAATCGACGAAAGTGTGTTCAGTTATTGCGAGCTCCCGGTTTGGCGTTTGATACTAAAATTCTTCAGGCGTCTGTCATATCTAAAAGACACCAACATTAGTTAGCCAGTTAAAGTCTAAATTGAGCCTATTTTAACATCAATCTTCATTTTGTTTGAAACGAGATGAAACCAATACACTTAAACTCAAAATCAATCACCCATACTGTTTTCAAATGCAGATACAAGTGGCAATGTGTGAGATGCAGTGGGGCTATTTTGTTGTTTGGACTCCCTTTGGTTTACATCATGAAAAGGTGGCATACAATGCCACACTGGTTGATCCGATGATCCCAAAAGTACGTGAATTTCACAAGAGGTACTTGTGTCCAGAATACTTTCTGATGTGACTGCCAAGACGATTACCTCTGCTGAAATTATGAATGGCAGTGTTGAACAATGTTACAAGTAACAATCACAGTATGACATTGCAGAAGTATTCATTTTATTCAACACAACCATGTGAATTCAGTGGCAGAGTTGGTAACTATAATGCATTGTACATTTTCAGATACCTTGTATATTGAAACAGAGCGTCAGTCTTTTCAAAAAAAATTCTTTATATGGTATTTGTTTGCACATGTGTACATGTCAATCACATTCAATTATGTATATTATAACCGTGAAGGCGTGAATATTCATTGTACAGTAGAAGCAGCTCACAGTTGTATGGAGTCTGCTTTACTAGAACTATGCATTGTATAATACAATACAAAAGTACTTGGCAAATTAGTATGTTGATGTTAATAAAAATATAAGCTGTTTTTCATTCACACTGCCTGGGTATATTTCGCACTTTATACGCTTCTGTTGAGTTCCTTGATACTTCTGAGTAGTGAATTGATTTTTCATGGAGAGATTTCCCTTCCCCCCCATAAAATTGTGCTCGAACCTTACTTGACGAGAGGGTCCTGGAAGTTTACAAGCCATCCAGCTACAAACACCATTTGACTAAATACAGGCTGCAGGGATAATGGGATTACTGTTTTCAACAATCTGAATTTTGTTATCCCGTTCAATTGCTCTCTCAACATGAATGCGAACTCGGGCAGTTTGCTTAGTTGTAATTTCTTCTCCCACTGTTAGCCTGTTCCTTCCTTGAAGAAATGGTGGGATGTTCAGATCTACTTGTTTCGCATACAACATGTCAGTTATGGTCAATCCACGGTCTGCTAACATCAGGTCTCCTGTATCCAGTTTATCAAGAAAAGCTGACTTCTTCACTATATCATTGTCTGACGTAGAACCCTCAAAGGCATCTGAGACGAACATGACACCTCCATTTGGTGAAATGCCAATGAGACAACTAAATTTTGAGTGGTTCTTATAACTAGAATACAAGTTACCCTGTCTACGGAAGTGCGTGGACTGCTCCACAAAAACCCACAGCAATCAATTATGACTCTGATACCTTTGAACTTTGCAAAACATGATGGCATGTTGTGTTTAAGAAGCTGACGGCTAGCAAACATTACGTTACGCATTCTACCAAATTGGAGGTGCAGAAACTGGATCCAGCTGGTAACAATCTTTGAAACACTACTAGGGGAAATTCCAAAGCGGTAGGCCAGGTCAGTTGTTTAACAGTCCAACGCGCAGTCTTACCATCGTCAGGAAGAACTCATTCAATGGGGACAGTTTCCTCCTCACACCTGGTCGCTTAGATGGAGATTTGTCTCCTGTCTTCAGCTGCTGGTTCCAATAACACACTTTATCTTTTGCTGAACCCAAATAATTCCTCACACACACAAACTGATCCCACGTGAGTCCAGTATAAAATTTACACTTGGCGTCATTGTCTTTAACATCATGAATGCCAAAATGACCCCCATGAACACCTCTACTTGACACTCCGCCAACTGCTGAGTGAGTTTTGCGATCTCATGGTTTAGTATGATATTTTTCCTATGGCTCAATTGCGACAAACGCTATAAGTGGAATCACCTATTTACTGAAGTCCCCCCTGCTGCATCCTTGGAAGTTAGAAAGTCCTGATAAGGAAGATAATGTGTACAGATTTCTGGCAGTTGACTGAGAAATTGTGAAGAGTGGTACCAAAAAAGGTGACTGTTAACTTACCTTGTACAGTATACACTGAGCACCCACATTGTATGGTATACACATTGACGCAAGGCACAAACACAACATGACGTGGAATGAAAATGGCCAGGAAATGTTGATGACATTTGAACAATGAAGCGCCCAATTAATAAAAAATGTCAACATGTACACATAAAATGACATACTAAGAAACAAACATGTAAAATATCCCTAAATGTTACGTTAAAATACAGTCTCTAAGGTCTAATAATTGGCGAAAGAAAATCAGCCAGAAATCAGAGAGGTGGCCAGCGATCAATCAAGATTCCTGTGATCTTCAAAGGAATTGCACTATAATCAATTTAAATGTATAACACTAATCTTGATCAATAACATTCTAATGTTTTAGTATTTTCAGAAATGTTTACCACCTATGATCTGGAGTATGTGTAACGTAGAAACTTCGCTATTTTGTTCCGGACTTCTGTTACTGTGGTTTGATGACTTGCAATGACACACTATGGATAAGAAAACAAAGACTTAAACTTAAAGTGATAGAGTGATAACAAATGTTTATAATTCCAATTATCACTAGCAATCGTTGGTATAAATAGCACTTATTTTATATTGCATTGTCACATTATAATTATCATTATTAATTAATTAAATGTGCTAACAAATGTGATGAAAAACTAGGAAAATTTTTTTGTAATATAAAAGTTGAATATTGGCATTACAGTGATGCCTGACATTAAGCTACTCATGGGGTATGATTAATGTTAGACATCTATATTTCCCAAAAGTCTGCCAAATTTTTTATGGCTGTCACAAAATGAAGAAATGCTATTGAGGGCAAGTTATTGCACATTTACAAGTAACAAATGATTTACCTTCAACCACATGGCGTAGAGCTGTCTTGCCAAAGGCCACCTTTGCTCTGTTGTCTGCCGTCATGTTGAACTCTCTCTGAAGAGTAAAGCTCATCAACGTGTTGAACAGAGCAATATTCATAGATAATCATGGTGGGTAGCATTTTCATTAGATACTGCAAACAGTTTTTATATAATACATTTTATTTAAACGGAAACAAAAGCGAATTTAATGAGTTTATGTACACATAAAAACCTTAATACTATGGAACCATTTGTAACTATGATAAACAAACCAAAAATCATGCTCGCTCAGAATGTATTATCAAAGTGACAGCTGACATATTAATGACTGGCGACATGGGAAAAGTACATATTGAAGCGCTTATTGAAGTTTTCTGTATAGGGAAGACCCGCATAATAGCTATGTCACTGTTAGTGAGTTACAAATGCTTAATGCAGGTTTAGCCTTTGGGTTCGGTTTGTTACATATCACTGGGTGAACGCATGCGATTTCTGGCAACACGTGTTCCCAACAATTAGACCACTGACCAGTTACAAGTTACTACCTGGTACATGTAATATGGATAAGCTGGACACATTTGGGATGGGTTTTGGGTGTCTGGTATACAGCTGTATGTTAATGACAATACTGGGTAACTCAGGCTAGTAGGGTCTGTATTACATTTTAAATACAAACTGCTATGCATCTACCACATGAGCACTTGTCTCACCATGTTTTGGACGTCAGTATTTTTGACTGTGTCGTCTGGCCCCGCTTTTGGTGGTTGAACGTTCTGACGGGCGATAGGAGTTGCGGAGTTAACATGATGTTTCCTGGTACGGAGTTATTACTGGACTCTGACAGGTGATTTGACAGCACTTAATTCTCTTCCATACAGGATCTTTGACGTTCCAACGAAGACTTCAATTGATATCTGAAGACATTTCACCATAGCAGTTATTTAAATTTCACCAACCATCTCCGTCTGATGTAGTGTTTGTGCTTGGGAAGGTCCGCGTTTGCGACATGTTTGTCGATGTTTTTGTTATCATCAAAATGTTCGGCATACTGTCAGCTTCATTAGACTCAAGTATTCGAGACATGGTGTCCACTGGATTGCCATAATGGTCACGGGTGGCAATATGTCAACATCTCATTTGGTTATAGTTCCCTTCCCATCCCTGCCCTCTGACCCTAACCAAACGTGTTAAAACTGTGAACAAACGCACCCCATCACATCTGGATTTTTTATCAGCAAACTTGATGCAATCCTGCGGTAAACAGGTGTGCTGATGCTAAACAATGTATCAAACACTCACAGTAATTAGCATATTGCAAAAGCATTTTCAGCACACTCACGTGGCTTAGGCTAGCATTCTACCCGAACGTTTACCGACTTTTCATTGAGTGATATGTGTGGTATTACATTCACGTACGTGCTGTTTTTCATTTTTGGCTCACTCATGTGACTTAATCCCCCCGTGTATTTTTTTGGTCATTATCTTCTTATATACATATGTGGCTGCACTGCGTGGGCCTTGGCCTATTCAAGCCAGTGTGGCAGGACTGACCCCAATTGACTTTGACTTGTATGGAGATGAATTTCCACCATCATGTGGCTACGTGGCCACATGATGGATACACAAGCGTCAACAGCCCCTTCTCAGTTGATAAGTCTTTGTTAATGCTATATTTCAATTTTTTCGTGTAATCAATTTGTAGTCGGAAGTCTCCTATTATTACGGGCGTCAGTGCCGACCCCCCAGCACCAACATCGTGGGCAGCGTTTGGGTGGCATTTACTTGGCACGACAGCTGGAAGCGGCATGCCACCCGCTGTTGTTGCGACCGCCCCAAGAGGACGGCCGCGGAGTTGGCGGTGCTCAGCTCGTACCACATCCATATCATAACTTCAAAATGGCTTCTCATACCTAGATGTTTTCTGAATTATTCTAAATGTTATTGAAATATTGTAGAAATTCATTGAAGGCCCGTCGCCTGCCAAGAGGCAGCCGTCCTCACCAGCTCCAGTGTCCCCAATATTTCAGTTTTATGTAAACCGTCTTTATTACTGTCAACATGGCGCTTCCTACCAAGATCATAGCATAACTTCCATCAAAATGGCGGCTCGTATCACATCCGTATCATAGAACCCCCAAAATGCACGTGCAAGATAATACTTCCGTAAAAATGACAGCACCTGTCTATGTTTTCTTCATTATTCTAAATGTTACTGAAATATTGTTGTAGAAATTCATTAAAGGGCCATCCCCTGCCAAGAGGCAACCGGCCGTGTGCCAGTCGTCCCCAACAGTGCCAGTCCGAACCGACTCAACTGCGGACGTGGACATTAGCCCCAGTTCCCGCTCGCGTGGTAAGTCCTTTGTTAATACCATACATTTGTTTTAATTGTGATTATCTATCTACGTCCGTAGTGAAACTTCCGTACAAATAGCGGCTCCCATAACATCCGTAGCAAAACTTCCATACAAATAGCGGCTCCCATAACATCCGTAGCAAAACTTCCATACAAATAGCGGCTCCCATAACATCCGTAGCAAAACTTCCATACAAATAGCGGCTCCCATAACATCCGTAGCAAAACTTCCATAAAAAACCCATAACATCCGTAGCAAACTTCCATACAAACAGCGGCTCCCATAACATCCGTAGCAAAACTTCCATACAAATAGCGGCTCCCATAACATCCGTAGCAAAACTTCCATACAAACAGCGGCTCCCATAACATCCTGTAGCAAAACTTCCATACAAACAGCGGCTCCCATAACATCCGTAGCAAAACTTCCATACAAACAGCGGCTCCCATAACATCCGTAGCAAAACTTCCATACAAACAGCGGCTCCCATAACATCCGTAGCAAAACTTCCATACAAACAGCGGCTCCCATAACATCCGTAGCAAAACTTCCATACAAACAGCGGCTCCCATAACATCCGTAGCAAAACTTCCATACAAACAGCGGCTCCCATAACATCCGTAGCAAAACTTCCATACAAACAGCGGCTCCCATAACTTCCGTAGCAAAACTTCCATACAAACAGCGGCTCCCATAACATCCGTAGCAAAACTTCCATACAAACAGCGGCTCCCATAACATCCGTAGCAAAACTTCCATACAAACAGCGGCTCCCATAACATCCGTAGCAAAACTTCCATACAAACAGCGGCTCCCATAACATCCGTAGCAAAACTTCCATACAAACTAGCGGCTCCCATAACATCCGTAGCAAAACTTCCAGTACAAACAGCGGCTCCCATAACATCCGTAGCATAACTTCCATACAAATAGCGGCTCCCATAACATCCGTAGCAAAACTTCCTACAAACAGCGGCTCCCATAACTTACGTAGCAAAATTCACAAATAGTGGCTCCCATAATGATCACAAGGCAACAGCTTCTCAGTTGATAAGTTTGTAATGCTCCTTTCAACAATCAATTTGTAGCGGAAGTTCCTTTTATTACGGGCGTCGTGCCGCCCCCAGCCCCAACATCGTAGCTTGGGGAACTTCCGACAGCTGGAAGCGGCATGCCATCCGTGTGGGCGACCGCCCCAAAATGGGGGGCGGTCTCCCGTAACATCCGTATAAATAATTTCCCAAAATGGCTTCTCCCTTTTTTAATTATTCTAATTTTAGAAAATTCTAGCATTAAACCCCGGCCTCCCGTCCATTAATATTTCATTTTATGTAAACCGTCTTATTACTGAAAACAGGCGCTCCTACCAAGATCCGTAGAAATAACTTCCATCAAAATGGCGGCTCCCATCACATCCGTATCAAAACCCTTCCAAAATGCACGTGCAAGATATAATTCCGAAAAATGCAGAACCTTCTATTTTTCTTCATTATTCTAAAGTTACAAATATTGTTGTAAAACTTCCACCCCCAAAAAACCCGGCCCTGTCCATTAACATCCAGTCCGAAACACTCACCATACAAAAGCGTCCCATACATCCTAGCAAATTCCATACAAAAGCGGCTCCCATAACATCCGTAGAAAACTTCCATACAAATAGCGGCTCCCATAACATCCGTAGCAAAACTTCCATACAAATAGCGGCTCCCATAACATCCGTAGCAAAACTTCCATACAAATAGCGGCTCCCATAACATCCGTAGCAAAACTTCCATACAAAAGCGGCTCCCATAACATCCGTAGCAAAACTTCCATACAAATAGGGCTCCCATAACATCCGTAGCAAAACTTCCATACAAACAGCGGCTCCCATAACATCCGTAGCAAAACTTCCATACAAATAGCGGCTCCCATAACATCCGTAGCAAAACTTCCATACAAATAGCGGCTCCCATAACATCCGTAGCAAAACTTCCATACAAATAGCGGACTCCCATAACATCCGTAGCAAAACTTCCATACAAATAGCGGCTCCCATAACATCCGTAGCAAAACTTCCATACAAATAGCGGCTCCCATAACATCCGTAGCAAAACTTCCATACAAATAGCGGCTCCCATAACATCCGTAGCAAAACTTCCATACAAATAGCGGCTCCCATAACATCCGTAGCAAAACTTCCATACAAATAGCGGCTCCCATAACATCCGTAGCAAAACTTCCATACAAATAGCGGCTCCCATAACATCCGTAGCAAAACTTCCATACAAATAGCGGCTCCCATAACATCCGTAGCAAAACTTCCATACAAACAGCGGCTCCCATAACATCCGTAGCAAAACTTCCATACAAACAGCGGCTCCCATAACATCCGTAGCAAAACTTCCATACAAACAGCGGCTCCCATAACATCCGTAGCAAAACTTCCATACAAACAGCGGCTCCCATAACATCCGTAGCAAAACTTCCATACAAACAGCGGCTCCCATAACATCCGTAGCAAAACTTCCATACAAACAGCGGCTCCCATAACATCCGTAGCAAAACTTCCATACAAACAGCGGCTCCCATAACATCCGTAGCAAAACTTCCATACAAACAGCGGCTCCCATAACATCCGTAGCAAAACTTCCATACAAAAGCGGCTCCCATAACATCCGTAGCAAAACTTCCATACAAACAGCGGCTCCCATAACATCCGTAGCAAAACTTCCATACAAACAGCGGCTCCCATAACATCCGTAGCAAAACTTCCATACAAAAGCGGCTCCCATAACATCCGTAGCAAAACTTCCATACAAATAGCGGCTCCCATAACATCCGTAGCAAAACTTCCATACAAATAGCGGCTCCCATAACATCCGTAGCAAAACTTCCATACAAATAGCGGCTCCCATAACATCCGTAGCAAAACTTCCATACAAATAGCGGCTCCCATAACATCCGTAGCAAAACTTCCATACAAATAGCGGCTCCCATAACATCCGTAGCAAAACTTCCATACAAATAGCGGCTCCCATAACATCCGTAGCAAAACTTCCATACAAATAGCGGCTCCCATAACATCCGTAGCAAAACTTCCATACAAACAGCGGCTCCCATAAACATCCTAAGTAGCAAAACTTCCATACAAACAGCGGCTCCCATAACATCCGTAGCAAAACTTCCATACAAACAGCGGCTCCCATAACATCCGTAGCAAAACTTCCATACAAACAGCGGCTCCCATAACATCCGTAGCAAAACTTCCATACAAACAGCGGCTCCCATAACATCCGTAGCAAAACTTCCATACAAATAGCGGCTCCCATAACATCCGTAGCAAAACTTCCATACAAATAGCGGCTCCCATAACATCCGTAGCAAAACTTCCATACAAATAGCGGCTCCCATAACATCCGTAGCAAAACTTCCATACAAATAGCGGCTCCCATAACATCCGTAGCAAAACTTCCATACAAACAGCGGCTCCCATAACATCCGTAGCAAAACTTCCATACAAACAGCGGCTCCCATAACATCCGTAGCAAAACTTCCATACAAACAGCGGCTCCCATAACATCCGTAGCAAAACTTCCATACAAATAGCGGCTCCCATAACATCCGTAGCAAAACTTCCATACAAATAGTGGCTCCCATAACATCCGTAGCAAAACTTCCATACAAATAGCGGCTCCCATAACATCTGTAGCAAAACTTCCATACAAATAGCGGCTCCCATAACATCCTGTAGCAAAACTTCCATACAAATAGCGGCTCCCATAACATCTGTAGCAAAACTTCCATACAAACAGCGGCTCCCATAACATCCGTAGCAAAACTTCCATACAAATAGCGGCTCCCATAACATCCGTAGCAAAACTTCCATACAAACAGCAGCTCCCATAACATCCGTAGCAAAACTTCCATACAAATAGCGGCTCGTACAACGTGCAAAATACGAATTCCTCAAAATGGCAGTTCATACCACCACATCCGTAACATAACTACCTACAATTATAATGTTTTATTTATTATTCTAAATGTTATTGAAATATTGTTGTAGAAATTCACTGAAAAGGCCATCCCCCGCCAAGAGGCAGCTGGCCATGACGGCCGTGACGGCCAGCATGAAAGCCCCAGCTCATCAACATTCTGTGTGTATAAGTTCGTTCACAAAGACACCCGCATATGTGCCGCCGTGTTAAGTTGAGCCGCTGCCAACGGAAGTAGCACCAGGGGTCAGAGCACAGTTCGGCTTCCTGGTGTGACCCGTATGAATGGAGTACCTTAATAATTGTGTCATTTGAGATTTTGACAAATTATTTTATGTGGAATGAGTACAGTAGGGCAGACATCCTAGTAGATTCAGTGCTATGATGTATCTGTAGTGCAATCACGCATGTTAAGCAGAGTGTAGTTGGCGTAGTGAATTTTAAGTATCCTTATTAATTTTTTTTCTTCAAATTCAGCATGAGAACCAATCAGTATCTCTACCCAAATCTGGGGTAAACCTGCCCTGGTGGTTACAACGGCAGCCCATTAATTCCCAGGCAGACTTTAGGGGCTGAAAAGTGCTGCCACCTCACGGAGCCTGGGTAATCGAGGCTATTATAATCTGACAAAACATGGCCGCCAATGTGAAAACTAACAGTGCTCTGTGCCCACCAGCAACAGCAGCGCAAAGCGCTTATTAAAGACGTAATATACAAATTGATTGCTTTGTTTAATTAGTACCTCAGAGAACTACCAGTGATTTTGAGTGGTTTTAATTCTGGGAGGTATAATTTAAACCTGATTAAAAAAAGTATCACCCCGTACCTCCTGAAATCATTCGACATTATAATTTTGGAGATACAAAAAATACAGTACGAAAGGTCTCAATAAAATAAACGACATAATGAAAGAGACCGTCCTCCAGTCTGGCTTCAGGTACCGAAACGTAAGAGAGCGGCGTTGGAACTATTCATGGTTTTCATATTAAAGATGCGTCTATATACCTACGTTCAAAAACGTCCTTCAGTGGTCCATGACGGTCCCTTTTCAACTTCTCCTTGCCTGGTCTAATTGTACAATTTGACCTTGTCGTACACCGACATTGTTTCACCATTGTGACACAACGCAGCTTAGTTAAGAGGTTCACTTTCTCTTGGGTGTGTTGACAAGAATATACATAATTACAATATTTGCTTTTATGTCAGACTTTCTCTCGGGTGTATGAATAAACGTTGAACAAGCGCACACGTGATGTCGACGTTTTTATTGAATACTTAACACACACAGAAAACGTCTTTAGCGAATTCGTGTACATTTCCGGCTGTCTTCAATAAAGTCGCATACACTACACGACAATCGTTCTTCACTAAATCGTACCCAAACATTATTTTTATTCACAAATGTCATCGTGAGTACGCCTCGACCTCGAAGCCTCAAGTACACAACACAGTATTGTCCACACACGTTAGACAGCGGGCTCTGAAGTGCTCTCTCGTTGACAGTCCAATCTACGCAGGTGCTCTTTAGAAAGTCAACGAATTCAACGTGGCGAGGTCGCAATCCGTAACAGCCGAAATACTCTCGACGTCCGTCATTGGTGAAAAACATGCAGATCCAGTGTTGTCTCGGTTTGTCGCTCGAGTGAGTGTTGCACACGAACGCAGCTGGATAACTTGTGGTGCCAGTCTTAGCCAGACAGTCTTTGTAGACGACAACGCTTCTGGTGTACGTGTCTTCCGCAAGGAGGCGTTTTATCGGCTCCGTGTCCACGTTTCAGTCGTAGACTACGTTTCTGTTTCTAACAATCTCCGAAACCAACTCGAATTCTCCGTAGATGATGACGTTGACTGTCTGGGCAAGCCGTTCATCGAAATGCATCTCCACTCGTAGGTTGCCTTTATGTACCAAATTGAAATGGGGACTCGCAACAATCCGATGTGATATCGAACACAAACAAGGTATACCCTTCGGCAAAATCATCTGAAGTGATAACGTTTCCCCCCATCTTGAAACATCTTTCTCCTTTCAGCAAACAGGTTGAGGTAACTTCTCACATGTACCGTTGGAATATTTGCTGAGATAGTGGTATGGGCGCTATGCCCCACCATGGGCGCTTTGCCCCACAATACTCTACCGTACCAGACGTCACACGCACCAGTCTTGACACCAGACATCCCACCAGAGGTAACACCAAACGCCACACCAATGTCGACACCAGAAGCGAGCTCAAGCGTTGAACCAATCGGCAGAGTGTTGGTGAAACTTGACACAAATCTCTAATAATTTTTGTTGTGACGCTGCAGTGGTGTCGTGGCAACTCTCATTTCAGTGTTGTCGCGGGTGAAAAATATGACGCCTTTCGCCATGCAGCTAAATCTATCACATGGAACGTTGTGAACGCACACCCTGAGCAGCATGTGTGAGCTGCAGGTAGTACTGGTAGTTTGTTGTGTGAAAGCTGTTTTGCAGATAATATATATATATATATATATATATATATATATATATATATATATATATGTATGTATATATAATTATGTATATATATAATATAATTATGTATGTATATATATAATTATGTATGTATATATATAATTATGTATATATTAATATATATGTATATTTTATATATATATATGTATTATATATATATATATATATATATATATATATATATATATATATAATAGAAGTGTCAAGACCATCAGACAGACTAACTAAGCTAAAGCTGGTGATAGCTGGAGAGATATTCAAGTCTTTCTTCACGCATTCATATCGCATAAATATTGTTCAAGGAATAGTTAAACATGGGGATATATAACTCACTGATCTTGCACTTCCCGTTCTTGTAATGGTAGCCTTGTACGCAGCTGCACATTCCCTTCTTACACTTGTCGGACTTGTAGCAATCGCCTTTGTCATAGTGTCACTCGGAGGATGTTACCCATGGGTCTTCAAATGTTTCTCCTGTAACGAACGGATTCATTGTTAACTTACTAACGTTGAAATGTCATTGCTGCGTTTATTGTCACACAGAGTCGCAGGCGCCGATTTACTCCAGGTAAACGAAATAATTTGTATTATATCGGCAATTTATTGTATGATATTGTTACACACTCGACCGGTTCAACATCTGAGTGACAACGGCTTGCACGAAGAGCTACAATCGGCGTATAAACCCCGTCACAGCACTGAAAGTGCATTAATGAGAGTGCAACATGATATCACCTTTTACTTAGCAGACTCCAGAGGTGGCCTGGTTCTTCTGGATTTATCTCGCGAATTTGATACTGTCGATGTTGCTATCCTACTAAAGACTGCTGGAAATATCCGATGTGGCTCTTGCATGGTTCAGTTCAGACATTTCGGACCGTACCCAGCGTGTCCGGATTGGGACAGATGCATCTGAAAAACGTCCTGTAAAATACGGTGTTCTACAGGTATGGGTGTTAGGTCCGTTGTTGTTTACTGTGTACACAGCACCATTGCAAGGTACAGTAACGAGGCTCTCTGATCATAAGTTTGCAGAAGATCTACAAATATATACATCTTATTGTCCTCACATACCGGGTGACTTGGAGTGCGTTGTCATGGGACTCGGTGACTGCATCGGTGAAGTCAAATGTTGAATGATTAAACATAAACTGAAACTAAATCAGAGCAAAACTTAATTTATGGTGGCCCTCAGTCCCCATAATCTGAAGAAATATGGTCTACCAGAGAACCTCATCGTTGGTGGAGTTAACATCGAACCGGTTATGTCTGTCAGGAACTTTGGGACTTACTTTGATATGAGCATGAGCATGAAGCAGCACGTTGATGCTGTTTGCAGGGATTGTAACTACCACCTGAGACGTACACGGTCAATCAGGTCCTACATCACGAAGCAATTCATTAGTCATCGAACTGGTTGTTTCAAGCTTAGATTACGGCAACGCTCTGCTGCTGGACCTACCCGAACATCAATTAACACGTCTCCAGAAGATACACAACAGAGCAGGCCGCCTGGTTGTTCTCACACCTATCTTCACACATCACGCCAGTACTCGAACAACTGCACTGGTTGACTGTCAGACAACGCATTGTGTCTAAAGTACTTGTGTTCATTTATAAAGCACTCCATGATTTGGCGCCGGAGTACCTGTCACATCTGCTACATCCACGAACACGCAACCCCCGTCTTCGACAGCTTCATGTAACTTGATGTAACTGGACCTATTTATTTAGAATGAACTGCCACTGACGCCACGTGATGCTCCGTCACTGACTGACACTGTTTAAGCGTCATCTGAAGACATACTTATTTAAAAGAACATATGGTGCTAATTAGACAGATACATACTTTTTGAGTGACATTTAGATTTTTTTATTATTTATTTATCTTTTTTAACAATTAATTTATCAGTCTTTAATTCAGATAAATGTTAACTTATTTTTTATTGTTATTTATTTATATATAATCTGTGAGCGCAATGATTAACACTGAGTTAGAAATCGCGCGAAAGAATAACTATTATTATTATAAATGATCCTCAAATTATCAGTTATTCCTTGACACATGAGATACAAATCCACTTATTTATGACTGTGATGTTCAAATGATGTTCTTTGCATGCTGTCTTTGTTAGTGAAAGTGGGATAGTATTATATACAGTAACTCTGATCGAATTATTTCCAAGCATAAATGGCGTTATTGCTATTGTGTCCGACGTGCCTAGTATTTCATTTATAGCTGCATTCAACCATTTGTAGATCTATGTGTGACGATTGCTGTCGGCCCATATTTTGACTTTTTCGTTAGGATAATATGATCCTTGTACAGGATCCACAAACAGTAATCGTGGACCATCTGCAAACCATCAACACATTGCACACATTGTAAGAAGCAAATATGTGGACATTTAATTTCAGATAAACAAATATGCACATTGTTAGTGATATGTAACTTAGATAATATTTTCTTTCTAAATAAGGCATGATTGGCTCGTTGTATCACGTTATAAATTGACATGGTTGAAAAATGACACAACACAATCGTGAGTAGAAGAGAGTAGTTCAGTGAACTAGTTAATAAAGCAATGTAGTATGTGTTATAACTCAGGAAGATCTTCAGTAACGCATAACAATCGTGTTTTATTCTACATGATTAAGGTAGGGATGGGTAAGGCGCCCACCATAAGCAGGAACCGCTGCATTTGTTTTAATAATGACCCAATCGAATATATTTTAAGTTGCAGGTAATCTATAATAATAATAACACTCAACTTGAGTTGAATTGACATTACAATAGGTTACAATTAACTCATCAAAACATCATACAAATACAATAGAAATACATTTGATACCGCAAATCATACCGTATTAATAGCTTTTTTGCTGACGGTTGTATAAAGGAGCTACGGAATCTATTCGTTCTAGTAACTGGTACATATTTTGTTGTCTAACATTATATTCGGTATGTCTTTTGTCAGGCAGCAGATAATTTAATCTGTGTTTGCCGACTTAGATTTTATAAAAATTATTTTGACAAATGCTGTCCCGTCTTACATTCAATGTATCCAGGTTAACACGTCTAAGTATTTCCGCGTAACCAAATCCAGGAAAATACATTTTAATGCCTTTTTTGTATAAACTTCAATATTGTCAGACAAATATTGGAGCAAGTTATTGTGCCATACAGGACATGCATATTCTAGAATTATTGGTCTCACCACACTAACATATACACTGACCAGACCTTTCTGTGTAATCCCTGCACGCTTTAACTGATATAACATGTACAAGCGTTTGTTCCATGTCAGATCCTGAGAAATGGTCACACCTAATAGTTTGGCATGGCAAACCTGTGCTATATGCCTCCCATCAATCTTTATATTCGGGATAGTGCTTCTGAAATTGCCATCTTGTGCAAAACTAATGATTATTTCTTTTGATGTTTCCGAATTTTTTTTCATGTCATTCTGTTGTGTCCATCTAGCCGCAATATCAACCGACTCTTGCATAACAGATACCTAATTTCTGTCGCATATTTCAAATAACATACTGTCATCTACATACTTATATAATGGAACAGTCGTTCTTAAATCATTTATGTAAACAAGGAAACATTTAGGTCCAGACAATGTCCCTTGCGGTACTCCCCCATTGGGATGACCAGAATGGGAATATTCATTTCCTATTTTTACTCGTTGAGCTCTGTCTAATAGAAATGTTGCCTTCCATCTTAAAATATGTGCGGGCAACCCATACGACTGTAGCTTATCTAGCAACAAATGATGATTAATAAGATCAAACGCTTTGCTAAAGTCTAGCATTACAACTCTGACATAAGAATTCAATTTATCTGTCGCCTTATACCACATATGAACCAGTTCGACAAGAACGTCTGTTGTGGACGTTCCGCTAATTCCTCCAAATTGCTTAGCATCAATTTCACCTTCAATTGTTTCATCCACCCATTTCATTATTATTGATTCAAACACCTTGGCAGCTATTGGAGTTAGTGAAATTGGTCTAATGTCTTTTTCAATCGACACAGGGGGCTTGTTTTTGGCAACGGTATTACATTGGCCATTTTCCATTCCACAGGGAGTACACCTTCTCTTAGTGAATTGTTAAAAATAGCAGTTAATGGAGGGGCGAGAACATTTGCATAATTTCTTAACACCCATGCAGAGATGTTGTCAGGCCCAGTAGCCTTGTTGGCTTTAACACTCTCCAAGGCTTTAAAAGTAGTACATACGCTTATCACATACTGATCCGGCAGTTCCTCGTTAACGTCGAACACCTTGTGACTCTTATTTAACCGAGGCAAATGGTCACTCACAGACAAAAAAATCATTCATTGTATTGGCAAGTAAGCCACAATCACCATCCGTTGTTTTGTTAGCTAGACCTTGCATGCATGATTTGCCATTTAAGTCCCATTATTGTTTTCATATGCTTCCACCAATTGTGGGATCCCGATTCATGCATTGCTGCAATTTGTGTTTGGTAAAAATTATACTTAAGTTTCGAAGCGGCTTGGTTGACCTTATTACGCAATATTTTTGCTTGATTCAAATCACCACTCATGTGAGCTCGCTGTCTTTTACGAACTAAGTCTCTGAACCAGTCTGTGACCCATGGTTTATCAGCCGTATGCCTCGTAACGATTTTAATAGGAAAGCATATTTCCACCAGGTTGCAAATAATCGTTTGATAATAATGAATACTGATCTGCACATGAATCAAGCCTAAATAGGGGTTCCCATTTGATGGCTGATAAAGCCATATTGAATGTGGCTTTTTCTTTTGGCCCCATACACCTTACGGTTAACCGTGTCACGCATCCAGTATCAACTGAGTTTTTCGCTTTAGGTTTAAGCAAAACCATGTTATGGTCCGATGACCCCAGTTCGGAAATAGTAACAGGCACCTCCTCCATATTCGTCCATATTTTGTCTACTATCTCCTGTCCACGTGATACAACATTAACGACTTGGACAAATCTATAGTGGGTTTTCATAAAGTTATCCCGCAACTGGTTGATCACACCACATTCTGGGTGTTTTCGCATTACAATGTCAATGTTGGTGATTAAATGATCACGTATTTTCAAATACTCCATCTTTGGAGTATAACATAAACATGCTACCAGTATACATGAGAATTTGCGAGGCGTTTTCTTTGGCATAACCTTAATCCACATAACTTCTAAATCATGAACATCTATATCATTCAATCTCTTACACATTAAATCATTTTTAATGTACTAGGCTACACCACCGGCTCATCCATGACCCCTATCTTTTCTCTCCAAGCAAAACCCTGGCATAGTAAGGCTACTTGAATCCATATAGTCTTTAAACCATGTCTCACTAACACATACAATTGAAACATCATGTGTTGCTACAGTTACATGCAATTCGTCCACTTTTTCACTGTTCAAAGATCTGGCATTTAAATTAATTAGGGAAGGCAGATCCCATTTACGTATTTTGTCCGCTGTTGGATTCGGAACACAAAACCGCGTTGAATCAGAGTTCTCGGTTTGTGTGTTCAGGGAAAGTTCCATGGCCAGATCATTTAGGCCCATTTCCTAATCACGGGAATGATGCTTTTCTTTATGTCCTCGTTCCCCGCACTGACGACACAACATTTTGTCAGGGTGTCTGCAGGTGGCAGTGACGTGGTTCGTCTCACCGCATTTGGCACACTTGCCCATCGACTGACGAGTACGACGTTTGACCACTGTCCACTTACCGTCAGGTGCCACTCTTGCGTTCGGCAATCGGTCGTGGTTCGTTGCGTTTGACACGTGTCGATGTTGTTGGTGATGTTGGCGTTTGTTATGTTTCGGTGGTTGTTCTGGGAGAGACAGATTCAACAGCAATCTGCCAACTCCGCTCTCAGATAGATGCAGCCCGTCTCTCTGGAAAGCTGCGTCGTCAGCAGCCCCGTTCCGGAAAGTGAAATTTGCGTCGTTGTCGACGAATTTGACTTCGTTGCACGCTTCCTTCATTTTCATGTTGACGTCGATCTGGATTGGCTCGACGCTTCGACGGCAGTACGCTGCTCACCGTGTTGGTTGGTGTCAAGGTTTTCACCTTCCCCAGTAGTTGCGCGATGTTTTCTTTTATGTTAGCAGCACTTTCGTCACTCCTTGTTTCGTGAGTACCACCAACGATGAATATTTCGTCGATAGTTTCCGTTTTAGCCGCGTCATCGATCATTTGTTCGATATCGGCGAGAGTGGCGCCTGATTTCCTTCGAATCTTGATGGGATTGCCACTGGATGTTTTATCAACGCGTACATAACGTAGCAGACTATTCCCCAGAAGCAGTGTCTGTGCCTGTGGTCCCCCATCATTGGCGTCGGAGTCTTGATGCTTGCTTGTCGCTATGTCTTCTCGCAGACGTCGTATTTCTTGGCTTCGGCTCACCCATCAAGGAGACAAGTTGCTGGTTTGAGCGTTCGAGTTTGACGACCAGCGATTCTAGCATGGACGTCATCTATGGACGGTAGCATACGACAGGACGTGCAGGGCCAAATGCCTGTAATGTCCTTATCGTCTTCACCCACACACTCCGGGTGCACCCACGCCTGGCATTTGATGGTTGTCCTTGTCGTTGTGTACGCAATTCTTCACGCAATATTTCCAGTTGTCTGCGTGCTTATCTTTCGCAGCTTTCCGGCGCGCTTTTCTTGTCTTGTCACTCACCGGGTCACAAGTGACGTGTACTGGCGGCAGATGTACCGTTAGTACAGGTGATCCGCAACAGTTATCACATGAACTGTTAGCCACCTGGCTAAAGTCGTTGTCCAGGCGGAACCAGTGAAATTGGTTACAGGTAAGCTGGTGTTATTGCTATTACCTATTGTTCGTTCACCTGGTAGAGTCACCCGTTGGGCGATAAAAGGCCCAGATATAATAATAACTTTATTTTATTTTGACACCATCAAATCCGGGACGGCTGTCCCGTTCACGGGTGTGTACATACATGTAAATTTGCGTATACTGATTAAAATAATGGTGACAGTAATAATGATAATAATATAAAGTAATGAGACACTATGATAAAAAACCGTGTAAAATTGGCTATGTATAAATTATATAATTCTTTAAAAAAATGAATATTAAACATAGACATTACAGACAAAACATTAGAACCCGCTATACTGCACTGATAGTAATAAAAATAAATAAGATAAATAATATATGAAAACATCGTAATAATAAATTAGCTAAAATATAATGTTCGTTGTGTGAAACTAGTTATGTGGAAAATAAAAGTGTCTTTAATTGCTTCTTGAACTGTGTAATGTTGCTGTTTTCACGTATGTTCCTTGGAAGTTTGTTCCACAGAGTGGGTCCTGCACAGGCAAATGCACGGCGGCCGAAACGTTCCAGGTTGACTCTGGGCACCTCTAGCAGTAACCCGCCTGCAGAGCGCAGCGAACGGGGAGGTGTGTGGCGGCGTAGCAGTGCCGCAAGATACTCCGGCGTGCCATTGTATATGGCCCTGTGCACAAGTACAAGTAGTTTAAAATCGATTCGCTTTCTGACAGGCAACCAGTGTAACTGCCGCAGTATTGTTGTCATGGACTGCCGGTCGCCCCGCCGAATTTGCCTGACAATTCGTGCCGCAGACCGCTGGACCATTTCCAGACGGTGCATGTGACGATCACTTATGCCGTGTAATATTGCGTTGCCGTAGTCGAGTCGCGAAGCTACGAGTCCGTGTATGAGACTCTTACATACAGTGGTACTGATGGAGTCTCGTATCTTGGCGATTCGTGATAGATGGTAGTAGGCGGAGCGACACACGTTGGCCACTTGTGACGTCATTGTTAGGTTTGCGTTAATCCTAGATCCCGTATAACGGGGGAAGTTTCGACGAGCTGGCCACATATGTTGACGCGGGTTAACGAGGTTGGTGTACGCAGGCTTGATGAATGGATGACAATGGCTTGTGACTTGTTGTTATTCATCACGAGTCCGTTATCACAGAGCCATGCTTTCGCGTCTTGTACGCAGGCTTCCATACGCGCGAGGGCTTGTGTGTGGTCGGTTGGTGGGAAAGTGATGTACAGTTGGGTGTCGTCTGCGTATAGGTGGTGGCGAATATTGTGCTTTTGTAAAAGTGTCGTCAGTGGTGCGATGTACGCGTTGAACAGTAGCGGTCCAAGGACTGTCCCTTGTGGCACTCCTGTAGTTATAATGTCTGATTCCGACACGCCACTCTTCACTCGAACGACATATGTCCGATCACACAAGTAAGATGTCAGCCAGGCGAGGACGTCCCCAGATAACCCGTATCCAGACAACCGTCGCAGCAGTATTGTATGGTCGATGGTGTCGAAGGCCGCACTTAGATCGAGTAGCACGAGGAGCACACTCTGGCGATTGTCAATCGAATGGGCGATGTCGTTGTGTATCCGCACGAGTGCGGTTTCCGCACTATGGTGCGCACGGTACGCACTTTGATAAATCCCGTAAATACCGTTCTCCTCCATGAAATGTTGTACCTGTTGTGCAACGAAACGCTCAGTCGTCTTCGCCACAAACGTGATGTTAGATATTGGGCGGTAATTTGTGAGCGCGTTGGCGTCAGACCCTCCCTTCTTCAAAATTGGTACAACGACAGCGTGTTTCATGGGTGCGGGAAATACGGTTGTGGCTAGCGAGGCGTTGATGATCCGGGCCAGTAGAGGAGAAAGAGCGTCGATGTGTTGTTTGACAATTGATGTCGGCAGTTGGTCTAGTTCACACGATTTTGTGGCAGATGCCAGTACTATTTTTTCACATCCGAAGGTGACGCAAGTTCGAACACGTCGAAGTGCGCACCCACAACTGTTGGCGTGTCGTCAGCTGGCAGCGGAGATCGATTCTGGCACAGCACTTCTGTCTTGTCTTTGAACTATCGTTGGAATCTGGTAGCGAGTGCCGAGGGTGATTCGTCTGCCACTTCTGGTAGAGTCATATTCACCTTTCAGCCAAGAAGAGAATCTGTGATGCCGTAGATAAGGCGCATATTGCCACCAGCTTTCGAAATCTCCGATCTGTAATAATCAGAGCGGGCTGTTTTTTACAATTTCCTGAAGATTTGTCGGTGCACGGTTAGGCTCGAATTCCGCCAAAGGCGTACGGCACGACGGAGGGCTCGCTTCGCCTCTGTCAGGTCGTTGGTGTGCCACGGAGTCGTTGGTCTAACAGTGATGGTCCGCGACATAAGAGGGGCGTGCGCGTCAATAATGGTGCGTAGGCATGTGTCGTAGGCCGCAAGTAGGACAACAGGGTCAGCCTCATCAGCGTTCAGATTGAACGACCTTAAGTCTGCCGCGAAGATGTTGTTGTTGATAGCTGATTGTTTTCGATACGTGATGTGTCGCTTCAAACGGCTTGGTTTGGACTGGAGGAGTTCGCATTCGACCGCGTAGTGGTCAGTGATTAGCGACGTGGGCTTGACAGCAGTAGCAATGGGATGCGAGGTTTTGGCTGTAATCACCAGATGTGCAGATGAATATTAAAATACTTAAAATCTATCACATCGGCTCAGCCTAATGGAAGATGTCACATATACAGTGTAATCGTAAGGTGATCAACACTAAGACTCACTGTTAAGATCGACTAAAACAGGCAGAAATAGGTATTTGAAACTGGCACTTCGTAAACACGTTTACGTCTCACTTATAAATCTAAATATATATATATATATATATATATATATATATATATATATATATATATATATATATCTATTATATTATATAGTATAATCTAAAATATATATCCTAGTTTGTGTATAATTATTTTACACATAGATACAAAACATAATTTACAATTCCACTTTTAAAAATATCTACGAAAAGGGCGTCTTGTGCAACATAAGGCAAGACGCCCATCTGGGTCTGGCAAGATGCCTTTCCAAAAATCGTTGAATAATTACAAGTATGCGAGTTAGGGTGGATGGTATGTGGTGGGTGGGTTGTAGTTAGGTGGGTGGGTGTGTATGTTGTGTGCAACTTATTAAAATGTACTCTATTTCACAGAGAACATCTGTATGTGGTGTTACGTTAGTGCTGCCTCCTATTAGACCTAATACCGGCCTGAATGGATTGTTGAAGCCAGCCGTCGCGTATGTCCCGATCTTCCTCGCCGACCCATAGCATTATATATTTTACCTTTACTGCTTCGTCTTGTGTAGCTAATGGTCCGTTAAATATATATTCGCATGTCCTTTTGAATTTTCGCAGTGCTTCTGGTAAGTTTCCTGACTGCCAGCAGTTGATTGCTGGTATTGATACATCCGTTAACTCTGTCAGTATCGCCCCAGATAGCACAACTACAGCGGGCCGAGGGCGGCTCGAGTTCGGCAAAACCATCGGGTCTCCTTCGGCAACCGCCTGCGGGCCGCAGGAGTTTTGTCCGCCGGCTCGAGTTCGGTGTGGTGTGCCGATGGTTAAACGCTAATATGCCGACTGTGCCGATGGTGAGCCGCTCGTAGGCCAACTGTGTCTAATTTGGGTAAATGTAGCTATTTATGTATCACGTATGCATAATATCTGTATACAATGCAATCTAGAAACTTGAACCCAGTCCCGTAAGGTGCCAAGACATAGTGGAACTTTTAAATATAGTATTTCCTTGGGTCTGTGGAGGTTTGACATATCCATAGTGCATTGTAAACAAACATATTTTTATGCAGAATAACAATGCAAATCAAATTACACAAGTCAAATATATGACATTTTAATTATTAACAAATAAGTACAGGTTTGTATATATAATACTGTCTGGTTTTATAAATTGATTTTACATTTTAATAATTAAAAAATGCCATGCATTGTCAGATAATTTGACGTAAACAACTCAAATATATATAATAAGCACATAATTAAAAAATAAATATAAACCTGCGCACTGTGCCCATTGTTTCCTGTGGCACATAACAATTCAACTATTTGGTGAAGTAATTGCTCAACATATGTCTGTCCAGTCATCAAATAATGCGACAAATAAATGTCTCTGACGCACCTAATTGTCACACGCCCACCGCTGCCATAATGTTTCGTTATCTGTGATCACGTCTATCAATGATAATGACACGAATACATTACTAGGCTCCAACAGTTTTAATCTACGACAAAGTGTCTAGCAGACATAATGTGCTCTGACGCGTCATCTCGAACTACGCTGCCATTCGCCAGATGGCAGCATGTCTTGGACGTAGTCACGTAACAGGCCTGCCTCCGCAAGTCGCCGTAGGTTTGCCTGGCTTTCCTCCTCGGAAATACCAGTTACCAAAATGTCATCCAAGTACACAACTGTGTGAGGGATGCCTGCCAGAAGATTCTCGGTCACCCGCTAGAATATTGCAGGGGCTGATGAGACTCCAAACGCTAGACGATAGTAGACATACAAACCTCGGTGAGTGTTTATCGTCAGGTATTGTGTACTATCATTATCAGTGATAGTCTGCTGATAAACATGTGCCATGTCAAGCTTGGACAGACTGAAGACAGGGGTGGATGCCAAGCTCAGAGACCACCAAGCTGGCTTCCACAAAGACAGATCATGCACCGACCAAATAGCAACACTGCGAAACATTGTTGAACAATCCATGGAATGGGACTCATCCCTGTACATAAACTTTGTAGACTACGAGAAGGCATTTGATAGCCTCGACAGAGATACACTGTGGAAGCTTCTACAGCACTACGGGATACCGGATAAACGTATATCTCGGATAAGAAATAGTTATAAAAATATAGCATGCAGGGTCGTTCATGCAGGACAACTTACAGACTCCTTCATGGTGAAGACAGGAGTGAGGCAAGGATGTCTTCTGTCACTATTCTTATTCCTGCTCGCCATAGACTGAATCATGAAAAAGACTACAGAATATAGAAGCAATGGGATCCAGTGGACACCTTGGAGCCAGTTAGAGGACGTGGACTTTGCGGATGACCTCGCTGTCCTCTCACACAGCCATCAACAGATGCAGGAAAAATAGAGCTACTAAACACAGTGTCAACACGGCACGGACTCAACATCAACAGAAGCAAGACAAAGATTTCGAAAGCCAACACAAAGAACAACAACCCCATTACATTGAAAGGAGAGCCACTGGAAGAGACATATTCGTTCACATACCTGGGCAGTACAATCAACAAAAATGGAGGCACAGAAGAAGACGTCAAAGGAAGGATATAGAAAGTAAGAGTTGCATTCATCATGTTGAGAAAAATTTGGAGAGCAAAACAAATCACGATTAACACCAAACGGAGAATATTCAATTCGAATGTCAAGGCAGTTTTACTCTATAGATCGGAGACATGGCGTAGTACACAGAAGACACTAAAAAGAATACAGACCTTCATCAATAAATGCCTGATTAGAACACCGGCGTGGCATCTGGTTCCACTTGGATGGTTGCCTTCACATCTTTCATTGTACCCATCTCATCGCCAAACAGTTCTGGGAACCAGGGCAAAGGGTCGGTCTGCCCCTTCGCGCTGTGGAATTTATGTACTTCTCTCCAGTCCAACCGAAGCTTTCCCGTCTAATCTCGTCCCAAGAGACTGGCTTCATCTCCCGGCACTGTCAACAATGGAAGTTTCTTCTCTTGACCATGGTGACGGACAACGACCATCACTTCCCCCCACATGCCTTCACTGGTTCCCCAGTGTACGTACGCAATTGTAACGTACTAGGTTTCAAGGGCGGTGGTCGTATCCCCCATAAACGTTTGAACGCCACTTCACTGATCAAGGAGAAGTAGCTCCCGTGTCTCCCTCCGTCTCGAGTTTCTCTCCACCTACTTCAACCACACTCTTGATGGGCGGTTCAGATGCATTCTTTCGCGTGGTCACTTCATAGATAGAGGACAGCTCTGTACTGTCTTCTGCTGGTTGTCTTGCGTCATCTTGTTTTACTAACTGTGTACGATTGTCACGTCCTCGTGTTTTACTACGACACATCTGAGATATGTGACCAGTTTTCCCACAGTAAAAACATTTTTGTTCCTGTATCGGCAGTCTTCCTGTCTGTATAGACCGCCACAACTGCACCATTTAACCTTCTGACCTTTGTTTCCAAACTGTGGTAGTGGTTTGCTACTTGGTCTAGGTGGTGTCTCTGTACCTTTCACTTGATTCACAACTGGCAAAGTAAGTTCGACACGTGAAGATGTGATTATCGTCGGGTGGCGTCAACTTAGCAACGTATGTATACTTCGCTGTATTCCCGCTAGATTCATTTTTCGCATTTACAACTACCCCGTTGTGCCTACATATGCCATCACAAGAGCCCATTTTCCACACAGAAATACAGAATATCCACCTCCCACAACTACTACAAATACAGCTTCTTTCCCGGAACAATAGCCCAGCGGAACAGACTTCCGTCTAATTATTTATTTACCGACAACAATCTCGACGCCTTCAAGGGTGCATTGCAGGACATTAACCTGACAACTGCACCCTTCAGGGACCTCCAATAGACAACGCACACCACCACCCCTGCCCCCTCAATACCCCGTCCCTACTGCGGTGTACCGGCCAATATTGACAACAGACAAGAATACTGTAACGTTATACGGTTTATTCCAAACTGCTCGTGTCAGCCATTTTACAGCTTCCCCCTCTGTCAAGGTTGTCGCGCTACGTCTTATCAGGGGAGGTAGTCGCGCGATGATAACACTACATCTCCCGTTAAAGGCCGATTCTACTGACAGCTGGCAGACTGTCACGATCACGTTCCAGGGATTATTATGCACTTGTTCGGAACGTCTCCCTGACTAAACTATAACATTTTAGAAACTCCCAAATCACAGATCCAATCTCTTTGGAGGCGCCGACAACCGTCCGGATCTTGTGATGGCAGTCACAGGTTGCGCAACTGGAAAGCGCATCACAGTTGGTGACATCTGTTTCGGCTGTTCCTCTGGCGACAGCGAACGTCGGTGTTGGCAGCTCGTGCTCGGACTGACGGTGACACTAGTTGCTCGTACGGCGTAGGCGCAAGATGTCGTCGATTTCTGCGAAGACAACTTGTTGGCGTTCGCACTCAGTATGAGCGAGGTGAACCAGTCTGCTTGATCACTGTGCCAGTAGGAATGGAGGAAGAATGCCCAGTGGTCGTGGGCGATGGTAGTGGTCGTACGTTTTCTTCTGTTTTCGCTTGATGTTCTCGTTTATCCTGCAGCTGTTTCGATTCAACCCAACGAGGTTCAAGTGTTGATGGTAGTGCTGGTTCGATACCAGGTTTTGTTCGATACCATACAATACAATAACTTTATTCCAGACTCCTCTTGAAATAAGCATATACAAGTAATACTGTGGTCCATAGCACCAGCAACAGACAGTAGCACAGGGCTCTCGGCCCAGACCGCTAAACAAATTGGACGGAAATATATATTGCAAACAGGAACCCGTAGAAAAGAAAACTATATGTTATCAGTAGGAGGTAAAGTTGGTTGTGTAAAGCATATTCATCCAGTGTACTCTGATTCTAGAGACAAAGTTCAGACTAGATTCTGAGAATGGACTGTACAAGGACATTGTCAGAGCTGTCCAAACGAAGCAAAAAGCAGTACACCAAGCTCCTTATAACAGACTGACAGCATTGGACATTTACATAGGTACATAACATACTTGTGCTTTCAAATTTAGATAACCCAATCTTCGGTTGTTTAGTCTATCACTTAGATCATCCATATATAAATTGAAAGAAGAGGTGACAAAATACCACCTTGTCTAACACCATTCGAAACACCAAAATAATCTGAGTATACATTACCCCATCTAACACACATTTTCTGATTTGTATACCAGAACACGAGAAGCTTAACACTGTAGCCAGGAACACCTCGCTTCAACAGCTTATCAAAGAGAAGTGAATGATTCACTCTATCAAAAGCCTTACTGGCATCTAAAAAACAAATAAAGACACTACCATTTAAAACTCTGTACATATCAATTATTTCTTTTAGACCATAAACGCACTGATCAGTACCAAGTTTCTTTTTAAATCCAAATTGATTTGGATTGGTCAAAAGGTATCCTGATAATCTGTGCAAAATGATGATCTCAACAACTTTACTGAATAAACTGGCAAGAGCGATAGGTCGGTAATTATCCTTTGAAGTAATTTTACCAGCTTTGTTCTTGATAACCGGTACCAAAATGACAGATATCATGGAATCTGGAAGAATTCCATGAACAAATAAACATGTTAAGCAACAACTTAAACGCTTCAATAAATGTCTGGATGTTCAGCATATATACCATCAGCACCACATGATTTTTTTACTCTCAAGGTCCTTAATGGCACTTTCCACCTCCTCCTCTGTAACATAAATATCATCATATGCAGTACTACTATTATCAATACTACCAGTCATTTCACTGTTATTCCTAAGACAGTTGAGTATATCTTTAAAATGTTTTTTCCAAAGTTCAGCTATTGCTTCATTCCCATTAACACCATCAATATTAACAGGTAAAGGAGTAGCACTATTATTCATCAATTTGATTTCTTTCCAAAAGGCATTAGGATTAAGGTCAGTAAGCTTCTTTGCCAATGCCTCTTTGCGAAGCTGTTTCTCATTCTTTGTGATAAATCTGAGCGCATATTTAAATCTGGCTTTAGTTTTCTTATGAAATTCATGCAATGGTCCTTGTTGCGGTTGCCCAGCATTACGCCATAAAGAAAGTGCATCTATGGAGGCCTTGTAAAGATCATCAACATAGTCAGACCGACCTGGATTATTGACAAAGTTATGCTACCTCCAATTAGAAAAAGCAGAATTCCCTGCCTGTTGAAGCCATGCTATAATATTATCATAGAAATGTTTAATCTCATTGATATGCTTTTCTTCATGACAGTCAATATTGGTACAATTAACAACATCAGGTAACTGAACCTGTTGAAGCAACTCATCAGTTTTGTTTCCATATTCAATACAATCACTATCAGATAGGTTCTCCCAATGTAACCTAGGAGAACAACAATTAGTCTCCGTAGCCAATTCAGGCACTTTATCCAGATCAAGTGACATAGTGAAGGGTATGTGATCTTCATCAGTCAGATCATAACAAATAGATATATTAGTGATTACATTATAGAAATCCAGACTAGAGACAGCATGATCAAGCCAAGACAGAGACCCCCAGCCGTCGCTGACAAACGAGTAGCTGTCATCAGGAAGAGACATGCGTGTAGATATAACCAGATTATTATCAGAGCAAAAATTCAACATGTGGGCAGCAAATAGAGAATGTTGGACATTTCTGAGATCAGCATTCCAGTCACCAACAACAACATAGCATGTATTATCCAGCTCCTGCAAGATAGCATTAATTTCCCCAAGATCTTCTAAATATGTTTCTTCATTCTCAGCACACTGGTAAGGTAAATACACATTAAGAACCACAAATTTTGTAATACCAATATTAAATTCCACAGCCACACACCAATCAACAGCGATATCTATTGGTTTGATATATTGCTCAAGTGATATATGCCAGAATATGGCAACCCCTCCTGGCGGGTGTCCATGAACAATCTTGTCCCTGAAATCAGTAGTGGATACACCAATACGATGGTAATCATTATGTGAATTATTTAAGTTAGACATACCTTGTTTACTGAACCAAGTTTCTTGGATACATGTGACATCATTATTCAATAATACACTCAAAAAGTCAGGTATAAGGAGACGGTCTTTCTTTGTTTTTGGAAGACCCCTGCTATTATAGCTTCCTAGATTAAACATTGTTTATAACCCAGGTGGTTCATTGGCATCCAGTTATGGGAGATTCGCCCCATCCTTTGTGGCAGGTCTCAGGTGTTTGGTTCTCTCCACCAGCGAACAACGGCTTCCTCAGGCCACAGGTCGTCAGACATAAACACAGATGGGTCCGGACACTCGCAAGTAATGTGGAAGGAGGCATACGTATCAAATCTTGTCTCAACTGCTTCCACAGTGGCGTCAAGATTGAGACACTTCTTAAGGTATGCCTTGACCTGCTCACTTGAAACAGCTGGGTCAAACCTAGTAGCAAATACATTTGCCCGTCGCTGCCTAAAGGTTTTTTGAACAGTACGAAGCCCAGAGTTCTGAGCCTTACCAATCACTCCTTTTTGTAGCTTCTTCTCTCGGCCTTGGATTTGCTCCACGGCCCCTCTGGGCAATGTTAGTCTTCCATTTATATGCACCTGTTTGACCCATGTTTGTTTCTCATTCACTTTAGAAACAGTTGTTTTTGCATCAGTGCCGCCGCCACCACCAGCTGCCTGGGCAAAGGTTTTAACTGTCATTGCACTGACATCACCCGATGACAAGCTGTCAGAACCACCACTTGAGGAGACTGAGGCTTGTACCTGTGCTATTACCGGTGCAGTGTTGCTGGAACCAGCCAGAGTACTAGTATCAGCAATGCCCTGAGAAAGGTCATCCATTTTCTTCTCCATACAGCTCATGCGAGTCTCCAGACTAGCAGAGACACTATGAAGTCCATCGGAAACCGCATTGTGGGATTCAATTGTAGCTCTCAGTATATCCACCTCATTCTGAGTCTTTTTGATAGTGTTGAGGAGAGTAGAGATGTCGACACTGTCAAATGTGATCGGAGGCAATTTGCTCAGATCCAGAGCAACAAACTTTGGCACATCAGATCCTTTTTCCTGGAGCAGCTTGACGACGTCTTCAATGTTCATGGCACTCTTCTTAGCACCCTGTCTTTTACGATATCGAGAGTTAGTTTCATCAGCACACAAGTCAAATAGTTTCTTCTTTGATACTTCAATATCAGAGTCACTGAAAGTGCTTGTGCACAGCTGTACGATAACATCAGGAGGCAGAATGTCCAATTTATTTGTAATAAAACACAAAAGTTCATCAATCAGTACACTGTCATCTTGTAAAAACCCACCCGCTTAATATTTAAGGGTGTATACAATATAGCGTTATTAGTCTAGAAAGTATTACTTAACACAGAGGCAAAACCAGACCAAGGCCAAAGCGGACACAAAGAACCGACGAATTCTAAAGATGTTTACTCCACTCGAGGATTTCAATGGAAACCCATCCTGGACCACACCGGCGGAGCGGATCTTAATGGTCATATATTACCAGCGAGTGATTTACTGAACATTGACTAAATCCTAGCGGAGGCAGTTTGGACAAAGGTTGAATTTGTATAGATTTGCAGATGTTTCTCGAGTACGTGATGGTGTTAAACTAGCGTCCTTGGGCAAACCTTGCGACCGGAATTGTTAATTACACATGCGCACAGATGCACACTGGTTAATTTAACGGTTTACAATAAAAGGAGAGAGCGTGGTTTGAATGGGAGGTCAGAGACCGGGGAGACCGAGAGATCGAGAGACCGAGGAGAGCGGAGATCGAGAGCGACGGAAGATGCTCGCGACTCTCCCTCCTTTTGGCTGCCTAAATTAAAACATGAGTATGAGACTGAAGCTCATACTTATCGAGATTATCAAAATTACCGGCATGTATTTAAAACTTTAAAATGTAGGAGCGCTGTAGTGGACTGGCAACAGACACGCAGTGACTTCGATGTTACTAGTACTATGTTAAAGTCTATTGCCAACGCAATGTATATCTTTTGAAATTATGTATACGAACGTGAACTTCAAATTGTGAATAAAATATCCGAGATCGAACCTGGAACGAGCGTCTGTCACTTTACCCTGAATCGGGGGTTAATCCGATTCTGGCGAGCGCACACGAGAAGAGCGAGATACACTCCAACTCACACACACTCACACATATCCTGCGGAGTAACTTCCCCCCGCGCACGCGTCCCAAGGGGGGTCGTTCTCTACACTGGCTGCGCGCGCCAGCTCGGATTTTCACAGACACTGACGAACGCGCCAACTCGGATCTTCACAGACAACGGTTCTCATCGACACCAGGAAAAGACAACAACGACATTACTACTGTGAGTACGAACAATATTACCATTGTGAACCACATCGTGAACACTCGGCATTGATCGTCACGACGGCGATTACCAATTGACTACTTGCAAAAATGTATTTGCTCACGTCATGGATGTGTGAACAATCTCTATCAATCGAAGTTGGTTATAACACTTTAATACTGTAATAATGGCCCACGTGGATCAATACGCAGACTTTGTACTCGGGCAGAGTCAAGCCATTCGCACTCAAACATCGCGACTAGATTGATGAGTCAGAAGACTGTGATGGATGATGAACGAATGTGGATACGTCACCAATAGCCTCAGATGCAGCGTGACATTATCCCGGCGGCACCCTCCGATTGTGACCGACAGACCGGTCAGCCATGGCAGACAGAGCATTCAGCGCACGAGCGGCCACCCGTAGACGTCGGCGTACAGGACATTGACGTGACGAGGGTGACAATGAAGGCACACCCCACATGCCCCGACTGTCGCACAGACGTGCGCCAGACAGCGGGACAACCCTGTTACGCGCCGATTTCAGACGAGATGCTCAACTCATCAGCGACGCTTAACCGCGCGGCGTCTCGACACGACTGACTTGACGCCTACAGACGACAGTAACGAAAACATACAAATTGATCCTGTGATTTCGCACTCAAAAAAGCGTACAGTCGCGGCACCGACTATCGCTTATCATAAACGCGCAAAATGGAGTCATATAGACCTTGTTTATTGCTTTACGCGAGCTGCGTTTTAGTGAGAGCATCTGACTACAACGTGACGGACATACCTTTGAACGAACCACGGCTACTGACTGACGGCATCCTTGTGACGGATGGCGGTGAGACACGTAACCACGCCGACTGAAATACCAGGACTATGACAGAGACTTGACCGTTTACGAGCAATCCTTCACAATTTGAACTACTTCCATGAACACCGAAACATGGAGCATTCGCCTCTCCGACATTGAAAATACGATGTTCTCCACGGGCCCGATTGATCAACGGACCCGGCGGGGAATTCTTAACATTGTCGGTGAGTTGAATTGCTCACTGTTTGGGACAGTAACGGACATTGACGTGGAGGAAGGCCGACGACAAATCGAACTATAATGACAGACGAGTGGTTCATTCTGTAAGTAACATGCTGTCCGATATCAATCAGACTCACAACGCAGTAGTACAGAATCGCAAACGTATTAATTCCTTACAGGAATATGTTGAGAAAATGTCACTAAAAGTACGCCACATGGCTAATCTTTGGCAAATACAGGAAAACTTGTTACAGATTGTTGTAGCGAAATTACGCGTCAAGCACGATCATTGGTTACAGCAGATAGCCAGATTTAACAGAGAGTAAGTCTCCCTAGAATTATGTTTTCTACCGGATGTAGACGATAACTAACTAATATATTAACGTCAGCGCACCTTGCTGGTTTCCATGCACTGGAAATACAATGTTATTACGTTACTATACGAATATCCTGTTTCAATCAGTACAAACAAGTGTTGTTCCGTGTCAAATGTATTGCCTGATTACATTCATTACAACCGCTATCTAAAGCACAAATTCAATTAACACCAGACATTGCATTACACGCACTAACTGGTGGAATTGTTCAGCCTAACTCGTGTCACGGCAGAAACCTGATGATCTGTAGGGCAGGCGCAGTTTACGATAGAACTCGTTTTAAATGTTTAACAGGCGAGCCAGAACTACGTGAGACTTGCAGAGTGATACTCACTAAAGCTCTCGATGTGGAAACACAGGTCATTGAATTAATTCCAGGCACGTTTGCATGTGTTACTTTCAGTATAGCTTTGACACGAATCTCCTATAATGGACATGTGTTACATGTGCATGCATTACAATGGCGAAAATTGCATTTTATTTGGTAGCATTGAATTGAATTTCCGCCGAGAGAAATTCTCACATTGACAAGTGTTTATATTCTTTAACATGCTTGATGTCATTGTATACGCTTATGTAGCTTTGAATTGAATTTCCGCCGAGAGAAATTCTCACAAGTGTTTGTATCTCCTTAACATGCTTGATGTCATTGTATAATCATTTGGTCGCTTATAATTGAATTTCCGCTGAGTGAAACTCTGCGTATGACGATTGTTTGTATTTCTTATATACGTGTGGTTTTTGTATAATGCTTTGTAGACTTGACGGAAATTTCCGTAGAGCGTCATTTAAAATTGGACGACTGTTTGTAAAAACACCTTTACTTACAGGATGCGAGTGTAGCAATTGTATATTAGTTCCTAGACACTGTTACTAGACATGTTTGCAACGACAACTCTATATAGAGAGTTTCCATTATATTAATCTTGGTGGTTTTTATTAGTATAACTGGTATAGTTGAAAAATGTAATTTTCAACTCGTGGTAGAGGGCGAATGTAAAAACCCACCCGCTTAATATTTAAGGGTGTATACAATATAGCGTTATTAGTCTAGAAAGTATTACTTAACACATGTATTTAAAACTTTAAAATGTAGGAGCGCTGTAGTGGACTGGCAACAGACACGCAGTGACTTCGATGTTACTAGTACTATGTTAAAGTCTATTGCCAACGCAATGTATATCTTTTGAAATTATGTATACGAACGTGAACTTCAAATTGTGAATACAATATCCCAGATCGAACCTGGAACGAGCGTCTGTCACTTTACCCTGAATCGGGGGTTAATCCGATTCTGGCGAGCGCACACGAGAAGAGCGAGATACACTCCAACTCACACACACTCACACATATCCTGCGGAGTAACTTCCCCCCGCGCACGCGTCCCAAGGGGGGTCGGTCTCTACAATCTGTGGTGCGTGTAATTTCAGAATATGTGTTGCCATTCACAGTAGCATTCGTATCTATGACATCAGAGGCAGAATTACGATTTTCAGCCAAACAATTCTGGCCGCACAATCTTTCATATGTAGCATCATAATCCTGCATCACTTCATCCCAGTCGAGCAAAGTGCCAGTTCGTGAGGCAGCATCATTTATTTCTGCGCATTTATCACACAGCCAGTCCTCACAGGATCGATGCTTCATATCAGAAGTGCTTCGGCAGTGACGACACTTACGAGCCATCTCGGTGTTCGTTGGCGTTGCGAACCTGCGCCGAGATCGGCATGAGCGATATTGAGGGACACAGGTGGATTTCACTGGGAAATCGACAAATAAGCATACACTAGTCACAGATTGAGATGCGACTTGAATCACCAATTCACATTTGTCAGAGATATTTCATAATCATGACCACAGCTTACACGGAATGAAGTAGGAAAGCTTCGAATTCCTATCAGCAGCATAAACAGCACAGTTCGGATCTAGACTCTCTGTGTATATTGTGTATATCAGTTAAAATAAAGAGACGCGTAATATATTAGAGTGCAGTGGTTAACAGATGAACTAAACGATGTTCATGTAAATATGGCTTGGTAAAATTATCAGTAAATAAAAGGTGTCTAATCGAGTCACCAAGACCATCATTGTTTGTCACACTAGTTTTGGGTACATGTTGAGAATTAAAGGCTCGTTTAGTTGGTGACTCGACCATAGATACCATCCTATCCAGCAGGGTTCCAGGTACCGTTTTACCATAAAATATAAAACGAGACAATAAGTGCTGCATCAGTTGACGCGCTGGACTTTCAACGTTAAATAATCTATTATACAAGGATAACACATTTCTATTTACAATATCGTCGATCTTTTCAATATTTAGTGCTTTAAGTAAGGCTGTGCTGTGTGATAGTTTACTTTGTTTAATTATAATCTACCCTGTACAGATTCAAGTCGACGCATTTGGATGGCGGTGCTGCTCATGCATTCTAAACCGTATTTCAACGTTGGTTGACATATACATTTATACAGATACGCTTGAACATCAGGAGTGGCTCCTTAGCTCCCGGCATTACCAAGCCCATAAAATGACTGCCTGCATTTTGTTAGTCTGTTGGTGACATGGCTGGCATCATTACCACCACGATTAAACACGTTACCAAGTATATTAAGCGATTCTTCATTACATAGACATTTGTCACCAAGCCTCCATTTTAGGTTTTGGTATAACGAACACTTTCCAACAATCATGCATTTAGATTTTTCAATCCCAAATTTGAATCTCCACCTTTTGCTATATGCAACACATACATCAATTAGGTTCTGTAGATCTTGAACATTTGTTGAGAATAAGGTAATATCGTCGGCATAAGCCATAGAATTGTACAGTGACTCACCTATTCGGACGCCTGCGTCACAGTTATTCAAGTCTAGTAAAAGTTGATTAATAAAAATGTTAAACAGATACGGCGAGAGAACGCTTCCTTGTCGTGTACCACGTGTTACACAAAACGATTTACTGTATGAACCATTCCATTTTACCACAGCATTCAGCTTATTATACCAGTTATATAATAGTAACCACTCATGTATAGGTAAAACATGAATTAACTTAGAAACAGTGACACGTGACATATAGAATCAAAAAGAAATTCTACATCAAGGGCGGCTACGAACACAGCGCTGTTTGTTTCCGATTTAAAATAAGATGTAATATCATTTAGTAAGTTGCATGCAAATGCTGTACCTCGGTTCTCGCGAAATCCAAACTGAGTGTCAAATAAATGAGTATCTGGTAAAATCACTGCTTCTACCATCTTAGTATGTATAGAGCTTAGAGTAATTGGCCGATAATTCTGTGCAATGTTAAGTATAGATTTGTTTAGTATGGGAACAATTAAACCAGTGGTGAATAATGTAGGTACGCATGTCGTGGATAGTATAACAGGGTACAGTGATGCAAGCAGTGAGCACAGTAATGAGGATTTGCCATGATTTACCTCATGTGTGCCCACCAAATAACAATTATCATTACAATATTGCTCTACCGTATGTTTGTCATGGGTTTGTTCAATAGTACGTTCTGGTAAAGCTTGCATAACATCACCATAGAATTCACCAAAATCTGTGGCTCCTAGAGATGATTTAACTTTTGTAATTCTTCGCTGTTTGATTACATTCCAGAATGCAGACATTTTCTGTTCTTTAACATAACATTAAGTTTCTGGAATGTATTGTTCACTGAGCGATCTACGCACTGCCTAGTTCTACGTCGGAACACCTTTTTGATATATTTGTACGTTTCATACACGGCCCCGGCACGAGGTCTATCATTGCATTCCAAAGTTGCCACCAGAACCGTTTACGGTCTCGTAGGTGGCTGAGTTCAGGGCACCAATATGTTTCTGGTTTGTTGCAGTGTTTCTGTTTGCACCCTGCTTCTGTCACAGCGTCGTGCATAGCATCATTCAGTTGCACAACAAAAGAGTCAACGAGCCCCTGTACGGCATCACTGTCATCGTTCGCATCACACGTCAGGATATGCATAGTCGATAGCTTGCTGTGGAGGATATCGCGATACGCGTTGGCACACTCTAGGTTGTCCCATCTGCGTGTGACACCGTACGGGACATCAGTTGATAACACCGCGGGTTGACACTGTTCACTGAGAACTATGTAAGAACACGAAGAGAGAGGCAATAGCTGCAGTAGCCAAAGCTAAAAACGAGGCATACAGACAGTGGTATGACAAGATGGGAACAGAGGAAGGTGAGCGGATGATCTACAAGGTGGCAAAACAAAGGGCAAGATCAAGAATATACATTGGGGAAGTGAATGTGATTAAATACCAAATAAGGGAGATGCTAACAGATGAGGTAACGATCAAAGAGAGGTGGAGAGAGTATTTCAGCAACATACTAAACGTGGAAAACGCCAGGGAACAGCTTGGAGAAGTACCAGCAGTAGAAGGGCCAAACCAGGAAATGTCAAGTGAAGAGGTAAAGAAGCCATACAGAGCATGAAGAAGAGAGAAGCTGCAGGATGCTCAGGCCTCCCGATAGACCTTATCAAACACCTAGGGGCGAGTGGAGTGGACATGGTGCATGAAATACTGAAGAGATCGAGTTTAGGAAGAGGAACAGATGCCAGAAGAGTGTGAGAAAAGTGAGATCGTCCCCATATACAAGCAAAAGAGGGACATACTAGAATGTGGAAACGTTAGAGGCATTACGCTGCTGGAACATGGGATGAAGATATTTGAGAAGATCCTAGAGCGCATTCTCAGAAAACTGATCACAGTCAACAACAATATGCAATCTGGATTTAGTTCAGGGAAAGGCACAACATATGCAGTAGTTATCATACAGCAACTGCAAGGAAAACACCTAGAAGTCCACAAAGATCTGTTCTTTACCTTCGCAGATTTGGAAAAAGCGTATGACAGGGTGTCCAGAGATCTAGTGTATTGGTTTCTGTGAAGGAGAGGGGTCCCAGAGAAGCCAGTGAGGCTTGTAGAAGCAACACACCATGGAGCATCAACAGTATAGTGAGAATCACGCATGGCAGCTCTGGAACTGACGAGTTTCCCATCAACGTTCCTACGGGATCAGGGCTAAGCCCATTCCTATTTATCGTAGTACTGGATGTCATCAGCGAAGAGTTCAGGGCTCAATGCATGTCCCCAGACTAGCTTAGGCGCCGCACAGGCACTACCCTCCGACTAACTGTGCCGTGGCCTAGCGAGTGATTCAGTCGGTATGCATGAGCCGGTCGCAGTGCGATTTAGCCGCCGCATAGTTGGTCCGCAGTGCAGGCTGTCATGTGAATTGCTGTTTGCTGACGATCTGACAGTAGTAACAGTTACAGAGGAGGAGATGCAGAGGAGATGGCTTGGTTTGCAGATTGGGATGGAGAGCAAGGGACTAAACGTCAACACCGGGAAAACGGAAGTGATGGTCAGTAGCAGGAGAGGAACAAAAGCAAACATCAAAGACAGCCAAGGCACGAGCCTCAGACAGGTGAAAACACAAATATTTAGGTGTCACCATCAGGGAAGAAGGAGGTTCAGAGGAAGCAGTAAGAGCAAGATTTAGTGCAGCGCGGGCAAAGTGGAGAGACTAATCCGGAGTTATCATGCAGTGACAAGAAACTGCCAAGATAATTAAAGACCAAGCTCTATACGACTGTCATTAGACCAATACTTCTGTATGGACCAGAATGTTGGACAGTTGGAAAGAAGGAAGAACAGATTCTAGAGAAAACAGAGATGAGGATGTTGCAAAGTATTAAAGGTGTAACACTGAGAGACAATTAAATTAAACAGTGTGGACATCAGAAAGGAGCTAGGAGTGAAAAGCATAACAGAGAAAGTCAGAGAGATGAGACTATGAGCTGGTATGGACATATGCAGAGAATGGAAGAAAACAATGACGAGAGAGCAATTGTTGATATGATAGTGCCAGGAAAAAGACCAAGAGGGAGAGAGGGAGATGGATGGACAGAACATTCTGGAAATCAAGATTCGGGCCGCTGACCCCACCTAGTGGGAAAAGGTGAAGAAGAAGATATATATATATATATATATATATATATATATATATATATATATATATATATTTATATATATTACTATTGTAATTATTATATATATATATATATATATATATATATATATATATATATATATATAATATATATATATATATATATATATATATATATATATATATATATATATATATATATATATATAATGTTGTTAAATAATTTTGTAACATATTGTGTTTGTGAATTTTGCATCCTACGGCTGTGCGATAGCATCGGTGTTTGATAGCTCGATTTTCACGCACAAATCTCTAGTTTTCTCATTTCAGAAACTTAACAGGTCTGGTATAATGCCAATTAATTACTTATATAGTGCCAATGCCATGGTTGAATTGGTGAGAATAATGACATCGTAGTCTTAAAACTTATACTTCAAGATTGAATTAAATTGCAATTTATTTCAACAACAACAACAACAACTACTGCTACTACTACATTATACATACAATACATTTTGTTGAAAAAAGGGTAAAAATAGTATAATACTTATCATGTTTACCCTTATAATTGCTTAATTATATACATAAAGCATATGAACAGTGCAGTAGAAGGTGTGACAACACTACTTACATGTATAACCATACCACATTTAATCAAAAAAGATATTGTGAAGTAAAAAACCCTTTATAACAATAAACAATCAGAATGTTTAATTTAGTTATCTAATTTATGTTGGCAAAATGGTCTAGGAGTCTAACACATAACTATTCAACAGTCTACTGTATAATGCTTTTTGAAATGATAAACATTTTTACAACTAATCAGAGAATTATCGAGGGAGTTCCAAAGTTTAACTCCAGTAACAGAAATACACATACTTTTTTATGTTAGTATGTACATAGATTTGTTTGAACTTACATTTAGGCGTGGCTGAATATCGTGATTCATGTATTCTGAATAATTTGTGTACATTGGTAACATATATAATGATATGCCTTAAACATAATTATTGCAGTTTTTAGCTTTACAAGATCTGGTAATTTAAGAATATGTACATTGTGAAAGAGTAAATTTGTGTGATCAAGTCTTTTGGCACCACAAATTAATCTTATAACCCTTTTCTGTAATAAAACTAAACAATGAACATTTGTAGCATATGTGTTACCCCATACTTCAGCACAATACATAATATAAGGCATGAAAAGAGAATAGGACAAAATATGCATACCATGTTTGTAAATCAAGGAAATGGCTCTATACATAATGACACAACATTTTGACAGTTTAGATCTGACTGTTAAAATGTGACTTTTCCAGTTTATTTTGTCATCAATAACTACACCTAAAAATGTTGTGGAATTTACTCTATTGATTTTCTCTTTATTTATTCTAACACAAATATCTGCAGTTGTTCTGCGATTACCAAAAATCATGTAATTGTTTTTGATATATTAAGAGACAATCTATTAACAGAAAACCACGTCTGCAGTTGTTCTAATTCACCATTTATCATCCGAACAAGTTCATTTAAGTCTCTATCACAACATAATAGATTTGTGTCATCAGCAAATAAAATATATTTGAATACTTGTGAGACTACAGATGTCATTAATATACATGACAAATAATTTTTGTCGCAAATGGAACCCTTGAGGGCCACCACACGACATATTTAGTATTTCTGAATGACAGTTATTAAAACTGACAAACTGCTTTCTATTTTCTAAATAACTCTGAATCCATTTTTGCGCCACCACACAAACAATAGAAATGCAGTTTTTTACACAGTATATCATGATCAATAGTATCAAAGGCTTTCTTTAGGTCAATAAATACTCCCAACAGTATATACTTATTATTATCTAATGAAGTTATAATTTCTTCTACCAAATCTAAAAGAGCCTCAGTTGTTGACATGCTGGCTAGATCTAAACCCATACTGACTTAGACTGAATATGTTACATTTATTAAGGAACATGTTCAATCTGTTGTTATATAGTTTCTCCAGAATTTTTGAGAATTGTGGTAATAAAGGTATTGGCCAGAAATTTGTAAAAACGTTTTTTTCTCCAGACTTATATAGTGGAAGAACTTTTGCTATTTTCATTTTATTTGGAAAAACACCTGTTTGAAATAAAAAACATTACATATAATTTCTTGGTCATCAACAGAACTTAGAAAAACATATACTATAGTATTTTATAGTTCAATGTTTTCTTCAAGTAATCATAAATAGTTGTATCGTTTTTAGGTAAGGGGATATTTTTTGCTAAGTTGCAGCCAACATTTGTAAAGAAGTTATTAAATCCATTAGCAATATCTTCTTTCTTTGAAATTCTCTTGTTTTTTATAAAGTATTCTGGATATGTTAGCTTATTTTTGCATTCGTTACTTACTTCATTTAGTATTTTTAGATTAACGTAACCCAAGCACAGAGTGGTATAGGAAGAGTAATTTGGCAATGCGAGTGATTTTGCACGGCACTAGCTGCCCTAACTGGATTAATTTATGGTCCGTAAGCTTGCACAATAATTAACGCTAGGCAACGGCCAATGGCAAATCGGTCAGTGACACTCCAGTGCAGCTGGATCTGACAGACGGAAGCGTTGAGTGACAGATGCGAGTAAGTTAGCAAATATAAGGCACATTATTGTCAATACCAAGCCAAATATTGCAGTAACTTCAAAATATCAATTTATATGTCCGCTAAGCCTAAACAGTTGCATTTAACTGATGCTCTTTCTGCAAGAAGCTAAACTTATTCCCGAGACCTGACAATTAGCGCGCACGTACTCAGACGTACGCGCGCTTCTGATTGGACGCTCATGTAAACATGGCCACGGGAAGGTTGAAAGGGGCCGAGAGAAAAGAAAGACAAGCACTGCGGCAGAGCCAAAGTAAACAGAAGCACGATGATGGTTCGAGCAGATCGGTACATGAATCGATCGAGGAATGCACACCTAACGCAGACACTTTTGCAACTGTGTGATGAGCAAATTGTGTTTGGAAACATTCAGTTGGCCGAACGGGTTGGGTTTAAAGCGGATTTACTCGAACAGTTCGCTGCGTCCGCTGCGCGTGAGCTTGCGTCGTTATGATCATATTCGTAGAACTTTCCGAACTAACGTCGCTGTGATATTGCCCGACACGGAGACGGCAATCCTTTCTCCACACAATGGCCAACCTGCGAATATTGACTCTGCTTTCATCCAGTCGCGCCGCCGGCTGTACATCCGCTAGGCTAGGCAGATTACCGTTAGGATTATCGGCACCTGGGGCTGGGAAGCCAGCTGTCTTGTCGACGTGGGGACAAGACGTCACAGATTTGGGTCAGAATTACCAGTACCAGGCTCAAGAGAGGGCGAGGTGTGTTACATCGTTCTACAACCAGAGCGCCATCGATGTTGCTGCTGCGAAGGTAAAGTAAAGATGTACCAAAACGGGCACATTTTAAATAAATTGTTTATATTATTACTTTACGTCAACTGGCAAGACCTGATTTATATTACACATAATAATATTAACACAACGTAATAGATAAGTGACAAGCAAACACTTTGTAGCAGTTTGTGGATGGACTGTCTGTCTGTCTGCAAGGTGTATGACAAATTGTCAATACCTATGTCAATGTACTGTCTGGGACCCCTACACCGCTACACAAATAAACAAATAGAAATGATCCAACACTGTGCAGCTTGATATGTCTTACATCGCCACCATAATACATCAAGTGTAACCAATATGCTCTGAAGAAATGACGCAAAACTATGCATGATATACAAAATAGCAAATGGCCTAGTGGGTATACCAGCAAATAAATATCTCATTCCTGTAAACACAGTCACTAGAAAGCAACATTCCTTGTCCTACCTTATACCTCACTCCAGATGTAATTACCACTTGTATTCTTTTTCCCAAATACCATTCAACTTTGGAACTCCCTCCCTCACCATGTTGTAAATAAAAACAGCCTTGATTCCTTTAAGAGCAATATCCAGACGGCATTATCCCACTTTTTAGATATAACTAGTTATTTTGCACGCATTACTGTTTACATGCACTAATTATTGTTCTGATACATTGCATTGCACCAAAAACGAATAAAAGATATTTCAGATTTTTCCTGTTCGCCCGCCTGTATCCTCAGCATGTTGAGGCTAGGCGGTAACCCGGAAGAAGAAGAATGTACATCATTATTTTACAACCCCTAATTAATTCTTCATATTTACTCAGTACTTTATTTTGGTATAATTATATGCATAAGAACTCGGGTAATCTTCAAGTTATGTATGCTCACAATCTAAGATGAACGCGTTGTCGCAATGTCACATCAAACTAAGTGAGGGAACCTGGGCTCAAATCCTGCTAATATTTCAAAACTTGGACAAGTTCATCAGCTCTTTGTTGCTCCATTTCACTCCGGTGTATGACGAATGATAACTTAGCTAAAGTGATTAGATTAAATAATTAAGATAATTGTATAGATAAATCTATTCTTTGCTTCTTTGCATACTTATTGCAGCATGGTTGCATACATCGTTCCAAGGGAAGATGAGATGATGGGAGTTTGATTTGAACAAGTCACCCGGGGGGTGGGAGTGTGGTAAAGCACTTTAAGCAATGCTAAAATTTTAAGTACTTGCATTTTGCCTTTACCTCTGCAATAATAACATATTTGCTAGTAACGTAGTATAGCACAGACTATTCAGACACCAAATTAAGTTGTCTGTGAGGCAGTCAACCACACTGAAGTGACTGTGTATTACTAATAGCTGCTCACTCGCACAATGCCCTTAATTACCGTCTAACTTATTTATACAGCTAAGTGAACTGGACCAATATAGAGTGACTGAAATAGCCCAGACATTAGAACGGGGAGCAGAATAGTTCAAATACAATTGTCATGAACACATTGAACAGGAGACCGAAATTATATAGAACCAGTTAAGCAGCTTTGCCATCACACCTCAAATATAGACAGAAAGTACCTCTTCTCTCTTTGTATATCAGACAGTGGTGAGTCTCGCTCTGACTGTGATCTTCGATGTCCTTCACTTTTTTGTACTGTCCTGTCTACCAGCTACAGTGTGTGTTATAGTCTCCGCTGTCTTCCATTTTTCATCTCCAGTCACCTGCCAATCCCTCGAAACCTGTCCAATGCAGCCTGGATTGTTCTCTTCTTTTCCCCCTCCTCTCCGGACTGTGTCAACTGTTCTTCCCCCGTTTGTTCTACATGTCACATGGGTCACAGGTAGCTTCCTCCTCACCAGCTTTGTCAATATAAGACTTTCTGTAACTTTTAACAAGATTTAACAAGATTTAACAAGATTTAACAAGATTTAACAAGATTTAACAAGATTTAACAAGATTTAACAAGATTTAACAAGATTTAACAAGATTTAACAAGATTTAACAAGATTTAACAAGATTGCCACCTAGAGATTCAACTCTAGATGGCAGGTGGACTAGGAAGCCATTTGGCTTATCGAGAGTCCAACCTATCTATCTAAGTATACCCCGCCCGTCTTAGGTATATGTCGATTTTATTTTTAAATATATTAACACTACTAGCACCTACACAATCAGCTGATAATCTGTTCCATTCGTTTACTGTTCTTTGTGAAAATGAAAATGTTCTAATATCTAGTCTACACTGCTTCTTTGCTAATGTAACTCCATGTCGTCTAGTTCAACTTCCTCCCTCAGTTCCTCTGCTCTTTGTTTAAATCTATTCTCTTTACTCTAAGTTAAAAAGCTTTTAGGAGAACATTTATCATTAAACAAATTTGTTATTAATTAAATTGAATTTGTGCTGTTTCAAAATGAAAATATCCATTGCCTTATTATCGAGGACATTATTTCCATGACACACCAGTGACATGGTGTCATGGTGTTGACAGTTTTCAGGTATTCAAGATAACTGTTGAGGATCTAAATTTATTTTGAAGTGTATCATTGGGTTTAAATTAAGACAATTAAAAGCTATTAATTAACAACATTATTGAAATGGTCCCCTGACCCAGCTGTTTGGACAGATCTGTTCAGCCCTGCTCATATAAAAATGCAAACAAATACTTTTCCCTACTTTTAGCTATTAGCCTGTTTGTTGATACAAGAAGGCAGTGCAATAATTATGGTCAACATGTTTGGAACATGCTTTAGTTGGGGAAATAATTGTCTTACAAAAACAAATCCCAAGAACCCAGAAATGTATTTCATTCAGAATTAGAGATGATACATTTGATACATAGTGCTTTTGTCTTAAGAGGCAAACAAACTTGCTGTGGTTAATAGCAATGATATAAGAAATACTGGGGGAACTAGCAACAATTCTACTGCCTAGGTATAAAATTTGGTGTCATTTGAGAATACCTCGCTACTGAAGGTATTTTTTCCCTTATAAAACAGTAGATGAAGTGCAAAGTCTTCGAAGCTTACGTAATGCAGTTTAAAGAATGTGGCCATGACCCGTCTCTTGTCATATCCACAGACAGCATAGATCTGTACGGTTTTTGTACCGTACCAATTAGGTTCTAAGAGTTCAGATTCAGCTGTCAACTTGATACGGAAACAACAGTTCTATTGCCCACTTCCCCTTAATACGAGACAGCCACCTTTTTACGTGTCCTAGATGCATCACTGCTTGCACGTAGGATGAGTATCGCATATACAGTATATCTAGGCAAACTCTGATGGTCTGATGTGTACTGGTGAAGTTTTTTTGCTTAGTAGGCTGTTACCCAAGGTTTTACAGAGGATAAAAACATTTCCTAGCCAGTCACCTATTTGTTTCGTAAGCATACATATGTATGTTAAATAAAAAGTCTGACATACATACAAGACAGGCGAAATGTTTATTTTGGATCTGAAATAAACTACAAACACATGTGTGACATCCATTTTCAAAGCATAACTGACAATATCTGATTTTTAAACACCATTTTTTTGCTCCTTAATTCTAAATTTTACCTGTCTACCACCCGTCCAGTGATATTTCTACTGTCCAAGAGACAGGTGACAGCTCTACATAAAGCTATGTTGTTGCCCCAGTTTTCAGCCAATGGGATATTGAGTACTACAGGCTACAGATGGGATAGGACCCAGGGGTGAGAGGGGTGGGAGACAGACAAGAAGAGGGTTTCTATACAGATAAGAGGAGAGGAGAGTGAGAGAGTACTCATCACAGCATCAGTGTGGTCACAATTAGACAGTATTCAGCAACTCAACTTACTAAACCTTATATAACATCTGTTGAGTATTTTGATTTTGTTGCTGTCCATTGTCACTTATTCCTCCATGTGCTGTGGTCCGTTTCCTTTGTGTTAAGCCATTGTAAGTATTACTAATAAAGTTATAAATAAAATCATACGTACCAGTCACATGCTAAGTTGTTAGCGGTCGTGATTTCTAATCACCACTGAACCAATGCGTCTAAAATATAAGTAAATAAAAAGTGTAACCCCATTAATTAGACAAATTCTACAATCACAAATTACAGTAGGCATTTACTAGAAATACCTTGCCGTTGCGGAAGACATGTATTTTAAATCGGATTGACAGTGCCATAGTGGTAGACAGCCTTGGTGTCACCAGTGGCTAGTCTTCCCATTTTGACAGTCGGCAAACTGAGATTATTGTTCTATTTTGAATCATTGAATCTGTATTGGTGCTGTAACTAGTATAAGTCATGTAGTTACTAGATGATATGTCCACACATTGCATTGTGTCATAACAGTTTTTACACGTGTAACTCTGAATTAAACGGGATACAAGAAACCAACTTATATGAGCTGGGATAAGCGGAGATGTTGAGGTGATAGGGGCATTAAACGTGTCAGTGCTGCCTGTGAAAGTCAAAGAAGTCAGCTGCTTATTGGTCAAGCCTCAGGGGCATGTTTCAGTATGACAGCTGTCAGAAACCATAAGATTGCACTACCCCTGGTAGTTAAAATTACCTGGTTAGTAAACCACAGGAATCATGTTGTTGATTACAGTTGCAGATGGATAGATTGTATTACTTTTAGGTACATAGAAGCCCACAATTGTCTTTTGTTTCCCTTTAAGTTTAAAGCTATTGTTTAAATATTTTCTACAACTGAACAACTAGATGCTGAGCAAATGGTTTGCTTCAACCATTTCAACGTTTTTATACAGTTTTAAATGCCCAATAACTATTTGCTGGAAATATTTGTGAAATATTGAATGTACGACACATAACCGTAACTGTTGTTTTCAAACACATCATTTAAATATTTTTAAACAATCCCCATCCCTTTAATAAACATGCAATGTATTGAATACAGTTTAATGAGAAATAACATGAATTTCTGGCAAGCTTTGCTGTGTACTGATAGTTTAAGAAAAAATTAACCCTTTGCGATCGTACGACAGGAGGGCGTTCGGATTGAGAGGGGAGATTGCACTCTGGCACGGGTCTCGTGAACAAGATGAAGTAGGCATGCTCCACTTCTGTCACGTTTATATTATGTCAATACAGGACTTGACAGATCTAGGCATCTGGCACAACCTATTTTGAAACAAGTGTTTTAAGACACTTTGAAAACAGCCATTATGGGCAGTGTTGGGTGGTGACAGTAGGGCATTTAAATTATTCTCATGCCTGGTCTGGTTTGAGTGGTCCTTGACAAGAAGAGACACTGCATCATTGTCCAGAAGCTGGTTCACATTCAGAAATACTGCAATGCAAACAATTTATTTGTAAATAATTATCTGCATAATAGTTACCACCTTCTAGAAGATATTTTGTTGATGGAAACCTATAAACTGTACAATGGAGGTTTCTGCTGTGGCAGTTGCACCTGTATGCATAGCTTTATGCAGAGACCTGTCCACGTTTGGACGGGTAAAAACCCTTGTGGACGGGTAGAAATATAGGTGGACTGGTAAAACGAGAAGGAGCAAAAAATTGTCTTCCAAAACCATAGATATTGTCAGTTATGTCTTAGAAGTGAGTGTAAATGTATATGTGTGTTTGTAGTCCATTTCAGGTCATCAGACCCTGTTTAAAGTTTTAACAGTTAACATCCATGTGTCTACCAAAACATGTGTGACTGGCAATAATTTGGTCCCTGTCCATATGTGAAACAGTTCACAGTTTATTTGGGTGGTTGGAACTGGGTCATAAATGGAAAGGGCAGAAATGGTATACAAACGATAAGCTAATTTTCTGGGTGCAAATGAATATGTGTAGCTGATTATGTACATATAAAATGTTCTGTTTGTAACTGATTGTGATTTCGAAATAATAATGTAAATGATTGATGTGTGTTGGTATATTCTGACACTCATTATCTGAAGAAACTACCACAAAGGCATCTCAGACATTTGATCAAAGTCAGGTGCATATATACAGATTATTAAACATTCAGCACCATGTACCCAGGGTATATTACTGTATATACTGCATAATTAACACATTTATACTGATTCTACTTTTGGAGCCCCGGTAAACAAATCTCACAGTGCTCTGTGAGATTTGTAACTCATAGTGTTATTTAAAGTGTACTTGCTTTATATAGACTTAACAAAATATTTATGTTATCAATAACAAGTATTGTATATAAATAATTTTTTTATATTCTTATTATTTGTTTCTATATATTTTATTTCTTGTTTCAGCAGGATTGTGTCAAAATCAGGCTGTGGGGCTTTCAAGTCTCTAAAAATGTTGTTGTTATTGTCATTTATTTTAAAGTAAATATATACTTTACATAATTTTTACATGGAAATACATTTTAAACACATTTTACAGCGTGTCATTATTATTATTATTAAATCACTATATCTGGACTTAACGTTAATCAGATATTTATAATTACCATGCATGTACACAGAAAAGCTACACACTCCAGCCATCCTGGATTTGATGATGTTAAAATATATAGTTTTATTACTACCTAGAGGTAGTTTATATTTTTATTACCATTATTATTTATTGTATTCTGTTCAGCTTTAATAACAAAAAAGTAACTGTTACTTTACGTACATTTTGTTGCAGACATCAGTGAGACTGACACCAACAACGATGCTGTATTCAGGACGCAGTGCTGACGGAAGTCATCTCCTGGTGAGTAAATGTAACACTATCTGTGTCCCGAACTACGCATACTTAAGCACCATTCCACGTATCAGCTGTGTACCATCTTCTGACTTGTGATGGGGCTACTAGTGCGGAAGAATAGGAAAGAACTCAGTTTTCAAGAGTGTACGTTTATGGATTAATAAACGTCTTGTGAAAATAATCTTTAAATCAAGAACAAAATCGTAAAACCGTAAGACATTATCTAGACTTGACGTCATGAAATGTGGGCATAGCTTCATAATAAATGCATAATATTTTATGAAATATTGACGCCTATTTTATGTACACACAGTACAAGTTGCAGGTGCAATAATTATTGAGACAACACATCAACATAATTTCCTCGGTCAATGCCTTGCCTTTGAGTGGTCAAGCATGACCATCTGGTAATGGAATGCTACAAGGCTAGTCCCAGTATGATGTAGCATGCATTCTATAGTTAGGACTTGGACAACCAGAGCCTGTTTTGAACTTGTTAGCAGAATATGGGAAGATAAATTTGATAAAAATGTTAATTGTAAATTAAGAGTTTAAGATCGCTACTAACATCTCAATAAATGGTTTGTCATTCAGGTGACACCAACACTGGCCATTTGCAGGCATTTCTTTCATAGTAAATAACAAAGATAACTGGTGATTAATCATTTAGAATCAGACATTGCCCCTAATCCACTTATAATTGGACTTCAGTGTTGCCAGTAGTGGTTGTGTTGTCAAGAGTGAGCTGGGTGTTGTGCAGAGACATGAGACATACCCTGGTAGTGGTGGTGTAGTTCATCAAGTGTGCCAGGCTTGACTGTCAAGTGTTTACCCTGGCAGTTGTGTTGACAGTGGCATTTGGTGAATGAGTCTGGGGAAAATGACGCAATGGTTAGTTGCACAGTGCATACAAACTTGTCTGCATATGTGCTCAGATTATTCAAGTTTTATATTAGCTTCATATATATATATATATATATATATATATATATATATATATATATTATATATATATATATATGTTATATATATATATATTTATATATATATGTGTTTATATATATATATATATATATATATATATATATATATATATTATATATATATATTATATATACATAACTATATATATAATATTATATATTATTATATATACATAAGTTATATACAACAAATTTAATTTTAATCTTATTTCTTTAGTTCATTTATTTACAAGACAGAGCATTAATTTAATCAAATAAAATTGTGTTATTGACATTTTGGTATTAATTGTACATTATATAGATATATACATTATATATATATATATATATATATATATATATAATGTGTCAACTTGTGTTCACGTGATACTGCATCGTGTGATTATGCATTTCCTTCTGGGCTTTTAGCCACGCCTACAACGATTTCGAAAACGCCTCGTGGTCGATGTGTACACAGAGTTAAGCGCCCTTACTGCGTCTATTTTCAACCCCTAAATGGTACACGCTTTGTCGCTTTAAGAAATGTCTTTTTTAAATGTTACGTTGTCCAGTGACATAGTGTCTCACAAATGTTTTATTTACATTTGATTTGAATTGCAGGCATCGCCAGTGTCGCAATAAGAACCTGTCGTATTCATGTGTCACCAACCCTGCAGCCACTGAATGGGCTTATCGAACTGAAATGGTTAAACATCACGTAATACATTAAATACGAACACACAAACAAGCAATAAATGTATGTGGTCCAAAGTCTTCATGGCTGTGTTGAGAGCTGAGTTATGTTTGACGACTCTGTGGACGTTTGGCGCTTCTTTGACTGCAACAATCCAGGGGCAAGTGATTACAGTGATTTACTGGTGGGAAGGATGAGTCAGGTTGGGTGTTAGTGATGTCTTTAGTGGACATTGTATCTTCACGTGGTCTCGGTCCTGGCCTTCCACCATCACTGAATCTCCCCAGTACCACTGAAAAAAATCCCCACATGTTCTAGTTTAGTTGATCCAAATCTTCTTTTTTCAATGAAACTTTCCTGCTTTTGTTAGATTTTATTTTATTATTAATTTTATTGAAAATCTGTATTTCAGTTTGATTAGGTTCTATTTTACAGTGAACTTAATTAGTTAATATTTAGTGATTCAATTAATTAACATTAAATATTGACTTGTTGTATATAGTTTAATGTGTTATGGAAAAAAACCATCATAATTCAATAAACAAAAAATACAAATGTCTTTACTCTGAGAAATTGACATTTATCAAGGACAAGCTTGATGAAGGAACACACTTCCCAGTGTTACTTGTTCAAATTAGATGAGTACCTACAGAGCTGAGTACCTATACAGGAGTTATACTCTGTACTTTGTGTTTACTGCGCAGTGATGAGTACCTGCACAAGGAGTTATACTCTTTACTTTGTGTTTACAGCACAGTGCTGAGTACCTACACAAGGAGTTATACTCTGTTCTTTGTGTTTACAGTGCAGTGATGAGTACCTGCACAAGGAGTTATACTCTGTTCTTTGTGGTTACAGTGCAGTGATGAGTACCTTCACAAGGAGTTATACTCTTTACTTTGTGTTTACAGTGCAGTGATGAGTACCTGCACAAGGAGTTATACTCTGTTCTTTGTGGTTACAGTGCAGTGATGAGTACCTGCACAAGGAGTTATACTCTGTTCTTTGTGGTTACAGTGCAGTGATGAGTACCTTCACAAGGAGTTATACTATTTACTTTGTGGTTACAGTGCAGTGATGAGTACCTGCACAAGGAGTTATACTCTGTTCTTTGTGGTTACAGTGCAGTGATGAGTACCTGCACAAGGAGTTATACTCTGTTCTTTGTGGTTACAGTGCAGTGATGAGTACCTGCACAAGGAGTTATACTCTTTCTTTGTGGTTACAGTGCAGTGATGAGTACCTGCACAAGGAGTTATACTCTGTTCTTTGTGGTTACAGTGCAGTGATGAGTACCTGCACAAGGAGTTATACTCTGTTCTTTGTGGTTACAGTGCAGTGATGAGTACCTACACAAGGAGTTATACTATTTACTTTGTGGTTACAGCACAGTGATGAGTACCTGCACAAGGAGTTATACTCTGTTCTTTGTGGTTACAGTGCAGTGATGAGTACCTGCACAAGGAGTTATACTCTGTTCTTTGTGGTTACAGTGCAGTGATGAGTACCTGCACAAGGAGTTATACTCTGTTCTTTGTGGTTACAGTGCAGTGATGAGTACCTTCACAAGGAGTTATACTATTTACTTTGTGTTTACAGTGCAGTGATGTACCTACAGTTAACTTTTCTTTGTGGTTACAGTGCAGTGATGAGTACCTGCACAAGGAGTTATACTCTGTTCTTTGTGGTTACAGTGCAGTGATGAGTACCTTCACAAGGAGTTATACTATTTACTTTGTGTTTACAGTGCAGTGATGAGTACCTTCACAAGGAGTTATACTATTTACTTTGTGTTTACAGTGCAGTGATGAGTACCTTCACAAGGAGTTATACTATTTACTTTGTGGTTACAGGCAGTGATGAGTACCTTCACAAGGAGTTATACTTGTTCTTTGTGGTTACAGCTACAGATGATGAGTACCTCACAAGGAGTTATACTCTTTACTTTGGGGTTTACAGTGCAGTGATGAGTACCTGCACAAGGAGTTATACTATTTACTTTGTGTTTACAGTGCAGTGATGAGTACCTTCACAAGGAGTTATACTCTTTCTTTGTGTTTACAGTGCAGTGATGAGTACCTTCACAAGGAGTTATACTCTTTACTTTGTGTTTACAGTGCAGTGATGAGTACCTTCACAAGGAGTTATACTCTTTACTTTGTGGTTTACAGTGCAGTGATGAGTACCTGCACAAGGAGTTATACTCTTTACTTTGTGTTTACAGTGCAGTGATGAGTACCTGCACAAGGAGTTATACTCTGTTCTTTGTGGTTACAGTGCAGTGATGAGTACCTGCACAAGGAGTTATACTCTTTACTTTGTGTTTACAGTGCAGTGATGAGTACCTTCACAAGGAGTTATACTATTTACTTTGTGTTTACAGTGCAGTGATGAGTACCTGCACAATGAGTTATACTCTGTTCTTTGTGGTTACAGTGCAGTGCTGAGTACCTGCACAAGGAGTTATACTCTGTTCTTTGTGGTTACAGCGCAGTGATGAGTACCTTCACAAGGAGTTATACTCTACTTTGTGTATACAGTGCAGTGCTGAGTACCTACCCAAGGAGTTATACTCTGTACTTTGTGTTTACAGCGCAGTGCTGAGTACCTACACAAGGAGTTATACTCTGTACTTTGTGTTTACAGCACAGTGCTGAGTACCTACCCAAGGAGTTATACTCTGTACTTTGGGTTTACAGCGCAGTGCTGAGTACCTGCACAAGGAGTTGCCAGTGCGAATTGCTCATCGTATCGCTGGGTTTAGGGGTCTACCATTCATTGTGGGCTGCAATCCAACTATACTCGCAGTGGTAAGTGTATTAACACAGTGGAAGAACTGTTTGATTTTGTACAGTAAAATTACAGTTTTAATGAAACACTTGTTACAAAAATAAGTTTTTGTTGCTGGGTTTGTCGTACAAGTAATGAAGTCTAACAGCATATTGCCCTAGTCTGGCTAGCATGTGACAAGCTAGACCAAGTACGCAATACAGATACATCTTATGACAAGACCAGAAGTTAAGATTGATTCATACTGAAAGTAAGACGTTAAGAATGTTTTATACTGAAAGTAAGTTTTGGTATTTAAAAAGTAAACTTTTCTTGACAAGCCAAAAAAGTTTTAAACTGTTGCATAACAAATTCCATGAGCAAGTTGGAGTTTGTTTGTCTGTGGTGGATTTCTGTATGTGTGATACTTGTGTGTATTTGATATGTTGTTCCTTGCAGCATGAGTTATACATCCGATCCTTCCATCTGCTGACAGAGTTCCCTGGACCAGTAAGTCGCCACAATATATTTTAGTTACTTTTTGGGCTTAAACACTGAGTTGTTCCCAATCATTGCTACGTAAGGTAGGTGTCAATATAAATAATGTTTATCTGCAAATATTTTCATAATTTCATTTAAAATACCGGCTTACGTTAAGTAATGTGTTGTTGTAGAGAATATTTTCCTCACAAGTGGTTTTAATCGTAAGCTCAACATTGCACAGTATCCAGTTCTGATGACTGTTCAATGCGTTTCTCTCTACCTTTACAACCTTGCCTATCCACCATAACTCCGTGGCGCATCAGTCAACTGATGACAACTGGATTTGTTTATTGACTCTGAGATCGATCAACCCTTTTGTATAGATGCACCCTGAGCTTGATTTCTAAGGATGTAGGCATGCCAGAAGTTACCTAATTATTGTTATTATTTATTCCCTGGCAGAAATTTTTAATCCACCCTCTGGAAGTACTCAAATTGTGAAGCACCAATAAATACATACAGGAGGATGTTTAGTTTGTTGTGGCCATGCAGGCTTATTCCTAAAGTAAAGACCTAAACACCAGTCATGGAGGTCTAGGATGAGAAACACTTCAATATCGTCAAACTCTGCATAAGACGTCCGACCGAGTACGTTGGTTAGAAACATGTCTGGCATTGTACGAATTTGTGAAATTGTATTTGTACACATTTGTCTTATTTCCATGTGATTTAAGTATGGCGTCAGATGATACCTGTTCTAATTGCATTACCTGTGAATTGTTCAAGGTGGCCGCTGAGTGCCACAAATAATTGGTTGATCATTTGAACTACCCCACTACAGTTGATCACATTGGATGCACATCAGAGTTGTGTAATTTCTATTTATTTCACATGCCTAATGATTTTGACTAATTTTAAGCTGTGGACTATGTTGTATATTTAAGTAATTCCAAGTTGTGTATTTAACCAATCCAGAGTCTGTGCTGTGTATCTCTGCAGTCGACTGTCATTCCATGATGTGATTGGTCGGTGTGTTATGGTGACCTGTAGAAACTAAGTGTAATACACGTCTCAGTCTCCCTGTCTTCTACTTATACTAACAGTTGCGAGGAAGTGACAGGAATTGATTGTCACTAGGTAGGCCTTATCTGTGTCATTGTATCGACAGATCGTGGACCATGACACGGACCTGCAGTATTGTCGCATGGTGCGGGACCTTCTGGAGGACCATAGTGACGTGGTGACACACCTGGCAGAGGGCTTCAAGGAGTGTCGCAAACACATCCAGGTACACCCTGGTCACTTGGGTGATTATTTGACACATACGCACAACATGCATGCACACACATATACACACACACTGACACACACACACACACACACACACACACACACACACACACACACACACACACACACACACACACACACACACACACACACACACACACACACACACTGACACACACACACACACACACACACACACACACACACACACACACACACACACACACACACACACACACACACACACACACACACACACACACACACACACACACACACACACACACACACCACACTACACACACATACACACACACACATACACACAGCATGCATGCACGCACACACACACACACACACACACACACACACACACACACACACACACACCAGTCCATCAAGAGTACTGAGACCGTCATCTGTCATTTCACAACATTGGTAATTTAATTCACCCTCCTCTTCCAGAATCTTTCAGAAGACATGCTTTAAGTCATTGGGCCCTTTAACCTCATGGATCCTGAACCACGATGTGTCGTGGTTTTACACTAGTGTGTACAATCATCGCTAGATGTCATTAGTTTTTCGTGGAAATTTCGTCAAATTATACCCGGATGTAAACGGAGATTTACCGATAGTTTGACACCAAGTTTACATATATCTATCAAGAAAAATGGTACTTTCTAGCAAAATCAAATCAGCAGTCCATTGTAGATGTTTCACTATTTATGTTAGCAAAGTTCATGAGCAAGAATTCCAGTTATTTAGTTAGCGTGTCCGATGATTTGGATGAAAATGTGAAAAGCAGCAGCTATGTTGACAGCCGTGTTTTACATCAGCAATATTTCATCAAATTCTGAGCTGTAAAATAATTGTGCATTAGCCACAAAATAAAACTGATTTTGATGTATCTTATCGTCCATCTTGTTTCTTGTCTGGATTGACATAAATAATTTTCTGATTATTTGCAGTATGTTTTGTAGTCAAGCGGCAGTAATTTTGATGACACAGAGTAGGCAAATTTATTCTGATAAACACAATATAATTTTGCTTTGTACTTGCATGTGCTATATTCCACATAGCACTTGTGATGGCAGTGTCATTTGTGGTATGTACTATTTCAATCCTGATTTGAGAAAAACAGGACCAACTTCCTTAGTGCATAAAATAGAATCCAAATGATGTATGAATGTTAGTTTTTTTCTCATTGAATACACCTTATATCTTGCAATGATATAATAATTGATAAAATAATTGGTTATAATTATGGAGGAATCAACATAACAAATCTAATTTTCATATATATTGTCAGCCATCTTGGATGTTTGATATATGTAAATTATGTACAGCTGTATTAATTAGCTAACTAATCAGTGTATAGATAATTCCTTTCTGGTCCTGATTATATACACTTTTATATAATTGTGATGAACAGTTTTTACGATACAGTTCATTATGTGAACCCATATCTGGTCACAGTGTTGAGGTTTTTAGAAACTCAGGGCTTAAGAGGTTAAATACCCTATCAGATCACATCCAGGGAAATGGAGGAAAGTGTTCTTGATTCAAAGAGTCAGTGGCCTTGATAACCAAAACCACATGCAGTTGGCCAGTTGCTGCTATCGCTTTCTCCGATAATGGACAAAGTGCCAAGAGTGCATTGTGTAGTGTTATTATTGCTGTCGTTGTTATTGTCTCTCATGCTGTGTTTGTCCCAGGACCCGGGTCTCATCAAGACGTTCCTGGACCGCACGTTGACGTCTCGTCTCGCTCTACGGATGCTGGCTGAACATCATCTTGCACTGCACGATGAAAAGGTTAGACGCGAGCACCCGGTTCACATTTCACCCTACAATGGATCAGTTGACATTTTAACAGAGATAGTAATATAACTTAATATATATAGTAACAGAACTTAACAGATATACGGGGTAGTAACAGAAATTAACAGAGATGGTAACATAATTTAACAGAGATAGTAACAGAACTTAACAGAGATGATAACAGAATTTAACAGAGATGGTAGCAGAACTTAACAGTGATGGTAACAGAACTTAAGAGAGATGGTAGCAGAACTTAACAGAGATAGTAGCAGAACTTAACAGAGATAGTAACAGAACTTAACAGAGACAGTAACAGAACTTAACAGAGATAGTAACATAACTTAATAGAGGTTGTAACAGAACTTAACAGAGATAGTAGCAGAACTTAACAGAGATAGTAACAGAACTTAATAGTAACAGAACTTAACAGAGATAGTAACAGAACTTAATAGAGATAGTAACAGAACTTAACAGAGATGGTAACAGAACTTAAGAGATAGTAACAGAACTTGACAGAGATGGTAGCAGAACTTGACAGAGATAGTAACAGAACTTGACAGAGATAGTAACAGAACTTGACAGAGATGGCAGCAGAACTTAACAGAGATAGCAACAGAACTTGACAGAGATAGCAACAGAACTTGACAGAGATAGTAACAGAACTTGACAGAGATGGTAACAGAACTTAACATAGATGGTAACAGAAATTAACAGAGATAGTAACAGAACTTAACAGAGATGGTAACAGAACTTAACAGAGATAGTAACAGAACTTGACAGAGATGGTAACAGAACTTAACAGAGATGGTAACAGAACTTAACAGAGATAGTAACAGAACTTAACAGAGATGGTAACAGAACTTAACAGAGATAGTAACAGAACCTTTTGAGGCCAACTCACTGTTTGTATCAGACAATATAGCGTCTAAAAGTACTACTTTCTTACCAGTGGATTTAGTATGTTAATTGTGAATAAATAAAGTGTTAAAGTTCATTTCTTAGCGTTTTGTAATATCAGTGAAAATGTCAGAAGCAAATACTATTAAATTGTAATGATATTTTGACATATATCTGACACTGATGTATTATGTGTCTTGCTTGGTATTTCAGACGTGATGCACAGCAAGTATAGTTTCTATTTGACTTACACCAGCTGTCAAGGGGTGGACACCTGATTCTACATCCTACTGGCATTTCTAAACCACTCACCCTTGTCTCGGTTTATTTCTTTTTCATGTAATCAGTTTATGGGTATTTCAGTTATTGACTTAAAAAAACAACACCGTTTCCGTGGATGTAAAGCCTGGCGCCAGTTCCTTTGACATCTGCTTGTTTAATACTTCCTTTGTTGTACGGGGGCACAGCTTAGGGAAACTTTGAGATAAACTGTGGTGGCCTGGGTACTAACACTGGGTTGGGACGATAGGTGTGGGTTCATTCGTGCTTCTGGATGAGATAAATAACAGTTTTGGTGCACTAATGAGTGGGTGCCATTGACAGTGAGTTGACAGCCACTTGGATAGCGGTTACCATGACAACAGATGGTTATTGTATCCGTGATGACAGGTGGTTGTTGTAGCCATGATGAGAGGTGGTTGTTTTCCACGACAACAGGTGATTGGTGTATCCATGACAACAGGTGGTTGTATCCATGACAACGGGTGTTTGTCGTATCCATGATAACAAGTGTTTTGTATGTCAACAACAATAGGTGGTTGTTGTATCCATGACAACCTGTGGCTGTTGTGTCCGTGGCAAAAGGTGGTGGTGTCTCCATGGTAACTGGTGGTTGGTGTCTAGGGGTGTGCAGAATAGCAACTAAGCAATGCTATTGTTTAACTCTAAAAATATAGAAGTTTAATTATGTTGCTAATTACAACATAACCACAGAATAGATTATAATATTAGTAAAAAACAATAGCAAACCAGTAAGTTTGGTAATTTCATAATTCATTATGTGACAGATTGTCACATGCCACTGATAATCTCAACTGATATTTTGACAGACCATGAATTCACAAAACTCCACCAAATAATGTTGTTATCAATATGGTATGATAGCAACTATACTGTATTGAATCCTGTTTTTATTACAAACTATTTCAGTAACCAAAAACTAATTTCAAGAATTTGCACGTCTGCAAACCTTTGGCATATCACAGAGAGTAAAATAAAGTGTGGAATGTGCTTTTATAAGTTTAATTCACACGTATGTTGGCTGAAATGTGGAGCTTCAAACTAAAACCAGATGATTACCGGGTATACAAAAATATGCTAACTGGGTATATCTATTGTATGATTTAACTTACTTTGGAGCATAAATTTGCCAATGAGTACGACGTTTCGACCCGTCAGCTACGGTTGAAACGTCGTACTCATCGACAAATTTATACAAAAGTACAGTCATTTGTAACATTACAAATTTAAATTGGCATTATTATAGAGAATCTAATGTTATTGCATGCATATGAGACAGGTGCACGTAGATGATGTACTTAGGGCACAAGTCTAAAAAAAAGTCACTGGGGACCATTCATCATTGTTGTTAAGAACTCTTAAACCCGATTTTGCACTTTAAAATCAATTTTGATCCTTAACAGTCGTCTAGAATACCTGAAACTGTTTATACCATGATTCGCCAGTGAGACATTGTCACTGGTGTGTCATGGAAATAATATCGTCAGTAATACCGCAATGGATATCTGTGTTTAAAAAAAAATTAAATTTAACAATGGATTTTATTTAATGACAACATTTCCTTAAGAGGTCTTTAACGTAGTGAAATAATCCCCAGGTTAAACACGTGCTCATGACCTTTGTGCTCATGACCTTTGACCACACACAAAATCAGTGAATTGTGACAACTGTTTATAGTGTTTGTGACACTTTTGTTGCAGCCCAACTTTGTAGGTATCATTTGTGTCAACTTCTCACCGAAGGCGCTTATTGAGAAGAAAGCCGATGCAGTAAGGTGAGCTTGTGACATGCAGATGTGTACATTACTGTAAATGAAATTGTTAGTCACAGGACGCGAATTTAGGAACTTTTTATTGTATCATTGTGCACGTGATGGTCCCCGGGAGTCATAATAACCAACCGGTGGTACAGAACGTTTAAGTGAATTTATTGTTAATGATTAATACTACATTTTGCGGCATTTTTGCAACTAGATAAATGTAGATTTTCTATTGATGTTAATAGCAGTCTTTGTGGTGTAATTACTTAATTGTATGATACATGATTAATATGTCTGTGATGGTGATTTATGTGGTTGATGTTATTTCAACATTTGAACAAGATTGTAAGTAATTTCACTGGTAAATATTGTAAATGAAAACCCCCCATAAAAACAAGTGAAGTAAGCACTAAGCAGCAAGAAAAACAAATATTTATTTTGTTGTATACATATTCCAAAACATGTACAATTAAGTGCAACGGTAATGTATACAATGTGTACACATTGCAGGGAGTTGTGCAATGTGTATATTAAAGTGCAACATTAATGTGTACACATGGCAGGGAGTTGTGTACACTGAAGTAAAACATTAATGTACACAATGTGTACACATTGCAGGGAGTTATGCACAATGAATTACAACATTAACATATACAATGTGTACACATTGCAGTGAGTTGTGCAAGCTGAAGTACAACATTAATGTACACGATGTGTACACATTGCAGGGAGTTGTATAAGCTGAAGTACAACATTAATGTACACGATGTGTACACATTGCAGGGAGTTGCAAGTAATGTACACATGTGTACACATTGCAGGGAGTTGTGTAAGCCGAAGTACAACATTAATGTACACATGGCACTTGCGAGTTTGACTGAGACAACATTAAGTACAGATGTGTACACATTGCGGGAGTTGTGTAAGCTGAAGTACAACATTAATGTACACGAGGGTACACTTGAGGAGTTGTGTAGTGAAGCAACATTAATGTTCAACGGTACAATTGCAGGATTGTGTAAGCCGAAGTACAACATTAATGTACACGATGTGTACACATTGCAGGGAGTTGTATAAGCTGAAGTACAACATTAATGTACACGATGTGTACACATTGCAGGGAGTTGTATAAGCTGAAGTACAACATTAATGTACACGATGTGTATACATTGCAGGGAATTGTATAAGCTGAAGTACAACATTAATGTACACGATGTGTACACATTGCAGGGAATTGTATAAGCCGAAGTACAACATTAATGTACACATGTGTACACATTGCAGGGAGTTGTATAAGCTGAAGTACAACATTAATGTACACGATGTGTACACATTGCAGGGAGTTGTATAAGCTGAAGTACAACATTAATGTACACGATGTGTACACATTGCAGGGAGTTGTGTAAGCGGAAGTACAACATTAATGTACACAACGTGTACACATTGCAGGGAGTTGTGTAAGCTGAAGTACGGCACTGCGCCTGAGATACGCCTGAATGGTCATCTCGACTGCTCCTTCCCCTACACGCCTCAGCCTCTAGACTACATCCTCCATGAGATGTTCAAGAATGCCATGCGGTTAGTCACAACAACAACCTACATCATCATTGTCATCGTTGTCATCCTCATCATCATCAGTGTTGTTGTCGTCATCACTGTTATCATTATTATCATCTTTATCGTAGTCGTCATCATTCTCAACATCTTTGTCAGCAACAGTTGTTATATCTACAGCAAATTGTTATATTTACTACCATTGTCATTACCAGATCATTATTGTCATCATCTTTGTCATCATCATTATTGTCATCATTGTCATCATCATCATCATCAGTTGTTAAATTGGTGGAAGTGTGTGCACGCATTATCCCCCATTTCACAAAGTTACACACGTGTTGCTTCAGTTGTGCCAGATTCCTTCCTGGCCTGGACCGATAATCTGTCCCAGTTGGGAAATGTTGTGCTTCCATTAACGCAGTAGACGTGTGATATACTTGCAACAAGTTTAAAACACATCTTAAGACTTATTATTGCAAGATGGCATTTAATGTTTAGTTTGTATTTTTCTTTATTAATTTTTATTTAATTAGCTTTAATTTTACTTATTTGTTAAGGAATAGTTTACAAGTTAACATATTTTATCATACAAAATACATACGTATTATTTGTACATACACAATGTTTGAAGGGGCAAACAGGAAGTCGTTGACTTTTCTATAACAAAAACATATCAAGTCAGATCCATCACATTTATTGTAATTACTTCCCCATCAACCACTGACCCACTGACACCTCAGACAGTTCCACTTGCATCTGAAGCCTCTGTGTCGATTTGACCACATGATGACACACACCTGGATGAATATATAATTTCTAGTCAATTTACATGGCCATGTATCATATTTTACGCAGTCACTGGCATCACTGACCTGTTCATTGAGGCTATTTGCAAAAGTATCCGGGGTAAACGTCCTCATCTGCATAAAGAAAATTTCAAATTAACCCAACACTAACAAGCATAACTGACAATAGCGTTCAAAGCGAGTTTTATATGGCACAGTGAGACACAATTAAATTAAATAAATTGGCAATCAAACCCCAATGCAAACAAACGTGTCATTCTTCTGTCTAAGTGAACATTTTGAATGGAATTGTCTACACATTTCCATGTTCGCACACGTACAGCCGCAAAAACAAATCGATTTTAGTTTACAAGTCAACAAATTTTGTGTCTCCACCTAGTGGATAATACGAGTGAAACCAAACAAATTACACCAGGTGGCGCCACCGTTTTGCCATTGCCAAAGAACCATGTTTCATCAAGAATTATTTTTTAAGCATACTGTATGTTTAATAGAACGAATACAGTATACATGATGTAATTGTAATTCTATCAGTCAGTGATGTATGTATATTACCTTGTAATAGTCATATATCTATGGGAAATAGAGCATTTTTGTCAGTCGGTAAAACATATATGTGAAAATATGTCCATGTTACAGGGCCACGGTGGAGGGGAACTTAGACAACCGTGAGCGAATGCCTCCTATCACTGTCACAATTGCAAATAATGACATCGACTTTGTGATCAGGTATGGTCAGAAAACTGTGCTGAGGAGGGGTGGGGGGGGGTAGAAATCTGAACACTTTGGGTTATGAAAAATAATTAAACTGCCCTGGGAGCCAGACGTCGCATGCATAGGATGAACTATTCTCACAATCTCTCTAGATGTTGTGGTGTTTATGTAACTCAGCGATAAACGTTTTGTTCCATGTCGACTCGTTTCTTTACAGACATGTCTTCTATTCAAAAACCATCTCTGTTTGTTGATTTTTTGTCATTTTTGAGGCGTCCTCTGTTGTTTTTATCACATGTCCACCATTAGTGACATTTGGCATTGACACCAGATAGAAGAGATATACACTGTACAGCTTTCAGTACGTCTCCAGGTAGATAGTGTACAACTGCTCAGGCCAAAGCTACATTTTGGCATTATGGAGTTAGACAGTTGAGGCCATAAGGTGAATTTTTTAGTTATAAAAACCATGCAAGCCTATTGTTATTATAATATGTTTAATGTATATGATATCACACCCATTGTTTTAAAAGCATAATATTTTAAGTACATTTGAACAGGTTTTAATATATCCGGATATTTTATTAAGATAAAAAAAAATCATACCCAGTTTTGACTAAATTGCAAGGGTAGAATGTTACATGTTTGCGTTACTTTCTCGCTGCAATGATTCGCCCATGATGGCAGGATTTCCGACCGAGGTGGCGGCATTCGCAACGACTTGGTAAAGAAAGTTTGGAATTACGGCTTCACAACAAGTGGCGATACGGATGATTCCCGCGTCAGTGGGGGCCTCTTTGGCCATGTCATGGAGAACCGAAATGTTGGACCCATGCATGGGTGAGTTAGGAGGATAGGATTCACGACATCGATGTAGAATAAACTCGTCGATTTGTGAAAGGGATGGTGCCAGCTCCTCTGTCTAGAATTGACCGAGTAGTAGTTTGTGAACGCAGGAAAGGTATTGCGGTTAACTCTACTCACCTTGGTATTCTTGCCAATCAAGTTTTTTGAAACTGGATGTGTTGTTTATCAGTTGAACGAACCAGGTGGCATCTTTCAAATTGCAAGCATTGTTTCGAGCATAATAAAATAACTAAGCACAAATTGGCAGGCATGTAATATTAAATGTAATATTAAATGAAAAAATTTGACCTAGGAACTGGCACGTTTTAACATGCTTTAACATTTTATCAATAAAACAAGTGAAAAGCAATCGTGCTGCTTATATTTCTGGTGTTTGCAACAAGTAAAAGTAATGTCTTTTATAGTGCTGTATCCAGTTCTCATCCACTAGGAAGCTTTCAGCCATGCTGCAGTTAATGCACAGATTGTTCATGCACAAATATCCTGTCCACTCATTCATACAGTTGAATGAACTGAAGTGATGTAGAGTGAGTGACTAAATTAACCTGTCCAAGGTTTAAGACAACAGTTCAAGGTTCAAATGCAAACTCAATTGAGAATTTGCAGCTCTACCCACTGTGCATAATCACAGATGTGCTATATGCAATGGAATCAAATTTCATTCAAGATTGTTTGGTGATGTATCAGTCCTTTTAGGAGTTAAACATAATATCCTTCATTTATGTCAGGAGATTTACTGAAAAATTCACCATCTAAATAACTGTACACCTTCTTTCATATTATTTGTGTGTTATGTTGATTTTAGTGGTAGTTTCAGTTTTAACCGCTGTGTTCGCAATGTTGCCTTCACATGTCTTGTTTTTGGTGCAGGATTCGTGGTGTAATTGACTCCTCAAATTCACTTTTTAATATGAGTGTAGATAAATGCAAATGTTGTTATTGTAATGAGGCATCCTTCAGAGTGAACCTGATCACTCGGTTCGGTTCGGTTTGAAATAGGATTCTAGTTAACATGCACAGTGTGTGAAGAAAATGTTGTTTGTGGTTTCCTACAGATACGGCTTCGGTCTGCCAGCGTGTAAAGCGTACGTGGAGTATCTCGGTGGCTCCCTCTCGCTGTACTCCATGTACGGCATCGGTAGTGATATCTACATCCGCCTGCGACACATCGACGGCAAACACGAGAGCTTCCGAATCTAAGTCATCCAGGCCTGAAGTCGACCAGCTTGGGTCATTCTTCGCCGTCGACTTGGTTGGTGCCAATCAACTCAAGACAGACACGCAGACAGAACCAAGAGGATAGACAGTTGTCTTAACCGAGACCAAGCGTCCGTGTTCAGTCTTACGTGATCGAGTTGAGACAAGTTGGGTCAGCTCTTGAGATGGTGGAGAATGGATGGACATACACCCCTGCAATCGTGAAATACGACTGGGGAGTGACTGGGACAGTTGTTGAAATTGTGTGCAATGAGAGACATCTAGGAGTGTATACCATACATACGACCTTATTCATTGACACTTGTGCGACACGCGGGTGGGTTTGTGGACCAGACATTCAGCTCGTATATATCCAAGGTCTTCCTTGATTTGTTTTCTATGCTGGATAGTTACTGCTGACTGTGCTTTCATGTGACGGGTAAAGCTAGGATTTTGTATGTACAGAAACGCGACACAGTGGGAAAACAATTAATGTAGTGGAAATAAATCACTTTGCGTAGGGTTGTCAAATGGACCCGCACGACAATCAGATAGGACGTTTCCAGAAGTGACATATCTCCAACGCCATATGCAATGTCTTTATATGTGGAATCGTAGCTTTGTGTTGTTCTAGTAGTTGTATTGTGTCCATGTGCTGAATCTGTGTATTGGTGGAGTGTGGGAAGATGAAAGAAGTTGAAGACTAGTGGAACACGTTTACATTTTCAACGGTCACATTGGTACCCATTGGCATCTTGTTGGGAACGACGCAGAAGTGATTTTCACCGAGTGCTGATTTGCTCCACAGTATTGACGTCACTATCCGGCAGCTACCATTTTTGTGAAGGAGACATTTTAATCAAGTCCCTACCCCTAAATGTTTTGTTACAAATGTTGCTGAACAGTGACCAACGTGATTGCATCTAGAAGTGTGTTACGATGTAACATTTATTATGATAATTTGCCGCATGGAAACCTTGATCAAGATGAGATTGGTAGTCTTGCAGTAAGACATATATTAGCATATATACCAGTTAATTAACTGCTCAGTATGTTCTGCTGAAGGGATGTGTTGTACGCCAGTACAATCTGAAGACAAACACAGGTAAGTAAGTAAACTGTTTGTCAGAGTATAATTTGTAACCGTGTTATGTAGTATATATATATCACATTTACAGATTGGTACGTGAAATTTGTTGATATTCAACAGTATTTTTCTGGTATTAAATACCGACTTAATATTTCTCATAATGTTCTGAAGGGACTATTTTTAATATTGTGGCATATACTATTGTTTGATTTCTACAATCCACATGTAATACAAATCTGATTAATTCTTGGAAGTTTGTTTGTTCAATTTCTAACGCATGCATAACACTTACCAGGGCAATATCTGACGTAATTACACCCACACACACACACATATATATATAATTTTATTATATATATATATATATATATATATATATATTAAAAACTGTTGCGATTCCATACTATTCAGGGAGTTCCACATTCTGTATATATGTATGGTTCATACAGAACTCCTTGAATAGTATGTAATTGTTTTAGTTTTAATAATGTTTTCGTTAGTTAAACATTGAAAGGTATTTGGTGACGATGTGGTACATTACCAAACAATTTTACTGAAAACCTTGTTTCGTAGTTGTTTTGTACCAGTGATAATTGGATCAGTTTTATTTGGATTTACCTTCAGTTTACTTGTCTCTTGTTTGGTCTTTTTTACCATGGGCATGGTAACATTATATAGGAACATAGAGTCACTGTGTGGATGTGGGCTCTCATTCACTGCGTTGAGCGGGGCTCTTGCAAGTCACTGTCCTGTTGAGTGACACAGTTTCCCGTTGGTCGTTAACGATTTGGCGACGACAGCTTCTCGAAATTGACGTTCTTGGTCGGGGTGAGAATGTTCTACTCCGGTGTCCTTTATGAAAGCGTTGGCGTAAGTTGGTCCTTTGACGACCTGACAACATGGCGGACTGGTACTTCCGGTCGGACCAGTCGCATCCGCACGTTGCCAGTCGACCATTAGGGGACCGAATTTCGTACGCGGTGTGTTGACAACGGAATTGACAACTTTCGCGGGTAGTTTCCGCACGTAATACGGCATCTGAAAACAAACAACCGACAGTCGTGGACACCTGTTTAGGCTGTCAATTGGGCTTAGCTCCCGCTTTCAGAATCACGAGCAACACACAGCAATGCACCCATTAGCTATGGATAATTGTGTGTGTGTTTGTGTGTGTGTGTGTGTGTGTGTGTGTGTGTGTGTGTGTGTGTGTGTGTGAGCGCGCGCGAGCGTTTGGGCGCACGCGTGAATAGTAAAATCGCAATTACTCTACAAATATGTCTGTGTTTGATAGACGTATATATATATATACATATATATATACATATATATATATATATATATATATATATATAATATACTGTGTGTCTGTACATATAATGTTTATATATATATATATATATATATATATATATATATATATCCTTGAGGCTAAATCTGGTGACGTCATCACGTGATGTTCCTGCTTTGCCTACGTAACAACAGTTGAACGTATGACGTTGACAGACGAGCTCCGTATGGCTCTGTTCAGCAGAATCGACTTGAAGAAATTGACAGCAGCGCGACAGGCAGGCAGGAGTAATTTTGGTCACGAACTTCTTCGCCAGAAAACATATTACTGAAAGTCTGAAACTCAAAGGTGCGGTCTTGCGCTGTTGGAATTGCAACGCAAGTTTGTGCCTGGGCGGGTGTTTCCGCAATTGTCACGGGCGACTGACGAAATGTATTACTAATTAGATTCCATATGGTGCGCAGGAGATCTGCTAGGGATAGTGGACACACGTTCACTATCCCTGGCTTCCGATGATGTTTTTTAACACTTGAACGAGCAACAATAGTGCGGTCAGACGAGGGAGAGGCAGACTAATACTGCCACCATTGGTCTCAGTTCCACATATTTCCCGAAATGCTCTGCCACTGTCTGATCTGACGGAAGTGGATTGCAACACATTTACCGAAACGTATACAGCAAATTCCAGCTGTCAGGATGTTTTCTGCTGACTTCTTTTTCACTAATATTTCCTGATAACTGATACATTGGGCCATCGCAAGGTGGTAACGACCACTCCCAACTCGGGGCTTTTGGGCGCAGGGGGACAGAAACCCCATGTTCGGGCCTGAAATGAATTAAATTAAGATATTGTGTCATTGTGGGGCCAGACATAGCTGTACACACCACATTTGGCAAACATCACCCTGAGACATTGGGGAAGGCGCCAATTGATTTACGTAGGGTGAGCCACTGACTGCCCCAAACATGAAAAAAAATCGTCCTTCGCCTGACAAGTTAGCGTCGTAAATTAATATTTACAAGTCCTTTTATGTGGACCTTTTTCACATAGAAAACTTCGCACGACCAAAAGCTTCGATTTGGAACCTTTCTCGAAAATTATGCCCGCTGTGGGGGTAAAGCATAACGCACCCCTTACATCACTGATATTTTAATTATCGAATATAGGGTCTTCTAATGCTCTACTATCTTTATTGTATCGACATAATCATGATTTAGATGCTGATTTCATGTTTTCTAAGGTTGCTCAGTTTAATTGTGCATATTTGAATAATGTTGAAGGTCAAGGTCTAGGACAATGCGTTTTACCCCCGAGCATTGAAAAAATCAACCTATGCTTGACCATGTGGCATATAGTATCTCATTTTGTAGCTCTGCATCTCTAGGTGTCGAATCGTGGACCTTGTTTCCTCGTATAATTACGCCGGATGTGGATAAAAACCCTAACGCGCCCCATAAATCACTGACATTCTTGTTATCGAATGTCGGGTCTTCTAATGTACTACTATCTGTATTGCATGAACAATAACGGTGATGTTGATCTTGATTTAATGTTTTTCAATGTAGTTAAGTTTGATT
>JAODUO010000738.1:80000-82500 GCA_025642075.2 Ridgeia piscesae | reverse complement strand
CATACACGAAGACTATATATATATATATATATATATATATATATATATATATATATATATATATATATATATATATTTATATCAATTTACATACACGAACACAATGCGCACGTGTAAGAGAAATGTGTATCTATGTTTGTAAATGGATTTTGTTTGTGTTTGCGTGTCTGGTTATGCGTGAGTGTGTGTACGTGTGCTTGTGTGTGTGAAGCGTGGTTTTGATTATTTTGTGGTTTATTAAATAATTCAATATAGTTGTTGCATAAGGCGTACATTACAGTAGTTTGTTAATACAGACGCATACACATGAAGCTTACACATCCTAGACTACTTCCAACCTACTTTTTTATTTGTTTACTTTTAAGCAGCAACAACAGCGACCCGTGTGGGTCAGACTCACGGCGGTGAACCAGGACGTGTGCCGACCGGCACGACAATGCACTTACTCTAATCACACAAAAACACTCAGTCTCCGCAGTCAATTAGCGTCTGTTGGGTTTCGGGGTTATCGTACAAGTACACATTCCTGAGAAAGTCTAGCATTACGCATGGTTGGATGACGATTTGTACCCCGGGATGTAAGTCGTCATGGTGGCGCCACCCGGTGAGTGCGACACATTCTAATGCTCGTTGGTGATATTTTGGATCTCGTAACTGGACAGTGTGTAAGTAATTTCTGGGCAAGCATGTCACGTCATAGCAGATGAATCCGTGGAATAAACGACTGATGGGAACCCCAATATTATGATCCATTCGCATCCAAAACATCGCCATCAACACGAGCAGCGTGTGGCTGAAATTACGCAAAATTACACCCATGACCGGCAAAGCAGTGGTTTGGAATACGTATTTATGAGTCCATCCTCATTTAGGGTCATCGTCACATGCGGCTTACTGTGTAATCGTACAATCAACCAGATGTTTAACTCAACACAGAAAATCACATGACACACGCTTAGTCACTAGCACTTCGACTCGACCAGGGAGTGGTGTATCTCTGACGTGTTCTGACATAGACTATAGGAAGCTGGAGCATATTAACAATATTAATATTGATGATTATGATACTATAATGACTTCTATGACACCAATATCCACAACGTTGTGGTTTGGACTACAACCCGTCGTAATATCCGGCAAAACAAGCGCCCTCGTACAACAAGTCTTCCCCTTTTTAACCTCTACATAACACACGACACATGTTTATCATTATTTCTCCGATCAGACGTAGCTGTATTGACTCTAACGGGAGAATAGAGAACGGCGCTAGTTCCAACAAGTCACGTGACAAGGACAGACACGTCACTTGACAAGGAGAGTTGATGTGGGTGGAGCAGACGTCTCACAGACTCAAATACACCCGGTGTAGTGTAGTGTGGATAGAGTGGACCAAGATACGAGCCATGCGGGTCAGTGCGGCGCTACAGTGGACAGCGACTGTTGTACTTCTGTCCAGCGGCGGTGGTCAGTGTCAATCGACATATGACGAGGAGCGGTCGTCATGTGTGTATTCGTTCATCGTACCTAATGGTCAAGCGGAGGGTCGGTGTCCAGGCAGGGGGCAGTCGATGGAGACACTTCGTCTGAAGGCGTCGTTGTCACAGATGCAGCTCGACATGGAACGGATGAAGCTGAACATTCAAATACTGCAGGTGAGTCTGGGAGTAGATTGGTGGGAAATAATTTCGTCATGGCGCACGTCTTAACCGGCGACGTCGCACATCTTCCAGTCTCACGTAGCCCCGTTTCTACTGTCACAGTCTCACTTTGTAAAGTCTCTCCTGTCCCAGTCTCACTAGGCTCTGTCTCTCTTGTTTCCAGTCTCGTATGAGCCAACTAACAACAGACAAGGGAAACGGTGCAGCAGAACAAAGTCAGCCGACCACCGAAGGTAGGTCCCAGACACCGTGTACTGATCTACAGGCAGTGTATGGGCGAGATCTTTCTGCTGCGTTTAATACAATTAATAATGACTAAATGTTAATGATGGTTCAATCTTCAGTCTCGACTTTGCTTGTCTTTGTGTGTGTGTGTGTGGTGTGTGCGTGTGGTGTGTGTGCGTGTGCGTGTGCGTGTGCGTGTGCGTGTGCGTGTGCGTGTGCGTGTGCGTGTGCGTGTGCGTGTGGTGGCGTGTGCGTGTGTGTGTGCGTGTGCGTGTGCGTGTGCGTGTGCGTGTGCGTGTGCGTGTGCGTGTGCGTGTGCGTGTGCGTGTGCGTGTGCGTGTGCGTGTGCGTGTGCGTGTGCGTGTGCGTGTGCGTGTGCGTGCGTGTGCGTGTGTGTGCGTGTGCGTGTGTGGCGTGTGTGCGTGTGTGTGCGTGTGTGTGTGCGTGTGTGCGTGTGCGTGTGCGTGTGCGTGTGCGTGTGCGTGTGCGTGTGCGTGTGCGTGTGCGTGTGCGTGTGCGTGTGCGTGGTGGCGTGTGCGTGTGGGTGCGTGCGTGCGTGCGTGTGCGTGTGCGTGTGCTGTGCGGTGCGTGCGTGTGGCGTGCGTGCGTGCGTGTGC
>JAODUO010000738.1:50000-75000 GCA_025642075.2 Ridgeia piscesae | reverse complement strand
ATATAAAGGGAAATATAATGCTTGGGCGACAGCAATTAGTCGATCAGAGGCTGTCTGAGCCACACGGAAAATTACAGAAGCCAATACTGATAACAGGGTGGTATGGGACGGATGCAGTCTTGTGATAAATTTCCGTCGATAGTACGGCTTTTATGTAATATAACCTGCCAACTTGTGCTTATGCCTGCGGGTAGAGGGGGCGCGGCGCGTCTAGAATATTCAGAGCAGGTCAAAATTCGTGGTACTTAATTAAATCTTACGTATTTTTTGCACGTTTCTCGTCCATAGCGATCAGCGCGTTTTTTAATGAAAGGAAGACAGTTTCTTCACTGTAGAAAACAAATCAGTTAATGCCAATACGACTGTTTGCTCGTCTACACGACAATAGCACTTATTATATTATTATTTCATTTTAACAAAAGGCAGAATAGAGAGAGCTAACAACATTATTTTACGTAAAGACGTGCCTGATGAAGGCAGCATTTTAAACTGGGTGTGAAACAAAATAATCCTATTCAATGATATACCGTGTCAGCCAATCACTAAAACGGTATCCTTGACACCTTAGCCGCCACATGATATAGGTTGCAACGTTGGCAGAGTTCTGACACAGGCTTAGAAAACCATATTATGGTTGTATAGACTCTGATAAAAGTGATCATTCCTCATTTTACATTGTTACTTATTTGTTATGCTATCGTACATAGCTGTCAGTTGTTAGATTTGTCAAAACACACTGTGTCATGATTTTCTGTAACACACAGTCTTTTACACAATTATGTTCCATGTGTTTGATAGAAGGCACTGGTAAAAGTGATGGTCGGTAGTTTGTTTGTATCTATTACATAAACGTACGTACTCTGGACACAGTCCTGACTTTGGCTGATTAAACGACATGGTTTACAGACTGTCAATAAATGACCTTCTTACAGGTGCTAACATAGTTTTTGGGAACCAACCACAAGAAGTGATTGTATCTTTTTTTAATCGACTGTGGACGAATTCTTCCTTGTTAGAAAGAAGATTGTAACATATGCTTTTGGTGATCATCAACACTCATGCTCTGTGTCACAAATAGATATGCGACGCACGCACGCACGCACGTACGCACGCACACACGCACGCACCCCCCACACACACACTCACACACAGACACACACACGCACGCACGCACACACAACACACACACACACACACACACACACACACACACACACACACACACACACACACACACACACACGCGCGACACACACACACACACACACACACACACACACACACACACACACACACACACACACACACACAGGATAAATCTGCGCGGACCGACTACTGTGTAGCCGTCTAGCGGTAGCCGTCCGAGGAAGACTGGCGACAACAGTCGGAATGTCACATGAAGAGGTATATTTGAATGTGCAGTCAGTAAAAATATCACTTATTTGAAACAGCCGGTCTGACGAAACTCTTCATCCTCAGTGTAATGTTTTGCTGAACTTTGCAAGCATGATGTAAACATTAACAACGTTGAGGAGTGCCACAATCCTCTTGTATAGGTTGAGCCAACAATTGACGCCTCTCGATATTAGACTGGAGGATTAATTATATAATTGTTAAGGTTTTCCTGCAAAAGCATCCAATTTTTGAAGAATATTGAATTCAGTCACGACATTTCATCTTTTTGCTGGAACCGAGCTGGGCTCCCACAATGCTATGCGCGTGGCATTGACAAAGAGTGCCTAAGTCATGAGATTTGAAACTGCCACTAAGCTCGTACAGCCACGTCAAAGTCGCTACGTGAAGGGTTTTCGTAGTTTGTTATTTCAAATAAAAGGCCTACTACTTTTTCAGCAATTAAACCGACTAAAGAACTTTTCCTGATTTAACATAGTTTTCATTTTTTTCTCAAACGTTTAATCAATTCATAAGTTAATCTGCGACAATGAGATGACAGCTACAATTACTCAACTTATTACTGGTTAGTCAAAACGTATTCTCGGAGCGGCGGCCATCTTGTATTTGCAAATATGGCTGCTACAACGGGAGCCAATCCAACGAAGAATGACATGACATGGTCACACCTAACGCGTGTCCAAAAATGGATACTTGCTGAACAATAACTCACTTGGAACCGTGAGGATTATCATGAAAACAATTGTGATAGACTTTATAAACCAGTTTTAGACTATGTTCACCAGGTGGCGCCAAGTGTCAACGGGCGAACAGTATTCGCGGTAAACAAGACAACCATCGGCAGGACGTAAATTATGTTAACACTTTCATTTGTTTTAGTAAAAATGATCACCATTTTATTGCAGTATGTAGTAATGTATTTAGCTCGTCTGAAATGTAAAATGAGGAAACGTGATGCGAGAGATACGGAAAGAAAATGGGAATTGTTTCAGTTGCTGAAACTAATTATATTACATGATATCCTCAAAACGTGCGTTATTTTAGGAGTTTAAATGCCCCCCCCCACTACACACACCCAAATGTTATATAATTGGAAAGCCCTGCATCTCCCCGTCACGATTAGGCCTGTCGTAGAGTTGTCAAGTGGTGCAGTAAGCGTCAATCCGTGGTCCGACAAGGTCACCATTAAACGGAACCTGGCTCATGTGTGTCTTCGTCCAACGCAGGAGAGTTACTTACGACTGAGCATTTTGGTAATGGGTTTACCAAGATCTTTTATCTCACTAATGCAGCCAACTCTGGCAAAATCATGATCCGTGTATTTAGCGAAGACACAGAAGTAATTGTTCTACTGGTATGTTTCGTATATCAGGAGGTGAAGATGGAGCAGTGTGTTATGTCACTGCTAGGCCACAGTGTCTACAATAGCATGGCATGCACGCCCTCAGCAATTGCGACATGACATCATATCCATATACCAAAGCCAAGATCAATGCATTAAACACCTTGTTCACTGAATATTTCCCACGATAATGCATTGGGGGAAGTGGGTGCGACACAGGCGGATCCGATGGAGGCGACAAAAACGTTGCATGCACTTTTATGGTCAGCCACTGGGGACATCCAGGGAGTTTGCCCACTTCATACTCTCCGTCGAGAAGAAGAAAAGTCCCAAAGTCATATTTTGTTGGTCATGCTGTAGAAAGCTGCAGACCAGCAAGCCCCAACTAAAGAGTTAGTTGATATCATTCAATTCGGCTAGGAGAGCAGGAATGGCGTCCCAGCTCATGGTATAGGGCCTGCAAGTGGGTCACGGTACATGGCGTGACTCCGCGCGACTGGAGCTTATTGGGGACTAAGCGAGACTAATTGGGGACTGGACACAATAATAATATTCTAACGATGGATGACAGTTGTAGCTTCCGACTGATGAATACTAGGAAAATCAGTTCATAAATATATTGTGTTATACGTTTCTTATCTTAAATGTCCGATTTAATATTGAGTTTAACCACACTATCATAGACATATAGCGATTTACGTAGTGCAGATAATCGACATGATGCTAGGCTGTATGTGTCTTTTACGGGATTTGCGTTTTACATTGCTGTACGTTGTGGTTTCGATAAGCACTTATATCTGACAAGTTGTCTAAATGCACATAATCATAACATATGTATACGTTTGGCCCAAACAGGTTGTACTGCGCGAAAAATGGCACTCTTCATTATTAGTCAAGATCGCCAAACACAAGTACTTGCCGCTATTGCCATGGCAACCACCATAATAATCGATTAAAACTCATGATTTCCGTGATCATTGCCACCGGCAGTGTTCCACTGCTTTTGCTTGTAATAATCCTTCGGACAATATAACTGAAATACGCTATTTCGGAACAGTTCGATTATTACGACCAAAACAAAACAAAGTCCTATATGTTAACATGGAGTATATGGACCTCCTGCCCCCAACTGCCCCCAGCCTCGTTTTCGCGCGCGAGACTTGCACGCCCTATTGCTTAGGCTGACCTATTTCCACCAAACCTGAGTGATTTGATTCACTATGAATGTAGAGTGCTGGGCAAGAAATGCAACATTGAAGTATGTGGATGTAAAAAAGCATATCTTTCGTACACATCATAAAACAACTGCTCTGACGAAGACGGCTGCTGCTATCCAAACACCATCATAGAAGAGGCTTAGGCTGAAGACGAGGAGGGTATGGAGAAAGAGAATGCTGAAGATAATGATTTAAGGGATGAGAGGATGAAGATGTAGAGGAATAGCTTGGATACATGAGGTGTTGAGGATGATTTTGTTTATCCTGATTTCCTGGATGAGGTGTGTGATTAGGTAAATTATTATAATGAAGATTATTATTATTAAGCGTTACCTGCACTTAAATTGAGATGCCCATAAACCTCATGCGTATAGCATAATTTGTAAAGCTAGCTTTAGCTATTGTTGTATATATATAATTCCTTGTAACCTACCTACAATGACTTTCAAACTACTTAATGCAAAATTTCCCACAGAGAGAAATCTGAGTGCCAATTTTAGTAATGGTGCTTGCACTAAATACTATATGTAACATGTTTGACTATGTGTATCAAATAATTAAAATTATGACTGAACTCTCTTTTCTCTTTAAACATGTGGGAAATATTGAATGATTATCAATTTATCCAGTCATGTTCACGAACAAATTAAAATATAATCTCATAGAAATTTCAATTTGTTGTCCACCGAGAGGTCAACTTTGACGCGGACCTATCCTTCAGCATCTGATATTGACATTGAACTGAAACACAAATGGATTATACATCCCGAAATACCCATAAAAAGAGGTATTACACATAATTCTAAGACAGGTTGTTGTAAAGTATTTTTTTAAGATCTGACCATTGGCCATCTTTGATTTATGCAAATTACCAGAGTTGGTCATATTAGCCGTTTGGGCGGTCAAGCTGAATTTATTCTCAGACCTGATCAGCTCAAATCAACCAACACGTTCATAGGTTAGAAGATTTATTTATTAACCATTGAACACATGTGACTGTTAAATTAAAAAGTTCTTAAATGTATCACTGTGCGATAAACTTTGGGTGCGTTGAGAGGTCTTTTCCTCGCAATGGATTTCTCTAAAATTTTAACACGGTTGTTTTCTCACCCAACCTCATCTTTTTAGCCAGTATGTGTGGTTAATATATATTTAGTTTGGCCATCCTAATGCATACCATGCCAACCACGCGATAGTGCAGTTCCGCTGAAGAGTTCCACTTCATTACTGCCAATATATGAATAGTCAGTTCACTCATTTGCATATGACCACCATACAGAGACATATCATGATTGATAAATTACATAAATTGGAAGTTCCAGTAGCACTTGTTCACTGGGTTCTCAATTTCTTAACCAATCGCCCACGATGTGTTCGAGTGGGTGACATAAATTCACCAGTGCTTGTTAGCAACACAGGTGCGCCTCAGGGTTGTGTTCTGAGTTCATTTGTGTATATTTTGTATACTAATGACTGTCGGAGTATTGATCCATCTACAATGTTTGTGACGTTTCTGATAATTCAGCCATGCTCGCTCTTTTGAGTGATTTTGCGTCATACCAATGATATCTTTCTTCAGTGGTACGTTTCTTCAGTTGGTGCAGTACCAACTTTCTGCATCTCAATGTGTCCAAAACGAAAGAAATGTGCATTGACTTCCGTCGTAATAGAACTGACATTAGTCCCATTGTCATCAACGGTGAACATGTGGAACAGGTTGATTCGTTCAAGTACCTTGTTAGATCAGAAATTATCCTTTACAGAGCATGTTACAGCCGTGCAAAAGAAATCTCAGCAGCGACTGCACGTTCTTCGAAAGTTGCGAGCTTTCTATGTTGACACAAATCTTCTTCTACGTTTCTACCGTAGCATCATTGAGCCTCTCATATTGTATTGCAGTACTTGTTACTTTCCGTTGATAACCGTACCAGGCTTGTAAAAATCTCACAAGTTGCTGCCAAGATTTGTTTATCTACACTAACGCTCTCCCAAATGATCGAAGAAGAAGAATCTTGAAGAAAGCTCGGTTTATCGTCGTGAATCTGATTACCCGCTCTTTAACCAACCAACGGGTTTACTTTTTGTGTGGTTACATTTTGCATTTCATCTGTATTTTGTGACAATCTTTTCTTTACATATTTTAGAGGCGATCATGAGTTGTACGATGTATATCCTTTTTAAGGACATTAAAGTGAATTTAATTGAATTCAATGGCAATTACTCTGAATGCATTTCATTCTTTGAATGCGAGCAGCGGGAGTCTGGATGGATGGAAGCCAATGGACAGATGCATTTATTCAGGCGCAGATTGTTACACAAGGGAAGGCTGACCCGTATCTTCTGGCCTCTCGTCTCATGCATTATTGCTGACATTGGGCGGTAACCATGCTAACAACATCAAATGTGATAGACATTCATTTTAATCATGCTTCACACAAACAAGGTGCTCTTTTCTTTGTGGTATTCATATAAACGATTAAACACAATTCAAACAGTGGCAAAGTAAAGAAAAGGACATTAACAAATGACTCTGACAGCTGTTGAACCACTGTTGTTTTTGGCCCCATGTCAAGAACATTTCTATGAGTTGTTGTGGTAAATGTGCTGATGCTTAAAGACGTACATTTTGGTCTTAACCATTATTCCATACCTTGGTGTGTATATTCAATAATCATCATATTATAACACAGACGTTATATCTGCAAATCATGAAAGATGTGATGCTATGCCAAGAAGATCACGTGGATGTAAAATAATGGAAAACAATATTTTGACTGAAGTTGGTTTTGTGACCTTCAAAATGACCTATATATTCAAAATCATGGATGGCAACACAGCGTACCGTTTTGTTATCTTACGAACGATCAACTTAGCAAGAATTTATTTGTGCTGATCACTGAACACTATCGATTGATAGAACATGAGATAGTTGCCCACTTGCGAAGCAGAGTTCTATTCTGCGGTTGTCACCTCACTTCTTAAACAATTTCCCCACATGTTGGCAAGTTTTATTTAATCCCAAATCATGCTAAAGAACGACGTTATGTATACTGACATACACACAATACGTTTTTGGTTTTGAAAACAGGCTAACTTTGCAATAATGAATATGCAAACAACCTTTACATATAAGAAAACCACATTTCGAGATAATTACATTTATTTGTTGAATTATCCTATTAATCTCTGTGTAAGTGCAAAGGTTAACACCTTATACCTCAGCCAAATACTTGTCATAACCGTAATAGCGATACTGTTTTGGAAAGACCTATTCACATAGCACGCACGCACGCACGCACGCACGCACACGCACGCACGCACACGCACGCACGCACGCACGCACGCACGCACCCCACACCCACACCCACACACACACACACACACACACACACACACACACACACACACACACACACACACACACACACACACACACACACACACACACACACACACACACACACACACACACACACACACACACACACACACACACACACACACACACACACACACACACACACACACACACACACACATTAGACAGGAGGATTAATTATATAATTGTTAAGGTTTTCGTGCAAAAGCATCCAATATTGGAAGAATATTGGATTTAGCCACGACATTTCATCTTTTTGCTGGAGCCAAGCTGGGCTCCAACAATGCTATGCGCGTGGCATTGATAAAGACTGCCTGAGTCATGAGACTTGTAACTGCCACGAAACTTGTACAGCAACGTCAAAGACGTTACGTGAAGGGTTTTCGTATTGTGTTATTTATTTCATATAATAAGCCTAGCACTTTTCTAACATACAATTTGCATTAAACCGACTAATTAACTTTTCCTGATTTAACATACTTTTCATTTTTCTTTAAACGTTTAATCAATTCATATATTAAACAGCGACGATGAGATGAGAGCCGCAAATAGTCAACTTCCAATGACATCACTGCTGAGTCAAAACGTGTTCCCGGTGCGGCGGCCATCTTTCTGATACAGTGTCAAAGATAACATTTATAAGTCAGTTTCAGGCTATGTTCGCCAGGTGGCGCCAAGTGTCACCGGGCACGATGTAAATTAGATTAGTCTTTTCAGATATTTTTAGTAAAAGTTATCATCATTATGTCGCAGTGTGAAGTAATGTATTTAGCACATTTGAAATTTGAAATGAGGAAACGTGACGCGACAGTTATGGGAATAAAATGGGAAGTGTTTCAGCAAGGACTGCTGAAAGTCATACATTACATGATGGTTCCGTTAAAAAGCAGTCTGTCTGTCTCACATCTGATGCCAGAGCAAGCACACTTTGAAATGAGAGCCGTTATCTATAAGCTGCACCGGAAAGATAAGTTTGTTCTTGTAGACATATAAGCATTGCTTTGCCTGCAGAAACGTTCCAGCATGGTATGAATATCTACATATTACCCTTCCATGGATTGGTGGGACACTCGACTGTGATTATTACTATGATGGCTGTATGCTATTTACAAAATGCAGGAGCCTACAGTAAGTGCACTGCGAACAATAACATATCACTAGATGAAACTAGAATTGTTTGAGTATTTCAATAATACATTCATTAAACAAAACAACTGGGCAATTTTTACAGTTCTTGTTTCCGACTGATGAAAACTAAAAATTGTCCTGGATTTTAATTACTGCCTTGCAAATGCTGATATATAATTGTATACAATTTCTGCAATATCTTCATATTTATCTGTGCATAATAGTATATATATATATATATATATATATTAAAATATATATATATATATATATATATATATATATATACCTCTCTTGCATGCGTATTGAATGCTGAGGAAACAAATTAACACACGCCAAGGATGATGTAAAGTATCACGAATTTTGACCTGCTCATAATATTGTGGAAGCGACGCGCCCCCTTCTTCCGAAGGCAGAAATACAACTTGACATGTTAGATGATTTAAAACCCGTGATATTGACGCTGAATTTTCACAAGATTGCTGCATCCGTACTAATAATCTTTTCCATTTTTACTCCGTAATCTTGAAATGACCAATGCACCACATTATTACCAGTGACACTGTTTCCATCTGGCTCAGCCTCAGATCCAGTAATTGCTAACACCAAGCTTTATGTTTCCTTTTTAAATGTGGGGAAGTTTAGGTCTGCCCTTACTACTACATCCGAGAACAGACCAGTTGTTAGGCATTAATAATCCGCAATAAGTGGCAGTAGATTTCTTATTATTTTGTGTATAGACAGGCATGACTGACCGGAAGTAGCAAGCAGTCCCGGTATAACCTGCCATCTGGCGGATAACTGCAAAACTAAAAAGTATTGCATTGAATAATGCCCCTTCAGCATCTGATATTGACATTGAACTGAACATTTTATATCAGAAATGGATTCTACATACCCAAATACACCTAGAAAGGTGTATTACACATAATTCTAAGACAAGTGGTTGTAAAGTATTTTTTTAAGATCTGACCAGTGGTCTTCTTGGATTTATGCAAATTACCAGAGATACTCATAGTTGCCGTTTGGGCAGTTAAGCTGAATTTGTTCTGCGACGCGATTAAACCAAATCAACCAAACCATTTTTGGGATAGAAGATTTATAGGTTCCTTATTGAACACATGTGACTGTCAAATTGACAATTTCTTAAACGTATCACACTATACGAAAAAAATTGGGTGCGTTAAGAGGTCTTTTCTGTCAATTAACTTCTCTGAAATTTTAACACAGCTGTTTTCTAACCCAACCTCATCTTTTGAGCCAGTATGCATGGTTAATTCATAATGTATTAATTGTTTTTGGCCACCCAAATGTATACCATGCCAACATGCGACAGTTGGTGTTCCACCGAACTGTCTCACAGTACTACTGCGGAACACAAATATTTGAATACTCAGCTCACTCATTTGCATTAGACCACCATTCAGTGGCGATAACTAAGGTTGCAGTACACTATTTGAGTCCGTGCAGCGGGAGTCTGGATGGATGGAAGCCGATGGACAGACGCACTTATTCAGGCCCAGGTTAATATACAAGGGAAGGCTGACTTTTATATACAGGCATCACATCTCATGCGTTGTAGCTGACATTAGGCGTAAACATGGCAATAACAACATATGTGATAGACATATACCGTCATTTTAATCATGCTTCACACAAACAACAAGCTTTTTCTTCGTGGTATTCATAGCAACGATTTCATACAATTGAAGCAGTGGCAAAAGTAAAGAAAAATAAATAAGCAAATAACTCTGATAGTTCTTGAGCCATTGTTGTTTTGGGCCCCATGTTAAGAACATTTGCTTGAGTTGTAATGGTAAAAGTGCTGATGCTTAGTGATTTACAATTTGGTCTTAACCATTAGAAGGCTGCAGCTTATTATACTTTGTTTTAACGCAAACCGAGAACTATTTTAGCAGCATCTATGTGGTGTCTATCTGTTAATATTACATGTTATTAAAGCGTCATATTACACTAAAGTGTATGTTAATATATCTAAATTACTTATATATCGGATTGTTAAATCCTAAGCAATATTTGCGGGTATTCTGGAACAACATCATGTAACTGTATGTTCTTACTACCAATGAAATGAAGTATGATGGTGATATCTGCTTTTATTTTATACCACTATTATTGAAATGTGAATGTGACTGTGAATATCTGCTAGTATTTATACCGATAAGCACTATTGGCTAGGCTACGTTCAAAACATGTCGTCAGTAGCGCCACTGTACAAAGTGTATGCTTATATGTCTAGGCGTCAAACGTGAGTTCGGCTTATAGCTGAATCACTTAATACAAACAGCCGACGCACGTGGGCGCTCATTGACGAATGACTTGGTACAGACGACATACTCGCTCGTGGATGAACTACGTAGTAGAGACGACAACACGCATGGAGAAACTACTTAGTAGAGAAGACACACGCTCGTGGGTGAGCTACTTAGTACAGACGACACACGTGAGCGCCCATCCATTGATGTAGTTGGGACAAGGGAGGGTGTAGCCGCAGTGTGCCTCGACCGTGTAGAACCACGCGCCGCCCTGACTTCCCCCGGCTCCTTCGATCACTTCCGGCGCCTCGTCCATACACTCAAACGTTGCCCTGTAGTTAGTATTGTAATGACTCGTCGTCAAGTAGCCGCCGTACTCTCGCGTCCACCCGACCGGACACTGCTTCCGAGCTGGGATCATCACCTTCACGTGACGCTCTGTCACGTGACACACCGCGCACGGCACGTTGTTATTGAGCAGATTCCTAGCGTAGTTAGTCTGTAAAATGGTTTGAAATGAAGAATCATGCCTAAATAATTTTATGTTTTTATCTTCCCTTTAAATGTAACAAAATTAGATTTTAGTCATATATAATTTATTGCTCATTCATGTTCCAGTGTTCCGCGGTTTTGTATGGAAATCATCTCGATACAATATAATAATAATAATAACTTTACTGTTGAACCCCCCCCACACACACACACATATATATATATATATATATATATATATATATATATATATATATATATATATATATATATATATATATATATATATATAGAGCGACTTGTGTTAGTGTGGTGGTTGTTAGGGGAATATAGGTTTGTATGGCGATGTATAACGAGTTGCGTTATATATAGAGACGTGTAACGATTTGTATAGTGATTTATGGTTATATAGTTATGTAAAATGACTTATGCTTGTAGTGAATTACTTTCGTAGTAGTTGGTTGTTTTATGTAGTATTGTATGCTTGTAGATTCTTGTTCTCGTAATTCATGCAACGAAAAATACCTTCAGAAAGGGTGAGTTGGCAGGGGTCATTTGGTACTCCGCACCGTACATATAAGTACCCGACGTGGACCCGTTCGTATGTTCACCCCACTGGGGGTCCCGGGGTAGACACTGGTAGTTGGCGGCACCCCCCTTGTAGTAACGATAAGTCCCACCAGCTAATCCTGGCATACACAGAAAAAGAGTTGCCTTGAATAAAGAACCCGGACTTTTTACTTTCTATCCTAATCACGATAACAGCCACCTAGAGTCTCCACTCTTCTCACATGTACAGGCACACACGCAAACACACCACGCTATACAAATAGTACATTTAAAGGATTATAACGATTAAAATTCACACAAATCTATGAGGATATTTCATATAGTGTCCCGTCGTCGCCGTAAACAAGATGAGGTTTACAGAAATCATGCTGTGTTGTTACCATTACTTATGAGTATTTGTACGAATACATTTTTGATGGATTCTTTATAAGCGAATACATGACATTTTCCCACCCATGAGTACCTTCTCTGCTACTTTTGTCTTGGAAATCTATGCATAGGTCTAGGTGATCGCCGATTAGTAGTCATATTTTACAATGTATCATTACTACATTTGCTGTTACTAATAACTGTTTCATACATGAATACAACAACGTCGCGTTCCCCGGACAAGTCTTTCTTCCCCAGCGTATGTACACCACGCCGCCAGACGGCGCTTTACGTCCATCTCCAGAGGCTCCACCTAACGTGCGGAGACGAAAGAAAAATATACATTACTAAGCAGTGTGTGTGTATGTGTGTGTGTGTGTGTGTGTTGTGTGTGTGTGTGTGTGTGTGTGTGTGTGGTGTGCGCGTGTGCGCGTGCGCGTGTGCGCGTGTGCGCGTGTGCGCGTGTCGTGGCGCGTGTGCGCGTGTGCGCGTGTGCGCGTGTGCGCGTGCGCGCGTGCGCGCGTGCGCGTGCGCGCGTGCGTGCGTGCGTGCGTGCGTGCGGGGCTGTGTGCGTGTGTGCGTGTGTGCGTGTGTGCGTGTGTGCGTGTGTGCGTGTGTGCGTGTGTGCGTGTGTGCGTGTGTGCGTGTGTGCGTGTGTGCGTGTGTGCGTGCGTGCGTGTGTGCGTGTGTGCGTGTGTGCGTGTGTGCGTGTGTGCGTGGTCGCTGTGTGTGCGTGTGTGGTGTCGTGTGTGCGTGTGTGCGTGTGTGCGTGTGTGCGTGTGTGCGTGTGTGCGTGTGTGCGTGTGTGCGTGTGCGTGTGCGTGTGTGCGTGTGTGCGTGTGTGCGTGTGTGCGTGTGTGCGTGTGTGCGTGTGTGCGTGTGTGCGTGTGTGCGTGTGTGCGTGTGTGCGTGTGTGCGTGTGTGCGTGTGTGCGTGTGTGCGTGTGTGCGTGTGTGCGTGTGTGCGTGTGTGCGTGTGTGCGTGTGTGCGTGTGTGCGTGGTGTGCGGCGATAAACGTGCAGTCATAAGTGCATTAATGTTTGTCATCAGACTTGACGTTGCAAATGCTTGCACAGCGATTTCTCGGAACGACAGTAATCTGCAGACGAATGTGTGTGTGCGTGTGTGCGTGTGGCGTGTGTGCGTGTGTGCGTGTGTGCGTGTGTGCGTGTGTGCGTGTGTGCGTGTGTGCGTGTGTGCGTGTGTGCGTGTGTGCGTGTGTGCGTGTGTGCGTGTGTGCGTGTGTGTGTGCGTGTGTGCGTGTGTGCGTGTGTGCGTGTGTGCGTGGTCGTGTGTGCGTGTGTGCGTGTGTGCGTGTGTGCGTGTGTGCGTGTGTGCGTGTGTGCGTGTGTGCGTGTGTGCGTGTGTGCGTGTGTGCGTGTGTGCGTGTGTGCGTGTGTGCGTGTGTGCGTGTGTGCGTGTGTGCGATAGAAAACGTCAGTCATAAGTGCATTAATTTTGTCATCAGACTTGACGTTGCAAATGCATTGCACCAGCGACTTTCTCGGAAACAACAGTAACATCTGCAGAGAATGTAGGCCTGCGCGGCCCGCCTTATCGATGGGGCTAAGAAACACTGCCACTTGTTCTATGTCAAGTTGCACTGGCTGCAGTCAGCGGCGCGAGTAGAATTCAACACCCGCATTGAGCATTCAAGGTCGTGTACCCTTTGTATAGATCCACACTGCCAACTAGTACACAACACAACACACTGTATGTCTCATGTACAAAAGGCGCCACTGGTACGAACGATCATTTGGGGGTTCCAGTGTTTTCTCAGTTGAAATCTCAATGAACACTGAATGTCTTTTAACTCATCAAGGCCACACTGACTAATGAAACATGATAGGAATGGATAGACGTGACTGACATACCGTTATTATTCCATACTGTAGCTGTTTGCGTTAGTGTACATACTTAGCGCGAGATCCTACCTGCCAGTTGCTGCTTCATTTTGACATTGTCTTCCTTAATTTTGACGTTGTCGTCCCTCAGTTGCCGAACTTCGTTCACCAGTTGTTTAATCTGGGCCTGCAGTCCGACAGCCAAACTCTTCACCACGTCGACGTCAGTGTTGGAGTCGGGTGTCTGGCCACATTCACTGGCAGGAACTTTGAACGTGTACACACAACGAGAATCGACAGACGTCGTGCTTTGGCATCCTGCCTCACACAGAACAGCCAAAAGGAGGACAAACTTGGCGACATGTCTCGCCATGGTGTCGTCTCGGTTGATATGTCGTTACAAGTGACGCAGTCGTCAACACTTGGCTACAACTCTCCCGGACGCATTCACAGCTAACGAAGTGGAACGGCAAAGAGGAAGTATTCCGTGTGACCAATCATGAACTGCCGATGTGATCGCATTATTTGACGGCAACCTACAATCACCACGGTGGGGGTGTGGGTGGGGGAAATTCAAGTTAAACTTATTTTGATCATTCACATAATTTCTACACTATAAAAAACACATACACAAAGCAAAGGTTGTGTAAGGAAAACGATAACTATGTGTCGATCGATAACTGTTGTCACAAACATTACGAGTTTGAAATTCACAGACCTGTCTTTCTCGTAGTCAGTCACAAACAGAAAGTGGCGCCCCCTACACTCAGCCAACGACATCTCTATCGGGTTGAATGTTATCAGCAAGGAGGAATGTCGAGCTTAACTCGCAGTCTTTCCAATATTTAGTTACAGCAACAACATCGACTTGCAGACTAAACAGGTCATACAAACATCGTACCATCCGTTAACGTGTAGACAGGACATTTGCTAATTATGCCAATGTTGAACCAGGAGTACCGTAGAGTATTGTCTTAGCATCACAGTTTTTGTACATATAAATGATCTGCCAAATATCTTTCTGTTTCCGGACGAGTTTCTGTTATACAGGCCTGTACACACTCTAGTGTACCGTGAAGCCTTTCAAACCGATTTATACTCCCTCGATAATAGAGAAAGACTAGGATATGCATTTTAATGGAACAAAGTGCAATATACTGCGAATTTCCTTAACTCCACATATCTTATCCATATCTTATTCACTTGGCAATCATATTTTAAAACAAGTTGACACAGCGGAATGTATAGGAGTAGCCATCACAGACAGCCTATCGTGGTCAAACACACGTCTCCAAAACGTGTAATAAAGCCATGACAGTCTATAATTTTTAAGAGAAATATGAAATCTTATATGCAGGTTCTAAGTGAAAGAGCTTATGTGATACTCGTCCGTAGTTGAACATGGCTTCACAATATTGGACCCACACTTACAAAATGACATAAACACTCTCGAGAAAATACAACGAAGAGCAGCCCGCTTTGTAAAAGGCGACTGCAGATACAACAGTAGCGTAGCAAATATAGTTACAAAACTAGGTTGGTCCTATCTTCAGGAGAGAAGGAAGAACCTCTGTTTATTATTCATGTTCAACATCGTCCACAATCAAATTGCTGTTCCGTCCAGACATTGTTTACATACTACACTCGACATACTTAGCAACATTTCTCTGTCAATGCAGCCTGTCCCCAAACTTCCCTAGTGTACGCTCATTGGTTTTAATGTGAAGCATTAAATACGGCCATTAAAGCGCAAAACAAATACGGCCATTTATAATCACAGTATTGTCAGTCTATAATGTCAAAGTATGTTAATCGTATAGATTACTATCCAACAACACATTAATGAAGACACAGTATGTGGCTATCACAGTTTGGAAGTTGATGGACTTTTCAAATAGTTTAGAGATGAACGGGATAATGCTAATCGGTCTGTACTTTTGTTTGTCTAAAGGATCTTTTTTCTTATACACCGGGATAACTTGCGCTCCTTTCAGTTTGTTTGGGAAAGTTGAGGTCGCAAAGGAGTGGTTGATTAATTTTGCTAGTGGTTCTGAAATTGTGTTATTGCAAGATTTCCTAAGTTTTGCAGGGATGCCATCAACTCCAGTGGCTTTTCTTGAGTTTGTTTTAAAATTGAAAGTATCTATACTCTCAGGGGTGACGGGACTAAAATCATAAGCAGTAGGAGCAGGGATGTGGGCAGTTATTGTTTGGATGTTGGGGTTGTTTAATATGTCATCCGAGATAGGTTAAGTGCTGTGTCTTGGGCGACATTTACATAGAACTCCTTCAGAGTACCCGCAACAGAGATTTGGTCTGATATAATTTGATCGTTTTCCGAGAGAATTATCACGGGTTCTTTTAGGTGCCCATTTTTGAAAGGAATGGTTTCACAGTGTGCCAGAAGTCTTTAGACTTGGGTACACCTGCGCACCTCTCGGAAACGTAATTTCGCATTGATTTACGTTTTAGTTTGAATGAGAGATTTCCTTGCATATGATAAGGTTCCCATTTGGCCGGAGTACGCCATTTTTTTATTTATTGAAAAGCATTGCCTTTTTAAAGGCTACTTTACAAAGTTTGAAATTCATAAACGGGGTTTGTTTGGTTTTGACTGTTTTTTCATTTATGGGGGCATGCTCGTTTAATCCGTGAGGAGGATTTCATGCGCCCAGAAGATGTCATCTACATAATCAAAAAGAGAGGCTACATCAAAAGGGATGACACCCACTGCCTCACTGAAACCCCCCTCATCAAAATGTTTGTATGACCGACACTTAATTTTTCGTTTGTCCGGTGGATGAGCCAACACAATAATAACACAAGAAAGTATATTGTGCAAGTCGCTAATGCAGCATATGAAATATGTGACGTTAAACAGAAAAGATGATCTATTTGTAAGGATAACATCCAAAATTGAAAGATGTGCGTCTTTCATAAAACATGTTGGAGTATTGATGAAATTAGTAAAATCAAATGTGTCGCGTACCATATGCATAATACACACACACACACACACATATATATATATATATATATATATATATATACGTTCATACACGCACACTCTTGCCAGTCTCACGCATGCACGCACGCATACGTCTATTCATCGACGTGTAGATATAGTACTATCGTGGACGTTTGTGCGTTCAACGGTGGTCGTGATAACCACTATGCAATTCACGAAAATAGACTTGACTATATTGATATCATTTAACGTAAATTTCCAGCAAATTGCCTTTGGTTTTGCCGGGAGTGAGCGTTATAAGAGAGAGGAAAAATGACATTTATATAGACGACATAAAAATTGACACTGTAAACAAGATACAATTTTAGGGTTTAATTATAAATAACACATTGAACTGGAGTGCTCACATTAAATATATATGTAGTAAAATATCTAAGAATATTGGCATTATGAAAAAGGTGAAGAACAAATTAGAAAAAAGATTATTGCTAAATCTATATTATATGCTTATCTACCCGTATATTATTTACTGTAATACTATTTGGGGAAGGGCCCCGAATGTATATTTAGATAAAACATATATATTGCAAAAAAATTGTGCGCATAATTAGTCATGTAGGATTTTTTGACCACACAGAAGCCTTTATTTTCAACATTGCAGATAATGAATATCTATCAGATAAACAAATATATGTGCTGCATATTAATGTATAAGCATAATAAGGCTATGTTACCTACCTACCTTATTTAATGATGTATTTGAATTGTTACCCATGACACATAAATATAGCACAAGGCAGAAATTCGCATATAAAATACGGTTCTGCAGAACAAAGTGCAGACAATTATCTTTGGCATATGTCGGACCAAAAACATGGAACACCCTTATCTTAAAGATCTTTAATACAAGGGTCAAATATCTGCTTCTGAAAAATCAGTAATCTGTTATTTCTGTTCTGAATGTACTGTTATTATACGTTGCTTTTCTATAATTACATTAAACTTTTATTTAAATATAACCTTACTTGTTACACACGTGCATCGATGTATTTAATGTTGTGGTACACTTGAAATTCACTATTTCACTATTTTAATTAACTAGTTGCACTATTATGATGTTGCTGTATAGGTGTTCACGAATTATAATTTGCTTCGAAATTGTTAAAATATATGAATAAGGAAAATAAGCACTGTTGCTTAATTCCAATTGTTACATTGTATAATGTCCTTAGACATGTAATTATTACTTTAATGTTGCTGATTATTATATGTACATGACATTATGTAACAATAAAGCTATTACTATTACTATTAAGCTATTACTATTATAAAACGATTGCGTATCAATTAACAGAAATTAAGTGATGTCCAAGAACTAGTTTCAACTAGCAGACTCAGTGCTAGAATACATTACGGCATGTCGGAGAATTCATAGAACCAAAGTAAAGCTACATGTTTGTGACTGCTGTATAGTAAACTCCCACAGTTTATTTGCTGCCCTGGTTCATCCCTAGATTAGAAGCACACACAGATTGGTCCCGTTCTCACGTACATTGTACAATCCATGAAGTCAATCTATAACATGTTCCATGTACGTTGGTGGGAATCTTTGGTTTGCGAATCAGAGCTATCTAAGCATCAGGTAACACATCACATACCATAGCAGCCAGGAATTGTGCATAAGACGTGTTGGTTGGCCTGAGTAAGGCTCAAAAAGCTTCGATGTTATCCAGAGACCATCATTAAAAAAAACCCGATCAGTTCCTCAGAGTAGCTCCTCCGTTTTGCATCTCCTTGGTTGCTGACCTTTCCCCCTGCGGCTTTCTCTGTTGTTCTTTTCTTTTCTTCCGTTTGGTGACATCTGCTCTTACTTCCTTTCATCCTTTCATCATTCCATATGTCGCATCTACTTCTCTCATCTCCTGTCCCCTTGCCCCCCTCCTTCTCTACTGTCACTTTCTCCCCGTCACCTTCATGCATGCCATGTTTTCTGTTGTTCCTTCTCCATTTGTTTTCCTTGCAATCACATTCCTTCCTCTCAGTCTCCTTTCCTCGTCCTTTTTGTCACTACACTGCTCCTTCCTCTCTCCTTGCCATCGCTCGCTATTCCATCTTACTCAAGATAGCACTTACTATCAGACAGCATTTATAGCGTCAATTTGATATGGTCTCAGTCTATTCTGTTTACACATACTGTAAACACAATATAGTCAAAAGCATATTTCCATGGACAATGTTTTGCTTTCCAGCGTCACATATATCTATGCAGAAAACTTTGTTGAAATAGTGGTACATGTACATGTACACACACACACGCACGCGCACGCGCACGCGCACGCGCACGCGCACGCGCACGCGCACGCACACGCCACACGCACACGCACACGCACACGCACACGCACACGCACACGCACACGCACACGCACACGCACACGCACACGCACACGCACACGCACACGCACACGCACACACACACACACACACACAGGATAAATCTGCGCGGACCTACTACTGTGTCGCCGTCTAGCGGCAGCCGTCCGAGGAAGACTGGCGAAAGCAGTCGGGATGTCATATGAAGAGGTAAATTTGAATGTGCAGTCAGTAAAAATATCACTTATTTGAAACAGCCGGTGTCACGAAACTCTTCGCACTCAGTGTATTGTTTCGCTGAACGTCGCAAACACGATATCAACATTAACAACGTTGAGGAGTGCCACAATCCTCTCGTTGGTTGAGCCAATAATTGACGCCTCTCGATATTAGTCAAGAGTATTAATTATATAATTGATCTCGTTTTCCTGCAAAAAACATCCAATTTTGGGAAGAGTATTGGATTTATCCACGACATTTCATCTTGTTGCTGGAGCCAAGCTGGGTTACCACAAGGCTGTGCGCGTGGCTTTGATCAACAGTGTCAGAGTCATGACATTTGAAACTACCACTAAGCTTGTACAGTAACGTCAAAGTCGTTACGTGAAGGGTTTTCGTAGTTTGTTATTTCATGTAATAGGCATACTACCTTTCTAGCAATTAGACCGACTAAACAACTTTTCCTGATTTAACATAGTTGTAATTGTTTTTCTATAAACGTTTAATCAATTCATAAATAAAACTTCGACAGTGAGATGACTGCTACAATTACTCAACTTACCACTTATCACTGGTTAGTCAAAACATGTTTCCGGAACGGCGGCCATCTTGTATTTGCAAATATGGCTGCTACAGCGGGAGCCAATCTAACGGAAAATGACATGACATGGTCACGTCTAACGGGAGTCCAAAGATGGATGCTTGCTGAACAGTAAATTACTTGGAGCCGTGAGGATTTTCTGACAGAAATTGTGATAGACTTTTTAAACCAGTTTTATATTATGTTCGCCAGGTGGCGCCAAGTGTGAACGGTCCAACAGTATTCGCGATAAACAAGATTGCCATCGGCACGGCGTAAATTATATTAGCCTTTTTATTTGTTTTTAGTAAAAATTGTCATCATTTTGTTGCAGTATGGAGGAATGTCTTTAGCACATGTGAAATGCGAGAGGTACGGGAAGAAAATGGGAAATATTTCAGCAAAGACTGCTGAAACTCATATATTACATGATGTTGCCGTTTACAAGCATCTGATGCTAGAGCAAGCACATTTTGGAATGGAAGCTGTTTCCTATATGCTGCAATGGATGGATCAGTTTGAACCCTACATGTGACACAGTCATTGTAGAACATTATCTTGTCCAGAACACTTTAACTCAGCATAATTTCTGCAACACTTTGTTAATGCAGACATGGGATTCGTTTATGTAATTTATTAACATATTGTAGCATATGCATGACTTGATAAAACACCGCTATATGAACATTGCTTTACCTGCAGAAAGTTTGCAGCATGGTGTGAATAACTATATATTACTCTCCCATGGATTGATGGGACAACCAACTGTGAATATTGCTTTGACGGCTGTATACTATTAACGAAATGTTGAACTAGATGCAGAAGGTCAAGTAAATGTTAAAGTTGACATCTCGGTGGAAAAACAAATGGAACCTTCTATGATATATGGGTAGATATGTTACAAAGAATTAACCTATTTTATTAAAATTATTACTGTGACGTAACAAGCAGACAAGCAACACCCGCGTTGCTAGTGGTTCCTCGCCACAACCTCGAACGTTATCGACGACGTCATTCTCCCGCGCAGGACCAACTCTGTGGAACGCACCTCCTGAGGATTTACGTTCCACGGAGTGCATGAACAAATTTAAACCATACCTTAACACATTTTATTTTTAAATTGCTTTTAATGTCTAGTTCCACTATACCTTTTTAGATTGATATTAATATTTTAAGTGGCTCAGCCAGCATATAATTTAAATTATTTATTGATTGGTTTTAAATTTAGATATATACATATATATTTTACTTGTATTATAATATATTTACTTTTTACAATGTGAACACTACTTAACAGAGCTTGCAGTTTGGATTTTAGGGTATAAATAAAATGTATTATTATTATTATAAAAATTAACTCTCAATACGCACCTTTTAGTGAAACAGATTTATTGCACATCATGGTGAACATTTTAAATTTCCGGGAAGAACAATAAAAGAAACACACACACAATATGTATATCATAGAGAGCAAGAACAATAAACGGAACCTGGCATATGTGTATGCAGGTGAGTTATTGACGACGGAGACTCGATACGTTAGAGCATTTTGGTAATGAATTTACCAAGATCTTTTATCTCACTGATGCGGCCAACTGTGACAAAATCATGATTCAAGTACTTAGCAAAGACACATACGTGTTAGTCCTACTGGTATTTTGGGTGTATCTGGATGAGATGGAGTGCGCTGTGCAGGTAGAGCAGTGTGTTATGTCAGTGCTAGGCAACAGTGTCTGCAGTAGCATGGCATGCACACCCTCAGCAACTGCGACATGTCATCATATCCATACGCCGAAGCCAAGATCAATCCACTAAACACATTGCTGAATAAATATTTCCCAGGATAATGCACTGGGGAAATGGGTGCGATGCAGGCGGATCTGATGGAGACGACAAAAACGTTGCATGCACTGCATGGTCAGCCACTGGAGACATCCATGGAGTCTGCCCGCTTCATAGGTCAAGAAGAAGAAAACTCCCAAAGTCAAAGCCCTTTCCTGCACATGTACTGGTAAATTGTTTGGTCATGCTGTAGAAAGCTGCAGACCAGCAAGCGACCTGACGAATCAGTCAATATCACTCAGTTCGGTTATGAGATCTGGGTTGGCATTGCAGTATATGTTATTGCTTAGGCTGACCTAGATCCACAACCTGTGTGATTCGATTCACTGAGAGTGTAGGATGCAGGGCAAGAAATGCAATACAGTATTATGTGGCTGCGACAAAGTATAGCTTTCGTGCACATCATGAAGCAACTGCTTTGACGACGACAGCTGCTGTAGTCCATACATCAACACAGAGGAGGCTTAGGCTGAAGAAGAGGAGGGCATCGAGAAAGAGAATGCTGAAGACAATGACTGATGGGATAGTCAACTGTGAATATTGCTATGACGGCTGTTTACTATTTACGAAATGCTGAATTAGATGCTAAAGGTCAGGTAAAGGTTAACGTTGACATCTCGGTAGAACGCGTTAAGTGCATGAGGATGTCGAGGTTGGTTTCGTTGATCCTGATTACCTGGATAAGGTGTGGGATTAGGTAACTGATTATTATAAAAATTATTATTATTGTGCGTTATCCGCTCTTTAATCATGTATATAGCTTATTGTGTAAAGATAGTTTTATCTATTTGTATAGCTATCATTCCTTGTAACATACCTACAATGATTTTCACACATAATTAGTTAATGCAAAATTTAGGTATAAACTAAGCGAATAAACTAAACTAATTTTTATTTAAGAAATTTCAATTTGTTTTCCACCGAGACGTCAACAGTTGATGTTCCACTGCTCTACTGCCAATATTAGAAAACTCAACTCACTCAGTTGCAGTAGACCACCATTCAGTGGGCGATTACTCTGAACGCAGTACATTATTTGAAACCGTGCAGCGGGAGTCTGGATGGATGGAAACCGATGGACAGACGCAATTATTCAGGCCCAGGTTGCTACACAAGGGAAGGCTGACTGGTGTATTCAGGCATCACATCTCATGCGTGTTTGCAGATATTAGGCGTAACTATGCAATAACAACACATGTGATAGACATATACCGTAATTTTAATCATGCTTCACACAAACAACATGTTTTTTCTTCGTCGAATGCATATCAACGATTACACACAATTCAACCTGTGACAAATGTAAAGAAAAGGAAATCAGCAAATGACGATGATAGCTGTTGAGCCACTGTTGTTTTCTGCCCCATTTCAAGAACATTTGCTTGAGTTGTAATGGTAAAAGTACTGATGCTTAGTGATTTACAATTTGTTCTGAACCATTAGAAGGCTGCAGCTTCTTATAGTTTGTATTATCGCAAACCGTGAACTGTTTTGAGCAGTATCTAAGTTATGTCTATTATTATATATTACTAGAGCATATAGTAAAGTGGATGTTAATCTGTTTAAAGTACTGATATATCGATTGTAAAATCCTAAGCGATATTTGCATGTATTCTAGAACAACGTACACCATGTAATTGTATCTTCTTACTATCAATGAAATGAAGTATGGTGGTGTTAGCTCCTTTTTTGATGCCATTATTGTTGAAATGTGAACGTGACTCTAACTATCTGGTAATATGTTTACCCATAAGCATTGTTGGCTAAACTACGTTCAACATATGTCGACAGTAGCGCTATCAATATAGCCACTGTACAAAGCGTTTGCTTATTATGTCTAGGCGCCAAACGTAAGTTGTGCCTATTGCGGAATAACTTAAATCAAACAGCAGACGCACGTGGGCGCTCATCGACGAATGACTTAGTACAGACGACACACGCGAGCGCTCGTGGATGAATTACGTAGTAGAGAGGGAAAAGCGCAAGGAGAAACTACAGAGAAGACACATGCGAGCGTTCGTGAGTGAGTTACTTAGTACAGACGACACACGTGAGCGCCCATCCTTCGATGTAGTTGGGACAAGGGAGGGTGTAGCCGCAGTCTCCCTCGACCGTGTAGAACCACGCGCCGCCCTGTCTTCCCCCGGCTCCTTCGATCACCTCCGGCGCCTCGTCCATACACTCAAACACCTTCTTGTATTCAGTACTGTAGTGACTCGTTGTCAAGTAGCCGCGGTACTCTCGCGTCCACCCGACCGGACATTGCTTCCGAGCTGGGATCATCACCTTCACGTGACGTTCTGTCACGTGACATACCGCACACGGCACGTTGTTATTGAGCAGGTTCCCAGCGTAGTTAGTCTGTAAAATGGTTTGAAATTAAGAATCATGTCTAAATACATTTCTGTTTTTTTCTTCACTTTAAATACGATTTTCGTTGGCTTACTAAAACATCCAATACAAACAATATCATTTTTACAATACAATTGAGAAATACAGTCATATATAATTTATTGGTTATGTAGAAGCAGATATTTCACTCTTTTTAAAGATGCGTAAAGTGGGAGAGTATTGTAGACTGTTATTCAAGATAAGGGTGTTCCTCATTTTTGGTCAGACATAGGCCAAGGATAATTGTCTGCAATTTGTTCTGCAGAACGGTATGTTATATGCTAACTTCTGCCTTAAGTTATATTTAGGTGTCATGGTTGACAACACATATACGTCTTACTTAATCAATCAGTGTATTCATTATTCCAGTTGCATGGACTATTTTTGGGAAACCGATCGGTTGTGTACAATAATGTATAAACGATAATCCTCTAATCCAGTGTTCCGTCATTTCGCCGTTTCTGTGTGGAAACCATCCCGATTCCATATTAATTACTCAGTCAATCAGTACATTCATTAATTCAATTGCACGGATCATTTTGGGAAACCGACCTACTGTGTACACTGTGTATAAGGTTTGTGATAACCGGTCATTACAGA
>JAODUO010000738.1:35000-45000 GCA_025642075.2 Ridgeia piscesae | reverse complement strand
CGTGCGAAAATATCTGAATATTTATATTTACAATAGTTAACATAAGCTGATTACCGCATATGCCGCCGCTGGCCCAGCCGCTGCAATAATAACTGCAGCCAGTGCGACTTGACATAGAACAAGTGGCAGTGTTTCTTAGCCCCATCGATAAGGCGGGCCGCTAAGGTCTACATTCTCTGCAGATGTTGCTGTTGTTTCCCAGAATGTCGCTGGTGCAATGCTTATACAACGTCAAGTCTGATGACAAACGCACGTTTGACTGACCTTTTTCTAAACGCTTACGGTGTTAGGTTCCATGATAGTGTTTGTGCAGCTTGAGTGTTAAGCAGTCACGTTTGCGGTGCATTCTCAACACATGAAACTACCTTGTTAGCATACTAGAATGTTCGAGATGTTTTCCAATACGAATGCTGAGAACTGTGTTACCAGCGTAGAGAACACGTGGTGGCGGGGATGTGTCGTTTTTAGTGTATATGTCTGGTCTGTCAGTTGCATGTATACTGGTTGTGTCCTGGGGAAATATACATCAGGTATACGCAAATGCACATATTTGCGTTAAAGGGTAAAAAACGCAACGGTTTCGTATCATACACTTAATAGAGTTTATACAAACTAACAATTTCCCAATTATTAACGTCGGCGGTTGACCTTAAAGTCTAAAAAGCTAACGAAATCCATGATGGCCTAGACGCCACCATCTTAACTGGTGACGGTTCGTTTGGCTTGGCCTGGCAAATAAGCGCGCGGCATTCTAGGTCTCTGCTGAGGCCGGTCAGCTTCCTGCAACGTCACTACGGCACAACAACTTCAAGTCTTTGTTTAGTTGGCGTGACATGTAGCAGCTGCTTAGACCTAAATCTGTGGTCAACAAGTAATTATGAAGTAGACATATATCACCAGTTGATGGAACAAGATCCAACAAAACGTCGCCGACCGTCGTCTTCTTAAACCCGGGGCAGTGCTGACAATAATTTTGTTTAGCCATGGATGGACCTAAAAGCTAAACCGTCGAAGCAACGCATATATCAAGCTGGCCGAGACATCAATGATCAGATCGCAAGAAGGTTAGTATGATGTACTGTTTTTCTGTGGTATAACGTTGTATTTAATTGTGTTTTTTGTTACAGACGTCAAGCACATGTAACGTTTTTGTGCTGTTAAAAGTAGTTTTGACCTCAGACCGCCTATCGATTGACGATGCCGATGGCTCGATCATCGATGTGTTGACGATGCCCGATGCCGATGGCGATGTTCCTCGATGACAGCTAATCTGTTTTTATGGTATCACGTCCACATGTGTAAAGACTAAGATATACACTTTCTGGGAGCCATTCCCTAGCTCACTAAGTTCTGTAATACTGGACAGGTGGAGGTGTATCAGAGTTACCTGCCCCAAGAGACAGCACTTATATGAAGGTATGACAGCAGTCGTAACTACAAGGGGACTTTTGCGACAAGGGGACTTTTGCGATAAGTTGCATTTGAATCCTTGCTTGTACAGTTCTCTTCACATTGCACCAAGGTGTATAAAGTAGCACATAGTAATTGCAGTATTGCTTCATATTTCTAAGATAATACAGGTGTGGCATTTGAATGAAAAGCTAGTAACTGTGTCATGGGGGACCAAACACAGCTGTAATCAGTTACTTTGTACACTTATGAATACAGCTACTTGTGTAATTAATAACTCTCTGTTTGTGATAAAATAAAATAAATAACTTATGTCATTATCACTGAATGTAATAAAATACAATATAAAAATACATAAAAATACAGTAACTGTATATACATGATACAAAGTGAAACATTAAGATTGGGAGTGGAATGTGATAGTGGTGTTCCTGGTCAATGTGTTGTTATTTAACTTATGGTTACTAATTTGGCTAATGTTTGGTTACTAAAACAACGACTTCTTACATGATTATCAAATGACATTACCAAAACGTAGTACATGTTTATAATCATGTAGGAAAACGTTTCAAAGTTGTCTAAGTACTAATTAGTTAATGCAAGCACTATATTCATTGTAGGAATGAAATCACGATTGATGTTATCTGCTCTTGCGTGGACCTACCGGCCACGTCCTGTCCCAGGCATCCCTGTTAACACAGATGTCATCTTCGAGAAACAATGATTAAACTGGAGGTTGCGCAACAGAACACAAGTCCGACATAACCGTCTACCCATGCTGATGAGCCACATAATCCATGTGGTGATGGGAAAAGTTACACTGCCATTAATCACTGTACCAACAGGGGTTGCTGTGATCGGGGCAAATGTGCCAAAACCGAGTAAGGAAGATCTGCGGGCTGCATGGCTCAAATGTTTTGTACATTAGTCAAGTCTTCGAGAGCAAAGTGATATCCCTCATGCTGCTTTTCCAAGCGAGGACAGGGAACTTTGTCCTGATTAGGTGGCTGGTGCATGCTGGCAGTACTCGATGAACACTCCGGCCCAACTTGCTGTGAACCCACCAGTAAACTGCTTCTAGACAGCCCACCTGAGCAACCTGAAATAAACGTGTTCAGATAAATATACATATGTCATTGTAAATAAGATGAAAATTAATCAATGATCCATTTAATTTAGAATGTATCATTAAAGATACACCCCATTTCAAACATGTGGTGCTTTTTAGGAAAAATAATGTGTGGCAGTTTATATTGCATCTAATGTTGACAGTATGCACTTTTAAATCGCTGTATGTCATTAGAAACCATTGAGGATCTATTTCTATAATTTGGAATAAAAATAAATTAGGGTATTGCTAGTAAACTGAAGAAATTTTTTTTTTAATTTGATTGAACCATTCTGAAAGCTGTCAAACATAAACATCTTGACTAAATCCTCTAATGACAACTCCAGTCCTTGCATTCACATATTTGGGTTGTCATCTCATAACGGATTCAATCTAGTCAATTAGATTATTATGGTGAAAAGACTAGGCATTGTAGTAGGCAGTTACTATGCATGTTTCGCTCATAATTACACATTTACTATAATATTCCAAAGGACTTCAGAGCCTCTTGACCCATTGTTAAAATGCTGTGGTCATTGCACAAAATGTACAGAACATGGATCTACAAGAATTATAATCATCTGATCATTGAAAAATGGCAGTGTTTCAAAATTATGGTACCGTTTGTTATCCAGTTAGGGTTTATAATTTACTCTGTATGATCCATTCTATACTTTGGGCAGTAGTAGGAACTATGCACTATGTTCACAAATATACCTGCCATGTTCACTACATAAACATTTTAATTGGTCCATATGTGTTGTATCTATAAGTAATGATAACTAATATTGTTTATTGATAGTGCTACTTTGTTTGATGTTGTATTGTTGATTCTTATTTGATGCATTAACGTTTATTGCAACATGATGATATAAAATGTATGCACAGTATACTTACTTGTTTGTTGATGGATCTAGATGCCAGTTATCTATCTGCATATGGTTCAGTGCAACCAATACATTCCGAAGCACCAGTTGCTCGAAGCAGATAATTTCAAATCCGACTTTTCGTAATACACAGCAGTCCACGTTTAATAAAAACTCGAGCATTAAGAAATGTTTTATGTGAATCATTGCAAACATGGATTATTATTTCCTGTTTTCATCTCATCACTAATATATCTGGATTCTTTGAAACAAACTCATTATCTATGTTTATATATGACTCCATAAGACATATGCAAAATGATGAGAAGATATCCCTGCAGTTTATGTTCAAATAAAAGAATCGTAACTGCCTGCCATTGCTGTGTAGGCGGTGCATTTAGATCATGATATATGAATCAATATAGCTGCTGTTACTACAAATGTGATGGGTGTCCACACCTGGGGGATGCAAAAAACAGCAAGGTATTGACTATTGTATGGTTGTTTTTCCACAATAGACACCTGCACAATTGTGGGACCTGATTCATTTAATTTCATTGGAACTATTCAATACAAGTTATGTTAAATGATAAACCACACCAAGTCTTAACAAATGTGTTATTACCATAACATGTATAAGGTGACACATACTAAGTCTAATAGGTGAATGCGGCAAGCCTGAGCCTGAGGTCAGTGAGGTGACCCGGCTGGCCCAAGCTAAGGCCTAAGGCTAAGCGATCATATTTCGCTTGTCATAATAATACGATCATTACGCAGTCCGGACCTCAGGATAATAATATTTAAGCAATAACAATAATAGACAACTTAATATTTACCTTCATCAATATGCTCCGCGCGTTGCCGAGTTGCAGCCATTTCATGACAGCAGAAAAACTTCTGTCACCGCATCAACAAATTGGTTCGGCATCGCCACCAGTTGACACCATCTCGGCTAGTTTTTTTGTAAGTTCACTTTCCAGAGTGTCTTTCTTTTCGTGGTCACTCGCCTCTAGTGTGTCTTCCAATACGTGCCTTTGTCTTTGCGGCTGGAATCTATATCCAGATAATTCTGCATCCGTTAAATGTTCATCGGACGAAGATCGAGATAATCCAAAAGAAACACGCCATTTTAATTTTTCTCTGCGCACAGCGCCTCCAGACGGATTTATCAATAACTAATACGCAGGGAATCTGTGCATAGCCGTTGTGACGTCATTCTTCGTCGACAATGGCGTAGCTCATAGTATTTCAATGGCTGAATGTTCAAAAATAACGGCTGGAGTTACAAAATTGAGTATATGTGGAAATTGTTACTTTATATTAACTCTATTAGGTGTACGCCACGAAACCATTGCCTTTTTTGTCCTTTAACATATGCACATATGGACGCGCAGGCTCATACACAGACACCACACACACACACAATTCACATACACGTTAGTATAATATTATGCTTTAGTAACATTTGGTAATAACACACAGACATCACATAGATTGTGCTAAGCATAGTTCACGGTTTGCGTTAATACAAAGCATAACAAGTAGCATACTTCTAATGGTTCAGAACAAACTGTAAATCACTATGCATAAGAACTTTTACCATTACAACTCAAGCAAATGTTCTTGACATGGTGCCAAAAACAGCTCAACATATATCAGAATGATTTCCTGTTTGCCTTTTCTTTACTTTTGCCACCGGTTCAATTGTATGTAATCGGTGATATTAGTTGTTGTTGTTAGCATGGTTGCGCCTAATATCAGCAAAAACGCAAGAGATGTGATGGTTGTATATAAGAGTCAGCCTTCCCGGTCCTGAATAACTGCGTCTGTCCATCGGTTTCCATCCATCCAGACTCCCGCTGCACGAAGTTTTCAAATATTGGTAGTAGAGCACTGAAACTCCCTCTCCCTCTCCCTCTCCCTCTCCCTCTCCCTCTCCCTCTCCCTCTCCCTCCCTCTCCCTCTCCCTCTCCCTCTCTCTCCCTCTCCTCTCCTCTCCCTCTCCCTCTCCCTCTCCCTCTCCCTCTCCTCTCCCTCTCCCTCTCCCTCTCCCTCTCCCTCTCCCTCTCCCTCTCCCTCTCCCTCTCCTCTCCCTCTCCCTCTCCCTCTCCCCCTCCCTCTCCCTCTCCTCTCCCTCTCCCTCTCCCTCTCCCTCTCCCTCTCCCTCTCCTCTCCTCTCCCTCTCCCTCTCCCTCTCCCTCTCCCTCTCCCTCTCCCTCATACATATGACAGCCCTCTCGTGGGGTTAGTAAATCTGTTATCTGAAGTAGCGCGGCTACACTGCGCCCTCCGTCTCCCGATGCTCGAGACATCGCGACGGCAGTGCGATAGGGTGACAGCGGAATCGACTTTTTGTGAGCGTAAAAAGGTGTAATTTGTGGTTTGTTTATCACCCCAGATTGCAATCTCTGTACCCGACCCTCTAAGTACGATGTCTATAATTGACTGGTAACAATCGAGTCCCACGGTCATTGCGAGTAGTGTCGTTGTGTGTCTCCATTCGCTGTTATACAAGCACACGATAACCGTCCGTGGAGAACCTCTCTTTGGCGAATACCTGTCTTCGACGACCATACTCCTGTGTACGGACTGATTCAAGTTAAATTGATATATACTTACAACAAAATGCATCGCACAAAACACAATCATATCCTTGTCGCATCTTCTAAGTTATTAACATGAGAATCAATATGAATAAGTTTAATTTATAACTGTGATATTGATATTATGCGTGTCTTGATTAATGCATTATTGGATAGTAAGCTATAGGATTCACAGACTTTGACACTATAGACTGACAATACTGTGATTATATATGGCTCTACTTGTTTTGCGCTTTAGTGGCCGTATTCAATGCTTCATATTAAAAATAATGAGCGTACACTAGGGGAGTTTGGTGACACGCTGACGTGACTGATAAGTGTCGAGTGTCGTATGTAAACAATTTCTGGACGGAACAGCAATTTGATTGTGGACGATTTTGAACATGAGTAATAAAAAAGGTTCTTCCTTCTCTCCTGAAGGTAGGACCAACCTAGTTTTGTAACTATATTTGCTGGGCTACTGTTGTATCTGCAGTCGTGTTTTACAAAGCGGGCTGCCCTTCTTTGTATTTTCTCTAGAGTGTTTGTATATCGCAGTCCCGTACTGTGTAGCCGTTTTCAACCTTGTGGCGGACGAGAGTAACATAAGCTCTCTCGCTTAGAACTTAAAAGCTGCGGACAAGATTTAATATTTGAAATTCCGCTGAGCCAACTTGGCTTAGTATATGAATGCCAAGTGAATAAGATATGGATAAGATATTTGGAGTTCTGGCATTTCGCGTTATATTCCACTTTGTTGTTTAAAAATGTATACCCCAGTCTTTCCACCAATTATCGAGGGATTATAGATCGTTTTATAGATCGGGCATGTGTAACAGAAACTCATCCGCAAACACAAGGACATTTGTTGTTTTTTACAAGGGTAGATCACTTAAATAAAAACAACTGCGATACTAAGACCATACCATGCGGTACTCCTGGTTCAACATTGACATAGTCAATAAATTTCCCGTCTACACATACTCTCTGAGTGAGGTGTTTAAGAAAGTTTGCTATCCAGCGATTTATGTTGCAATTTATACAGTAATGATTAACTTTATAAATAAAGTTTGTTGAGTGGTACAGTGTCGAATGTTTCAGATAAATTGACACTAGCAAGATACAATTGGGTCTTACTATCATTGATTGTTTGCAGATCCCGAAGCGTTGTAACTAGATGTGGCTAGAATGAATGTTGTACTCTCAAACCATATTTAACAGGAAATATCATACTCATCAACATGTTTTATTTAGTTTGCATGCTACACACGTTAGTGGCATAAGCCTGTATTTGGACATATCGTGAGCATTGCCTTTCTTCTGAATTGACATAACATCTGCCTTTTTCCGGTCTAAGAGTATTTATCCTGTGTTTAATTATTGATAATGCAGGAGTGTTAACATTAAGGCAATCTTGATTGCAAGTTCCTTCAACACATGACAGGGAATGTGGTCTGGACTGTGAATGGGTAATAAACGATTTTATAATCCACGATGACGTGTATTCTTTATGATTATTGAATTTCGCGAGTACACGGACGCAAGCCGTCTGTTGCATATTTTGGTCACTCGACATACCTTCTGTAAGTTCGTGTATGTGTATTAGGGACCCTTGTTCTCTCTTTTCATCAATATAAATAATGATTCTTGTTTGTTGTTTCTCCGAACTCAGAGAATAATTGTTATTGTTATTACTGTTGTTGTTATTATTTATTAGACTCATCTACTATCATTAACTACACATTACATTACATTCACTACTATTAGTATTAGCAGCAGCAGCAGCAGCATATCAGCAGCAGTAGAGTAGCAGCAGCAGTAGCAGCAGTAGTAGAGCAGCAGCAGTAGCAGCAGCAGCAGCAGTAGCAGCAGTAGCAGCAGCTCAGCATCAGCAGCAGCCGCAGCAGCAGCTGACAGCAAGCAGTTGTGAGCAGGAGCTAGTTGTAGTAGTGCAGCAGCAGCAGCAGCAGCAGCAGCAGCAGCAGCAGCAGACAGCAGTCAGCAGCAGCAGCAGAGCAGCAGAGCAGCAGCAGCAGCAGCAGCAGCAGCAGCAGCAGTCAGCAGCAGCAGCAGCAGCAGCAGCAGCTAGAGCAGCAGCAGAGCAGTCAGCAGCAGCAGCAGCAATGCAGCAGCAGCAGTTAGTACAGCAGCTAGCATGTAGTGACGTGCAGAGCTAGCTAGAGCAGCAGCAGCTAGCAGCAGCAGAGCTAGCAGCAGCAGCAGCAGCAGCAGCAGCAGAGAAAAGCAACACAGTAGCGTAGAGAGTAGCAGTTTTTGCGAAGACCAGTTCACTACAACTCAACATCAGCAGCAGCAGTCAGGCAGTAGTAGTAGAGTCAGCGGCAGCAGTAGCAAGTAGCAGCAACAGCGAGCACGGCAGACAGCAGCAGCAGCAGCAGTAGCAGCAGCAGTAGTCAGCAGCAGAGCAGCTAGAGCTAGTAGTACAGCTAGTAGCAGCAATACGTAAGAGCAGCAGACAGCAGCAGCAGATTGCAGCAGCAAGCAGCAGCAGCAGTATAGCAGTAGCAGTAGTAGTAGAGTAGTAGTAGTAGTAGTAGTAGTAGTAGTAGTAGCAGTAGTTATAATAGTAAAAGTAGTAGTATAGTAGTAGTGTGTAGTAATAGTAGTAGTAGTAGTAGTAGTAATAGTAATAGTAGTAGTAGTAGTAGTAGTAGTAGTAGTAGTAGTAGTAGTAGTAGTAGTAGTAGTAGTAGTAGTAGTAGTAGTAGTAGTAGTAGTAGTAGTAGTAGTAGTAATAGTAGTATAGTAATAGTAATAGTAATAGTAATAGTAATAGTAGTAGTAGTAGTATAAGAACAGGGCGTGTATTTTTATTGTGAAGATACACACGAACAGATGTTACAATGTTTGTCCTACATTCTTAGAATGGCCTGTTTAGTCTGCGAGTCAAGGTTGTTGCTATTTCTAAATATTGGAAAGGGGGCGAAATAAACTCAACATTCCTCCTTGCTGATAACATTCAGCCCAGTAGAGATGCCGTTGGCTGAGTGTAGGGGGCGCCACTCACTGTGTGTGACCGACTACGAGAAAAACATGTCTGGGAGTTTCAAAGGTTAATGTGTATTACAACTATTATCGATCGACGCATAATTTCCTTATATAACTTTTGCTATGTGCATACGTTCTTTATGGTGTGGACACGTTGTAAATGATGACAATAAGTTTATCGTCAATTCCCCCACCCACTCACGTGGTGATTGTAGGTTGCCGTCAAGTAATTCGATCACATCTGCCGTTAATTTTTTAGCTGTGAATGCGTCCGAGAGAGTTGTCGTAGCCAAGTGTTGACGACTGCGTTACTTGTAACGACATGTAAGCCGATACGACACCATGGCGAGATCGGTCGCCCAGTTAGTCATCCTTTTGGCTGTTCTCTGTGAATTAGGCGGTCGGAGCACGACGTCTGTCGATTCTCGTTGTGTGTACACGTTCAACGTTCCTGCCTGTGAATGTGGCCAGACACCCGACTCCAACACTGACGTCGAGGTGGTGAAGAGTTTGGCTGTCGGACTGCAGGCCCAGATTAAACAACTGGTGAACGAAGTAAGGCAACTGAGGGACGACAACGTCAAAATGAAGGAAGACAACGTTAAAATGAAAGAAGACAACATCAAAATGAAGCAGCAACTTGCGGGTACGAACTAGAGCTAATGGTTTAGAACAGCGAATACAGCTACGGTATGAAACAATAACGGTATATATATCAGTCACGTCTACTCATTCCTATCTCGACTTATTAGTCAGTGTGGCATTGACGAGGTAAAAGCTGGTGTCGGTCTACACAAAGGGTACTCGAATTCTACTCGCGTCGCTGACTGTAGCCAGTGCAACTTGACTTTGAACAAGTGGCAAAGTTCCTTAGCGCCATCGGTAAGGCGGGCCGCTCAGGTCTACATTCTCTGCTGATGTGCAATACATATACAACGTCAAGTCTGATGACAATTAAATGCACGTCTGACTGATCTTTTTCTAAAGCTTCCGGTGTTAGGGTTCCGTGATAGATAGTGTTTGTG
>JAODUO010000738.1:25000-30000 GCA_025642075.2 Ridgeia piscesae | reverse complement strand
GTGGGTGTGTGTGTGTGTGGGTGTGTGGGTGAGTGGTGTGTGTGTGTTTGTGTGTGTTTATGTGTATGTGTGTCTGCGTGTGTTTGTGTGTATGTGTGTATGTGTGTCTGTATGTGTTAGTGTGTGTGTATGTGTGTGTGTTTGTGTGTTGTGTGAGTGTGTTTGTGTGTGTGTTTGTTTGTGTGTGTGTTTGTGTGTGTGTGTGTGTTGTGTGTGTGTGTGTGTGTGTGTGTGTGTCTGTTGTGTGTTTTGTGTGTATGTGTTGTGTGTGTATGTGTATGTGTATGTGTATGTGTATGTGTATGTGTATGTGTATGTGTATGTGTATGTGTATGTGTATGTGTTTGTGTTTGTGTTTGTGTTTGTGTTTGTGTTTGTGTTGTGTGTGTGTGTGTGTGTTTGTGTGTTGTGAGTGCGTGTGCGTGTGTTTGTGTGTTGTGTGTGCGTGTGTGCGTGTGTGCGTGTGTGCGTGTGTGCGTGTATGCGTGTGTCCGTGTGTTTGTGTGTTGTATGCGTGTGTGTTTGTGTGTGTGTGTGTGTTTTACGTATGTTTTCGCGCCAATTTCCGCCCACCCCAATCTTGACAGCAAACCACAGAGAAGGTGGACTACGTTTTCAGTAAATAAATCAGTTTGATGTGCTGTTTGCAGGTGGGTGGTGGCGGCCGTAGTACTGGTTGTGGTTGCAATTGTGACAGTCACGCTGGTATTAGCCGTGCGCAACCAAACATCGCATGATCCTACTCCAACGCAACCACGTCGCTCCATTTCCGCCAAGTATCGCTATGCAGCTGTAAACAGCGATGTAGAAATGTGCTCGCAGGTTGCCACGTAAGTTTGTGTTCAACAAAAGCCACAATTTCTAAGCGAAACAAAACCATATGCTTCTACTATAGGAACTAAAATAACAATTAGCGACTACAATCAAGAATATTATGCCAGCAGACTGCTAGTGTCTTATCGTACATGGAGATATACCATTTAGACATGGACAGCGCCATTTTGTTGTTATTGACGTCACGAATGCCTACACTTTCCAGTTCGCCAGTCGCTACTAACAACAATGTAGTACTGTTATAAAATAACGATGTTCACAGCAAAATTGGCTTCGTCACTGTAAGTACAAATACGTTACAGATAACATATGGCGTTTGTAGAAAAGAGCGACACTCCAGGTTCGAAGTTTTGAATTGTCATAGCGTTACTTAAGAACATGCGTTCGTGGCAGTGACATTCTCGGCAGACGCGGTGGCTCGGCCGTTGACGCCGCCATCGCAGGCATCATCTGTGTCGGGGTCATGAAGCCGCAGGGCTGTGGCATCGGAGGAGGGTCGATATACACAGTGTACGACACGTGAGTACAGTGTGTGTTTGTGGGGGGAGGGTGTGTGTGTGTGTGTGTGTGTGTGTATGTGTGTGGGTGTGGTGTGAGTGAGTGTGTGTGTGTGTGTGTGTGTGTGTGTGTGTGTGTGTGTGTGTGTGTGTGTGTGTGTGTGTGTGTGTGTGTGTGTGTGGTGTGTGGCGTGTGGTGTGTGTTTGTGGGTGTGTGGATGTGCGTGCGTGTGTGTATGTGTATGAGTGAGATAGAGAAAGAGAGAGAGAATATATTTGTGTATATGCGTGTGTGCCTGCAGATGCTGCCAGTCAAGAGTACATAGTAAGTCTTCTTCCTGCGACGATGTAGTTATGTCTGTGTCTGTCACATTAACTCGAGAATGATTGCAAAGTTGTAATGCGTTGTGTTAATTCTATGTTGAGACTGTGCCTGTGTAAAGCCTCCTAAATATGTATGTGTGTATGTATGTTTACTGTCTTGTATAAGATATTCAAAGTGCATAACCGTGTAACAACATGCACACGTTGTAGACCCAGAAATGGAAAAGAAAAGGAATTGGTGAACATCATATCTCGTGAGGTCGCCCCTTTCGCTGCCCAGGCTGATATGTTTGTTAACAATTCGAAAGCGTCAGAAACAGGTACACATAAGATTCACACACACACACAATACGCACTCGCACACTGCACATGCACTTGCACATGTACGTTGACACGTAAACGCACACGCACACGCACACGCACACGCACACGCACACGCACACGCACACGCACACGCACACGCACACGCACACGCACACGCACACGCACACGCACACGCACACGCACATACGCACAACTATGGATGGTCTAACATACACTCGCGGGCGCACTGAATAATTAAATGTCATACAACAATAGTACTCATTGCCTTAGTTCCTAAGGATTCCAACTATTTCTCATTCCCGTCTCTTCCGCAGGCGGACTTGCTGTGGCCGTGCCGGGAGATGTGAAAGGTTTTTACAAGGCGTGGCAAATGTTTGGACGAGCGAAGTGGAAGGACCTGTTTGCACCGTCAATCCATCTGTGTGAGGAAGGGGTTCCCGTTGGCCTCTCCCTCGCCATCGCCATTTGCGACTCCGGCGGCGCCATACGCAGGGATACTCACCTCAGGTTACGTTGATTATTGTGATGTTGTTGTCTGTTGATTGTATGTAGTATTTCCCATAATGTTCAAGCCTCGGTTACCCAGACGCCCTGAGTTGGCATCACTTTTTAGCCACTAACATCCGTCTGGGGAACTTATGCTCTGCCAAATTTGCCACCAGAGCGACCTTACCCTTGAATGAATACGATAGAGACGCTAATTGGTTCTCAGGCCGATGTTGAAATAGCAACTTAAATAAGGATAATCGTTTTATCAGATAATAGTATTACCCAAAAAAACTACTCAAAATTTAAACTGATACTGGAACGTGTCGTACACAAAATACAAAGAAATGACAATTCTTTGTTTTTATTTTTACATCAATTTTTTTATTTTCAAATTTCTATTTTGTGTATAGATATTTTATATCTCAGTTTCGGTGTTAAACCTTGTGTACATTATAAACATTTATTATTATTGCACACGTAAACATGTTAGTTAGTCCCAAACAGTGATGCCACCTGGCGGCTTCGAGTAGTAACCATATATACGGGTTACATGAGCAGACAATATTTGTCACCAGACTGTCTTTTCGGCGATGTTACACAGCCCAGCGAGAGTCGTTTAAGGGAGACTAATAATGTTCTAGAATATATGTTTTTGAAGAGTCCTACTCTTTACCAGATCGAGTTTAATATGCCAGCGCCCTGCTCGTCATGTTTCGTTGCCACTATGAAGGACGTCGACGGGAATAATTTTGGTATCAGCGCAGTCGTGATATTCCATATTCAAGAGACAATTTACGAAATGGTTGTTTTATGTAACTGCCTAATCTGATTGTTGGAACAGATTACCTACCTTTATTTAATAAGAATTGATGACCTAAAATGCAATGCATGCATGACCAAAGTATCGTGTTTACGTAAACGAATGACGCTTGTCTATTATGTTGCGAATGAATCCCACGCGTGGATGTGGCCGAAGAGACGCCATGACATGTCTAACACATTTACACATTTAAATAGTCTCACTCAACCGACTCTCGCTCAGCGGCGTTACTTCGCCGAGAAGATAGTCTGCTGACTTAGCCGGGTTTTGAATATTACCCACGTGATGTGCTAAACAGTGCTGCCACCTTGCGGAGTCTGTTTTATCGAGGTTAATCATGCCATCATACCTGCTCCATAAACAACTGCAAATTTGTATTTCTGTTGATCTCTGTATGAATATAAGTTTAATTTTGAATACTTTCTATAGTATAGTGTTATTTTATAAAGTACATCCTTATTTTAGTCTGTATTTCATAGATGGCCTGAGAGCCAATCAGGGTCTCTCCGCTAATTTGGGGTAAGGCTGCCCTGGTAGCGACGTTGGCAGAGCATTCATTCCCCAGGCGGATATTAGAATTAAATGTGCTGTTATCTCACGCAGCTATGTTAATCGAAGCTATCATTTAGGCTAACTTGTATGAAACACAACCATTGCATTGACCCCAGAATGTTGATTAACTGTGTCCTTTCTTCGATGCAGACGGTTGTTTGTCAATGCGGACGGCACTTTGAAGAAGGAGGGGGACACCGTAAAGCGACCTCTCTTAGCACGAACGTTACGGCGAATAGCTGATGATCCATACACGTTCTACAACGGGTCCTTGGCCTCAGACGTCATCAGCGATCTACAAGAGCGAGGTACTGGCGATCGCGTCAAGTCGCCATAGTAATCACGTAAAGCTATTAACTAAGCCACATTTCATAACCAAAGCGTTATTCAAAATCGAATGGTTGTTCGGTAATATAATGGCGGATTTGATGAGAACGTCGGTCTTTTAATTACAATTTTCCAGTGAATCAATATGTCCTATATGTTACTTTCCTTAACTCCATATCAACTGCTTTTCTTGCTCGGTCGTACGCACACACGCAAGCATCCACACACACGCACACGCACACGCACACGCACACGCACACGCACACGCACACGCACACGCACACGCACACGCACACGCACACGCACACGCACACGCACACGCACACGCACACGCACACGCACACGCACACGCACACGCACACGCACACGCACACGCAAACGCACACGCACACGCACACGCACACGCACGCACGCACGCACGCACGCACACACACCACACACACACACACACACACACACGCAAGCGCGCACACATGCACGCTCGCGCCATCACGATTAGAGGCAGACTATTGCGTCCGTCATCAAGTTAACGTATAATGAATGATATATTAAGCAATGTTCTATCCATTTTCATAAGTGTACCTGAATACTCATACTAGTAAATTACATCGGGGATGGACAGAAACTTAAATTGTTCGGTTCTTTTAGGTAGCACCATTACACTAGAAGATCTGGGAAACTACACAGCAAATATTAGAATCCCTCTGAATGTTACCGTGAACACGAACAACGAAAAGTTCACCATCTTTTCTCCGCCTCCACCTTCCAGTGGCCCTGTGATTCTCTTCATTTTGAACGTACTGAAAGGTAAATGTAGCTTCGTGCGATATCAA
>JAODUO010000738.1:0-17500 GCA_025642075.2 Ridgeia piscesae | reverse complement strand
ATACCAACCCACGCAGCCTGTCTCTCTGTCTCTCTGCTGTCTGTCTCTCTGTCACATATACAGAAATAATATTACATACCAACCCACGCAGCCTGTCTCTCTGTCTCTCTGCTGTCGGTCTCTCTGTCACATATACAGAAATAATATTACATACCAACCCACGCAGCCTGTCTCTCTGTCTCTCTGCTGTCGGTCTCTCTGTCACATATACAGAAATAATATTACATACCAACCCACGCAGCCTGTCTCTCTGTCTCTCTGCTGTCTGTCTCTGTCACATATACACAAATAATATTACATACCAACCCACGCAGCCTGTCTCTCTGTCTCTCTGCTGTCGGTCTCTGTCACATATACAGAAATAATATTACATACCAACCCACGCAGCCTGTCTCTCTGTCTCTCTGCTGTCGGTCTCTGTCACATATACAGAAATAATATTACATACCAACCCACGCAGCCTGTCTCTCTGTCTCTCTGCTGTCTGTCTCTGTCACATATACAGAAATAATATTACATACCAACCCACGCAGCCTGTCTCTCTGTCTCTCTGCTGTCGGTCTCTGTCACATATACAGAAATAATATTACATACCAACCCACGCAGCCTGTCTCTCTGTCTCTCTGCTGTCTGTCTCTTGTCACATATACAGAAATAATATTACATACCAACCCACGCAGCCTGTCTCTCTGTCTCTGCTGTCGGTCTCTGTCACATACAGAAATAATACCAACCCACAGCTCTGTCTCTCTGTGTCTCTGTCACATATACAGAAATAATATTACATACCAACCCACGCAGCCAGAAGTTAAACTTTAACTTTAATATCATTCTTAAACATTTCGAACGGTTTGTTAGGAATTAGATAAATAAATTGTTTGATCAGAACTCAACTTAGGGTGAAACCGTCCGCGTGTGAATACAATGAGGGTTAATATGTACAGCTGTTGATAGCCGGCTAAGGTACTCATGCACGCTGCTTAGGTCTAGTTTACTCAGGTGTATGAATGCGTTCCTAGCTATGAACAGTGGGGATATTTATGTATGAATAATCATCGTCCATTAATTGCAGCACGGCCGATTTTTGTTTAATACTTTTATTACCTATTGTGAGGTAAAAGTATTACAATGGTGTCAGCATTAGCAGGGATCACATGGCAGGTGCGATGTATGGACTGACTACTAGTTATGGTTATATATATATATATATATATATATATATATATATATATATATATATATATATATATATATATATATATATATATATATATATATATATATATATATATATATATATATATATATATATATATATATATAGTTTTTTTTTACTAGACAGCTAGTAAAATCGAACGAAATAAGGAAAATGCAGAAATAACAAAAGTAATTAATGAAAAAGTGAAAATATGATCTGTATTAAAAAACTGCAGTAATTGACACTGACCGGTTATACCACTCTACCATTTTGAATTTTCATAATTATTCTGGAAATGTACCAGATATTATGGTGTTGTGAAAACTACTCTACTGGACTATATTAAGGGAAATAAAAATATAGACACTAGAGGACTGTTAATCTTACAAATATTGCCATCAGTATTTATCAGTAATTGATTCGTTCCCTACCCAACTGATGCCATGGAGCAATTGTACTCTGAAGAAGCACAGACCAAACACAAAGAGGGAGGTGAGAAGAGGCGACAACTTGACTCTGATGATCTACAGCGAATTGGTGCAGAGCTGGCAAAACTCCCATCCACTATTAATCAGCAGTGATGTACTTTACAATATTGTCAGTGGTCAGGTAGCTCCAAATGAGGTCAATATCGGCGATGCCGTACTTATTGGTGAGAAGATGGCACATTCATTCTGCAACTACTCCCTTCCATCTGGATTCCATGCAACGATTTCCAGATAAGTGAAGACGATGTACCAACTTAAACGAGGCATGAAAGATGGTGAAAAGACAGCGTTTGACATGGAGACAATTTTCTTTCGTCTGCTTGTGTTTGAACAAAAGCGACAGTTGCAGCTATCACCCATATTCCAATATGCACTATACCTGCCATGCTCATCGATGAGTATGGCTGCTTACGGAAGGGGAACAAATCTATCCTAGCCAATCATCTCGGATTGAAACAAGTCTCTGCGCCGGCCCGCTCCAGACATTGTCGTAGTGGATATGCAACATATGCTTTATCACATTGTAGTCCGAGAGCAGAGAGGGTTGACCCTGCATTGTTGTATTAAGTTTTTTTACTGTTGATTTTGGTACACAAGGGTCTCTATTTCCAGAAACTGCTTGATGACATGTTGTCACCCTTGAGCAATTTGAGAAAGTCAAGATGGCGTCCAAGATGGCCGCAATTACATATAAATGACCATAACTTCCTACCTGTTTATCATAGGAAGGTGATTTTGTCTCTTTTTAACGTGTCATGCGCTCTCTATCATACACAATGAGGGACGATGCACACAAGAATGGAGACGAACAATGTACGAGTCTGAGTAGCAGCTTATTTAGAGACAGTAGTGTTTCGTTTGTTGCCCAATCAAGAAATGGACATTGATTCGAAAACTTATAATGACATGCACATAATGTATTGCTAATTTTGCTGGGTTTCATTACAGTAGAATGTTACGTTCTTTTGATAAAGGTAAATTAACTTTGGAGATACATTAAGTATTAGATTAAACAATATGTATTTGAAAATAAATTTATCATAATGCATTTGATGATAGGTTTATCGTTATCCTTGACTGTGAATATGTATTTATGTACACCATTTCTGTGACATTATCGTGCAAATCGGTAAATAGTTTGAAGGAAATACGTGTTTCCGTAATACTGCTATTGGCTAATTGACATAAAATAAAGAATATGAATTTTACAGCTATTAAGTTGTCTTCACCATAATCCTTGACCATGAAAATATGGCTGTAGACAAAACTGTTATCTTATTATCGTACATACTGTCAGAGATATTGACGATTCTAGGTTTTGTGACAATGGCGGTGGCTAATTTGTATATTCGGAATAAATGTATATGCTAATGGTTCCAAATAGTGTTTATCCTAATGTAAATTTATGGACACCATGTTTGTGACAATATCGTGCATACTTTCGACAATATTGAATAAAATAGATTTTGGAGGCATTAACTTGGTTATAAAACATGTCCCCAAGGTTGTCGGAATGACAACCCAACTGGATTTCATCAGTGACCCCATGCGATGACAAATCCACCATAAAACCTTATACTATAGAAAATTCATAGGTTCTCAAAATTACAAATGGACTACAATGTTGAATCAGGAGTACCGTTGGATGTGGTCTTAGCATCGCAGTTTATTTTACATTTAAATGATTTACCCTAGCAAGTGACATTAAATGCAAATTTTCAAACCTTCTGTTTGCAAATGTTTTTTGTTATACAGGCCCGTTCACGCTCAAGTGGACCGTCAAGCCTTTCAAACCGATTTATACTCCCTCGATAATTGAGGAAAAGACTGGGGTATGCATTTTAATGTAACAAAGTGCAATATACTGCGAATTTCCTGAACTCCACATATCTTATCCATATCTTATCCATATCTTATTCACTAGCCAATCATATACTAAGACGAAGACAAGTTGACACAGCTGAATGTCTAGGAGTAGCCCACACAAACAATCTATCGTGGTCAAACACACATCTCCCAATCTTGTAACAAAGCCATGACAAACTATCGTTCTTAAAGATAAATATGAAACCTTGTCCGCAGGTTCTATGAGAAAGAGCCTGTGTTACTCTCGTCCGCCCCATTGTTGAATATGGCTAAATATATTGGAGAGATTCTAAGTGAATGAGCTTATGTGATACTTGGTCGTTGAACATGGCTGCACAGTATTGGACCCACACTTACAAAATGACATAAACACTCTCGAGAAAATACAACGAAGAGAAGTCCGCTTTGTAAAAGACGACTGCAGATACAACAGTAGCGTAGCAAATATAGTTACAAAACTAGGTTGGTCCTATCTTCAGGAGAGAAGGAAGAACATTCGTTTATTACTCATGTTAAGAATCGTCCACAATCAACTTGCTGTTCCGTCCAGAAATGGTTTACACACTACATTCGACATACTTGTTAAACATCCAGGATGAATCACAAAGTACAAAATAATATTCTCAAGCGTCGATGGAATGATGAGCACAAACCAGTCAAGCCAAATGTTGATATTGAAGGCCATAATGTATTTAAAACATCTTTACTAGTCCTTTGGACAAAGACACTGCGCAGATGAAAGACACTTTTTGTTAAAGTCCAGAAAGCCCCATTAAGAAAGGCAGCACGTGTCTGAAGAGACACCGCCGAGATTTACGGAGCAACCGGCTGATCGGGCTGAGAACCAATAAAAATGGTTACTTTGTAGTTCTAGTACTTCTAGCTCTCATGTCTGACTCCAGACTGTGACCGTCTTACATTAGACCAATATGACAGGTATAGCAGGAGCTCAGGCTGGCTCCCGTAAAACATGAAATGCTGTGGCCATATCTCAAGGTGATAAAACAGTGGTACTTCTGGGAAGATCCGAACAATCCACTGCAGCACCGCGCTGACTTGCACGGTTCGTCTCGTGGTCGGCTCTGTCGACGGCGACACAACATTACACCGGGTATAGTTGAGTCTGTGAGGCGTCTGCTACACGTCAACCGTGCTTATCACGTGCACTTGTGGGAAGTCGCGTCGTTCTCGACCCGCCGATAGCGTAACAAAATCTACGTAAATAAGCTACGTATCAGAGATACGACACCGTTCCCTGGTCCGGTCGAAGTGCCAATGCCTAAGCGAGTGTCATGTGATTTTCTGTGTTGTGTTAACATCTGGACGATTGTGCGATTACACAGTATGCCGCACGTTCGATGACCCTACTTGGGGGTGGAGCCACGATTACGTAGTCCAAACCGTTGTATTGTGGAGCGCAGTGGCACAGTGGCTAGAGCAGCGGACTCGCAGTGGAGAGAACCCCGGTTCTTATCCCGTACTAAGCCGAATATTCGATAAGATCGCTCTCCCATCCTCGTGCACCAGGGGTCGCTGCGGCTGATTATGTCAGTACCCCTGGCACATCTCTGTAAAAGTCCTATTTTACCCAAAGTGTGGTCGGCTCAGGTCATGTGATATTGTTTGGGTGATTTTGGCCACACCGTGCACGCATGCAATGTTTTAGTGAATGAGTCAATATTACTCTATAGGATCACTGTATTGGTATTCTCACCAGTTGTGTATCCGTCGTCAAATTGGGGAACTGTTCCAACAGATTCACCTGATGTGACGTGACACGATCGCCAAGATAATACCCACCACGCTGTCTAGTTACGAGATTCAAAATGTCTCCAATATGCATTAGTACATATCCCACTCGCCGGGAGGCACCACCATGACGATTTATACCCAGATACACACTTACGTAATGCTAGACTGTCAATACACGCTATTTTGCTGCGTATGCTGAGTATTTGGGTGGTTATCTGTGTGATTAGACACGGTCCCAAGTCCATTGTCGTGCCGGTCGGTTCACTGCCGTTAGTCTGACAGACACGGGTCGCTGTTGTCCGTGTTATTGTTCTATGAACGTGACTGAGAATACGCATCGGCTTTCCGTATATTTTGATGCCGAAGGGTTTAGCAAAACTGAATTCTCGTGTAGTGCAGAATCCAATCCTTACGAGTTACGACTGCCCAATGAGACTGAGATGTCACTTCCTGTCAGACATGTTCAATAGAACATCATCTTTACTTCTCCGTAGAAATATATTCAACCACACTGCCTTTGTGCTGTTCACATGATGGTTTACATTTGTCGTTTCGTTTTTACAACACAGTCAGCGTGATTTATTCATGCGGTTAAAGCTTGGCTCCGCATGGCTGATATTTTCTTAGAGATTTACAGTGACCGGTTATCACAGGGTATGCACAATAGGGCGTGCAAGTCTCGCGCGCGAAAACGAGGCTGGGGGCAGTTGGGGGCAGGAGGTCCATATACTCCATGTTAACATATAGGACTTTGTTTTGTTTTGGTCGTAATAATCGAACTCTTCCGAAATGGCCAAACGTATACATGTGTTATGATTATGTGCATTTAGACAACTTGTCAGATATAAGTGCTTATCGAAACCACAACGTACAACAATGTAAAACGCAAATCCCGTAAAAGAAACATACAGCCTAGCATCGTGTCGATTATCTGCACTACGTAAATCGCTGTGTCTATGATCTTGTGTGATAAACTCAATATTAAATCGGACATTTCAGATAAGAAACGTATAACACAAGATATTTATGAACTGATTTTCATAGTATTCACCAGTCGTAAGCTACAACTATCATCCATCGTTAGAATATTATTCTTGTGTGCAGTCCCGAGTTAGTCTCGCTTAGTCCTCAATAAGCTCCAGTCGCGCGGAGCCACGCCATGTGTCGTGACCCACTTGCAGGCCCTATACACACGACCGCTCAGTTTCTAGACTCGCTTAACGGACTGCCGGTCGGCTGCGTAACTACGCCGAGAAGACAGTCTGGTGATTTTGCCAGCTTTTGAATATTATCCGCGTGATCTAAACAATGCTGCCACCTCACGGAATCTGTAATCCTGCCGTAATTTCTATTTTTATAAATAACTGCAATTTGCATTTCTATTTATTTTATGTTAATATAATTTAATTTTGAATAATTTTTTTACAGCATTATTTGATAACAAGGTATCCTTATTTAATTTGTATGCTTCTCCGTGTGTGGCTAAGCAATACTGCCATCTCACGGATACTGGTTAATCCTGCCGTAATTCTTTTTTTATTAACAACTGTAAATAAAAAAATTACGTATTTTTGTGTTAATGTAAGTTCAATGTTGACTACTTTTCATAGGATATCATTATCTTGTAAAAGTATATCGTTATTTTAATTTTTATTTCATAGATGGCCTGAGACCCAATTACCGTCTCTACCCTAATCTGGGGTAAGGCCGCCCTGGCGGTTACAAATGCAGAGCATTAGTATCCCAGGCACAGTTGAGGGGCTAAAAAGTGTTGACACCTCACGGAGCCTGGGTAACCGAGGCTACTCGGTTTCCCGAATCTGCGAGCATAACTGGAATGATGAATACACAGATTAACGGAGCTTAACCCACACAAAAAACGTACGGATCACGGAACAACCGGATTATCGAAGAGCTATACATGAGACTTGATTTGTAGTTCTCAATCATGTAAAAACGGTCATAGCGTGCATTGAAGGGTTTGGCATAACATTAAACAATCGTCATTTGTTTTCTTTAAAATGAAAAGGCAGAAATTAATTCAGACAGATTAATTTCAAAATCATTTTCAGACTAACTTCGCTGGGAATCTGATCAATAACAAAGTGGCGTGTGCGGTGTGTCACGTGACAGAGCGTCACGTGAAGGTGATGATCCCAGCACGGGAGCAGTGTCCGGTCGGGTGGACGCGAGAGTACGGCGGCTACTTGACGACAAGTCACCACAGAACTGACTAAAGACAAACAAAGACGAATATCTAAATACAAAGAAGAGCCTACAGACAGACAAAGAAGAGAGTCTTCAGACAGGCGAAGAATAGTATACAGACAGACAAAATAAACTGTCTACAAACAAAGAAGAGCCTACAGACAGACAAAGAAGAGAGTCTTCAGACAGGCGAAGAATAGTATACAGACAGACAAAATAAACTGTCTACAAACAAAGAAGAGCCTACAGACAGACAAAGAAGAGAGTCTTCAGACAGGCGAAGAATAGTATACAGACAGACAAAATAAACTGTCTACAAACAAAGAAGAGCCTACAGACAAAGAAGAGCCTACAGACAGACAAAGAAGAGAGTCTTCAGACAGGCGAAGAATAGTATACAGACAGACAAAATAAACTGTCTACAAACAAAGAAGAGCCTACAGACAGACAAAGAAGAGAGTCTTCAGACAGGCGAAGAATAGTATACAGACAGACAAAATAAACTGTCTACAAACAAAGAAGAGCCTACAGACAAAGAAGAGCCTACAGACAGACAAAGAAGAGAGTCTTCAGACAGGCGAAGAATAGTATACAGACAGACAAAATAAACTGTCTACAAACAAAGAAGAGCCTACAGACAGACAAAGAAGAGAGTCTTCAGACAGGCGAAGAATAGTATACAGACAGACAAAATAAACTGTCTACAAACAAAGAAGAGCCTACAGACAGACAAAGAAGAGAGTCTTCAGACAGGCGAAGAATAGTATACAGACAGACAAAATAAACTGTCTACAAACAAAGAAGAGCCTACAGACAGACAAAGAAGAGAGTCTTCAGACAGGCGAAGAATAGTATACAGACAGACAAAATAAACTGTCTACAAACAAAGAAGAGCCTACAGACAGACAAAGAAGAGAGTCTTCAGACAGGCGAAGAATAGTATACAGACAGACAAAATAAACTGTCTACAAACAAAGAAGAGCCTACAGACAGACAAAGAAGAGAGTCTTCAGACAGGCGAAGAATAGTATACAGACAGACAAAATAAACTGTCTACAAACAAAGAAGAGCCTACAGACAGACAAAGAAGAGAGTCTTCAGACAGGCGAAGAATAGTATACAGACAGACAAAATAAACTGTCTACAAACAAAGAAGAGCCTACAGACAGACAAAGAAGAGAGTCTTCAGACAGGCGAAGAATAGTATACAGACAGACAAAATAAACTGTCTACAAACAAAGAAGAGCCTACAGACAGACAAAGAAGAGAGTCTTCAGACAGGCGAAGAATAGTATACAGACAGACAAAATAAACTGTCTACAAACAAAGAAGAGCCTACAGACAGACAAAGAAGAGAGTCTTCAGACAGGCGAAGAATAGTATACAGACAGACAAAATAAACTGTCTACAAACAAAGAAGAGCCTACAGACAGACAAAGAAGAGAGTCTTCAGACAGGCGAAGAATAGTATACAGACAGACAAAATAAACTGTCTACAAACAAAGAAGAGCCTACAGACAAAGAAGAGCCTACAGACAGACAAAGAAGAGAGTCTTCAGACAGGCGAAGAATAGTATACAGACAGACAAAATAAACTGTCTACAAACAAAGAAGAGCCTACAGACAGACAAAGAAGAGAGTCTTCAGACAGGCGAAGAATAGTATACAGACAGACAAAATAAACTGTCTACAAACAAAGAAGAGCCTACAGACAAAGAAGAGCCTACAGACAGACAAAGAAGAGAGTCTTCAGACAGGCGAAGAATAGTATACAGACAGACAAAATAAACTGTCTACAAACAAAGAAGAGCCTACAACAGACAAAGAAGAGAGTCTTCAGACAGGCGAAGAATAGTATACAGACAGACAAAATAACTGTCTACAAACAAAGAAGAGCCTACAGACAGACAAAGAAGAGAGTCTTCAGACAGGCGAAGAATAGTATACAGACAGACAAAATAAACTGTCTACAAACAAAGAAGAGCCTACAGACAGACAAAGAAGAGAGTCTTCAGACAGGCGAAGAATAGTATACAGACAGACAAAATAAACTGTCTACAAACAAAGAAGAGCCTACAGACAGACAAAGAAGAGAGTCTTCAGACAGGCGAAGAATAGTATACAGACAGACAAAATAAACTGTCTACAAACAAAGAAGAGCCTACAGACAGACAAAGAAGAGAGTCTTCAGACAGGCGAAGAATAGTATACAGACAGACAAAATAAACTGTCTACAAACAAAGAAGAGCCTACAGACAGACAAAGAAGAGAGTCTTCAGACAGGCGAAGAATAGTATACAGACAGACAAAATAAACTGTCTACAAACAAAGAAGAGCCTACAGACAGACAAAGAAGAGAGTCTTCAGACAGGCGAAGAATAGTATACAGACAGACAAAATAAACTGTCTACAAACAAAGAAGAGCCTACAGACAGACAAAGAAGAGAGTCTTCAGACAGGCGAAGAATAGTATACAGACAGACAAAATAAACTGTCTACAAACAAAGAAGAGCCTACAGACAGACAAAGAAGAGAGTCTTCAGACAGGCGAAGAATAGTATACAGACAGACAAAATAAACTGTCTACAAACAAAGAAGAGCCTACAGACAGACAAAGAAGAGAGTCTTCAGACAGGCGAAGAATAGTATACAGACAGACAAAATAAACTGTCTACAAACAAAGAAGAGCCTACAGACAGACAAAGAAGAGAGTCTTCAGACAGGCGAAGAATAGTATACAGACAGACAAAATAAACTGTCTACAAACAAAGAAGAGCCTACAGACAGACAAAGAAGAGAGTCTTCAGACAGGCGAAGAATAGTATACAGACAGACAAAATAAACTGTCTACAAACAAAGAAGAGCCTACAGACAAACGAAGAGTATATACAGACAAAGAAGAGTCGATAGACAGACAAAGGAGAATGTCTATAGACAAAGAAGAGTGTCAACAGACAAAGAGGAATCTACAGACGGATAAAGAAAAGTGTCTACAGATAAAGAAGATTCTACATACAGACAAAGACGAGTGTCTACAAACAAAGAAGAGCCTACAGACAGACAAAGAAGAGTATATACAGACAAAGAAGAGTCAGCAGGCAGACAAAGAAGAGTGTCTACAGACAAAGAAGAGTCGATGAGCCTCCAGACGTCGGCCGTGTTCTCCTTCAGCAGATGCAGCACTTAGACCTTCTGTGGCTGGTCGCGGGAGAACGCGGCGTGCAGGTGTGTGAGCGTGCCCGCAGACACGTACTGGTCCAGCTCCTTCGCGTAGATGAAGTCCTCACTCTTGTGACGACATCCAAAGTACAGGACTGTCTCGCCCACGGGCTTACCTGGGGACATCATCAGTGACATGTATCTGTTGGCAGCCACTTTTAGTTGCATTTATATTAAGCATTAATCCAACCTGTAATAGAATGTCCGGTCTTTAAGATGCAACTGTGGGATAATCACTATCTTACATCCTGTATTACTAGCCGCGGCTTTAATTACAACACTGCGTAGGTTAATTGTTGATGATGAAGGCAAAGGTAGGGTGTGGCTTTAAATACAGTAATTTGCCGAAACAAATTGACTTTTGGGTTACTGAATTGTCAATAGAAACGTGAAAAACCTACCGAAGAAACGAAGCCGGTAAATAAAAGTTTGTGTTACAATTGCCACTTGTGCAAAACAACCGATATACCACAGTTAATAAAATCCCATGCCCATAAACTGTTCAGATACAACTATCAGGATATGACAACATGTCACAGTTAATCTCCACAAAAGTCCCTCTCATCGTCGCCTTGGTTCTGTCGGAATATGGAACGCCACGGTATGCACCAGACAATCGTCATCAAATATGATGAAATCATCCCTTTCACAGTTAATATAATCCTTTGTCAGCACTACTGTAGTACTGTCGCTGTCAAAGAACGCTGTTGCGAATGGCATAACGGTGTCGCTCAGTGTATCCGTGTCTGAGTCGTCACCGCTGCTGCACGCGTCGGCAAATAAATATTATGCCATCGTCCTTTGTCAGCATCAATCCCACGCCGTCTGTTTTGTTCTGATATCAGCACATCCGGAAGCCCACCCATTCTAACACAAAGCCCACCCACACACATTCCACCAACATGACACACCCACTTATCACCTAAATTCACCCCCCACACACACACACAAACACACACATACACACATACACAATATACATAAACACATACACACATTATATATATATATATATATATATATATATATATATATATATATATATATATATATATATATATATATATGTCGATTACCAAGGTCTGTTACATCCTCGATATCTTCAGCTGGTTGTCTTTTTATGTTCGTAAATGTGCATATATCGGATTGTGTTAACAACTTTGGTAGATATAACATTCTGTTTCACTGTGGTAACCATGTTACCTATCTTGAAGTCTTCAATAGCATACGTCATGACCCTGACTTTAACGCCGCTGTTTGCTAAAATGTTAACAAAATACATTTATATAGTAAACAAACAAATCTGGTAAATCAAGAAGTAACAAAAACTAATTGTACATAATTATTGTCCGTATTTTCTTTTGCACTGCTCACCTCTGCATTTGCCTATGGTAATGTTCGTATTTTGTCTATGCTACTAATGCTCTGAACCAGCATGGGAAATCGAGTATCGTTACTGAAGAGAACCCTAGATGTTTGTGAAATAGGCCAGATGTCATACATATGTAATATATGGATTTCTGTATTTGAGTGCGTATGTACAGTGTTCGAGAAATGTTTTCAAAGCGTAGTTACAGCGGTTGGAGTTCTGCGGAAAACGCGAGCTGTGGACGGTTGCACTTTCGAATGTAAACCTATTGCGTGTTAGCAGTGTTGTATCAAATAGTCTAGATAAGTAACGAAGAAAAAGTAAAATTACCTCCGAAAAAAACTACTTAAGTAAAAATACAAAAGTGTCGTGCTGTGGCATATATATATATATATATATATATATATATATATATATATATATATATATATATATATATATATATATATATATATATATATATATATAAACAATTTTCAATATATGTCGAACTATGGTGTCAAAACATAGTGAATATGTGTTTGTATCTAGATCAACACTTGCATATATACAATCAACAATCAGGGATTTATCACAGTAGTATGTTTCTAGTACCTGGCGATATTCGTATTAATATACAAACACCTAAAATTCGTGTGAACTGGAATTACAACTTCATATAGGCAAATATATCTAAAGAAAATCATATGATCTATAATTATTTCGAGAACTACTAATAAGATGCATGTTCATTAAATATATATATATAAATATGACATATATATATATATATATATATATATATATATATATATGCATATGTTATATTCGGATTTTTGTCATCCATGGAGGTGTATCACCTGCGGATGTGTGTCATCCGTGGAGGTATATCATCCGTGGGGGTGTGTCATATATGGAGGTGTGTCATCCGTGTAGGTGTTTCATCCGTGGATATATGTCATCTGCGGATGTTTGTCACCCGTGGAGGCGTGTCATCATCCATGGAGGTGTGTCATCCGTGGAGGTATGTCATCAGTGGAGGTGTGTCATCCGTGGAGGCGTGTCATCCATGGAGATGTATCAATTATAACGCGATAGAATGGATTTTATGTACATGTGTATGTGCATATAAATACACATAGTATGGCAACACAGTTGACATTGTGTGTGAACTACCAGTAGTAATAAATATGTCAACGGTGAATATTACTCTGTCACTGCTACGTGTGTTCTATGTTGTTTGCCTTTATGACTATCTTCCCAAAACACAAACTACTGTCCTTAGGAGCCCATGGGTGGGCCTGCCAGGGTGGCAGCCACTTGCATAACTCTATATACAAATCGGTCACCTGTTATTTGGACGGGTAAAGCCCATTTTGGACGAGTAATAAAAATTACTGGACGGAAAACAGGTCTTTAAAATCACTATGTTGTCGACTATGCTTTGTAAAAGTGTGCTTGTAGTTTATTTCAGATCATAACGACTTGTTTGCATGTATGTGAGTTACCTTGTACGTATCTACCACTAAATTGTAGACTGGCAAACATTTGGTTTTGCATAAAGTCCTGGGTACTTGCCCCTAGATCTTTGGAGTTTTCCAAGCTATGTTTGCCTGCATTACAATGGCGTGTCCCGCTTGACATTGTGCTAGCACCAGACGTAGTGGCCAATGTAGTTGTTGTGAAATGATGCTTATCATGCCCCCTTACTTTTCCTTCTGTAGACCACAGCTGCATAAGTTGATAAGTATCGGATAACACAATTTAATATCGAAGATCACTACTCAGAATCGCATATGGTATAGTGTAAATAAAACTGGTTTAATTTCAGCAACAAACTGATACATAATATATGCCATATACATGTCAGATCAAAATATTCAGTATATCTTATTAAGATAATCCCATCACCGTAATTAAATTATCTCGCTACATACACTTGAAAATATTATGAGTAACAACCACAATACAACCCGAGTTCGGTTATCCTGGGCCGTTCTCATTGACAAAATTTTGCAATTAAAAACTACATAATAAAGATACAATTGCGCGCGGTGGCCGAGTGGTTAGACTGCCGGAATCCCGACTAGAGGGACCGGGGTTCGAAACTCGGTTCCGGCAGGTCGGTGTTTCGGTACTGATACAGCCACCGTATCGAAACTTGACAATTTCGTTCACCCTATATCGCCTGCCCCTTCCAACCCGCACTGATCAGGTAGGTAGGCCAACAACACCAGCATGCAAAGCACTACAATGCCATCGCCTCCAGTTCCCAGCGGCACCGAAAGGGTCCATCACCAAGGAGGCGGCTCTGGTCAGCTAGGACTACGTGCAGGGGGTGCTAAGAATATCTGGGTCAAAAAGAGCCGCCGAAAGAGGGTAAGTAGATTTAAGATAACAACCTACAGCGTCAGAACTCAACTAAGAGATGAACATGTACAAGAACTTGAAGAAGAACTTAAGGAAACCAGGTTGGTATGGGTGTAATTGGGATCGAGGAAGTGAGAAGGCGAGAGGAATGTTTCACTACCTTACAAAGCGGCCACCTGCTATATCATTCTAAGGTAACGGCCAATCAGGAGTAGGCTTTGTCATAAATAGGAAATGGAAAGACCACATAGTGAGTGTAAACAACATCAGCCCCAGAGTAGCAGAACTTGTTCTGTGCATAACAAAGCGTTACAAACTAAAGACAGTGCAAGTATATGCACCAACAACATCATACTCAGAAGAAGACATAAATAGCTTCCAAAACGACGTCGATGAGACTTGAGGAAAACCAAACCACTTTACGATAGGGATGGAAGTCTTCAATGCGCAAATAGATAAAAGAACAAATATATGAAAACAGAAACGGGTAAATTTGGGCACGAATTGAGAAACGAAAGAGGCGATACCTTGGTAAAATGGGCAACATCAAGAAAGTACAAAACCATGAATATCATGTTCCAGAAGAAAGCTGGGAGGAGTTGGACGTGGAAAAACCCAAACGGTGTGAAGACCGAAACTGACTACATCCTAACAAACAGGCCAAACATCGTCACAAACGTAGCAGTCATCAACCAAGTCAACAATGGAAATGACCACAGAATAGCTATTAGCAACATCTAACTGCATGCACAGTTGGAAAGGATATAACTGATGACCAAGAGGTCACCAAGAGTAGATGTCACACAAATAAGATCACAGAATCTAGGCCAAGACTCCTGGACAAGCAGGGTAGAGATATTCATGTCAAGATAAGATCACAGAACGAATACAGGAATTCTACACCGAGCTATACAAGAGTGAACAGAGTACCATACCCACACTGATCCAAAAGAGGTACCAGAGATAACATCATCGGAGGTGGAAGCAGCACTAGGGAATTTGAAGAATGTGACAGCAATAGGCAACGACCATATAAACATCGTGACATTGAAAGCAGGAGAAGATACCATCTCGAAGATATTTGCTAAGCTGTACACTAAACGCTTATCAGAAAGATGAATACCAACAGCGTGTAAGAATGCTAAGATGATGATAATTTTAAATTAGGGAAATAAGAAAGACCTCAGGAATTACAGACCGATATATCTACTATCATACATCTACTCACGAAAGTAATAACAAAACGCTACAGAAGACACTCGACGAAAACCAGCCACGAGAGCAAGCTGGATTCAGAAGCGGGTACTCAACGACAGACCATAACCGCGTCGTAAACCAACCCAAGGAGGAGAAGTGCAGATAATGTAATATCCCACTCTGCATCGCATTCGTCGACTACGAGAAAGCCTTCGACTCAGTGCAAACTCAAGCCGTACTGACCTCCCTTCAAGAACAAGGGACAGAAAATGTGTACATCGAACGCCTGAAGGGAATCTACACCAACAGCTCGATGACAGTCCACCTACACAAAGAAAGCAACAAGATCAACATCAGGAAAGGAGTACGACAGAGAGATACCATATCGTCCAAGCTGTTTACGGCAGCACTCGAAAGCATATTCCTACGACTATCGTGGGAAACCAGACGCATAATGATAGACGGCGAATATCTTAGTCATCTTCACTTCGCTGACGATTTACTCATATCCGCTAATACACCAAGAATGCTATAAGTATTAGCTGATGAATGTGACAACCAGGAGGAGCTGAAGATGAGCAAGTCAAAGACAAACATTTACCTGGGACAGAGATACAACACCAGTGACAAAAACCAAGACAAGGAGATTCAAAGAAGAATCACGGCCGGATGGACAGCATTCGCCAAGCACCACGACATGTTCAAGGTAACATTTGGACATGCTTAAAGAGACAAGTTTACAACTCATGCGTAAATCCACTACTGACATACGGCGCGGAAACACGGGCACTCACCACCCAAGCAAAGAACAAGCTAGCAGCCGCACAAACAAAGATGGAAATAAGAATGTTAAATATCACATACCTGGACAGAAAACAAACATCTGGGTAAGAGAAAAGACAAAGGTCTCATATATATAATATATATATATATATATATATATATATATATATTATACAAACATATATAATTATGTATGTTACTAACCGCAATACATCGAATGCACATTTTCAAGAACGCAAGTAATATATTCTTGCCAGCGTAAATTCTAACTTGCGATGACTTATTCGCAGTTCGCTCAGAAGTAGTCTCTATTGTTCTTTCTCTCTCTTCTCTCTCTCTCTCTCTCTCTCTCTCTCTCTCTATATATATATATATATATATATATAACCATAGCTAGTAGTCAGTCCATACATCTCACCTGCAATGTGATCCCTGCTAATGATGACACCATTGAAATACTTTTACCCTACAATAGATAATAAAAGTAAAAAGTTAAGTTCTAACACAACGAGGTATCCAGTCCACAGGATTGATCAAGACACGTTATGCTTTTTTCTCAGCTTCACTGGGAAGCATTCGGCCATGCTGCAATTAATGGACGATGATTATTCATACATAAATATCCCCACTATTCATAGCTAGGAACGCATTCATACACCTGAGTGAACTAGACCTAAGCAGCGTGCATGAGTACATTAGCCGGCTATCAAAAGCTGTACATATTAACCCTCATTGTATTCACACGCGGACGTTTTCACCCTAAGTTGAGTTCCGATCAAACAATTTATTTATCTAATTCCTAACAAACCGTTCGAAATGTTTAAGAATGATATTAAAGTTAAAGTTTAACTTCTGGCTGCGTGGGTTGGTATGTAATATTTTTTCTGTATATGTGACAGAGACCGACAGCAGAGAGACAGAGAGACAGGCTGCGTGGGTTGGTATGTAATATTATTTCTGTATATGTGACAGAGACCGACAGCAGAGAGACAGAGAGACAGGCTGCGTGGGTTGGTATGTAATATTATTTCTGTATATGTGACAGAGACCGACAGCAGAGAGACAAAAGAC
>JAODUO010000737.1:252500-335000 GCA_025642075.2 Ridgeia piscesae | reverse complement strand
AGGCGGGCAGGCGGGCAGGCGGGCAGGCGGGCAGGCGGGCTGGCGGGCAGGCGGGCAGGCGGGCAAGCGGGCAGGCAGACACACAGACAGACATACAGACTAACATACGTACATACATACATACATACATACATACATACATACATACATACATACGTACATACATACATACATACATACATACATACATACATACATACAAATATACAACATATATATATAAACGCGGACGGACGGACGGACGGACGGACGGACGACGGACGGACGGACGGACGGACGGCCCGCGACGGACGACACAACACACTGTCTTCAACTAGTCATGAAACAAATGAATAAATACAACACGACGACAGACAACGGAACGGCGGGCAGGCGGGCGGCGGGCGGGCAGGCGGGCGGGCGGGCGGCGGGCGGGCGGCGGGCGGCGGCGGGCGGGCGGCGGCGGGCGGCGGACGGACGGACGGACGGACGGACGGACGGACGACGGACGGACGGACGGACGGACGACGACGACGCGACGACGGACGACGACGACGACGGACGGACGACGGACGACGCCCAAGACGAACAGACGACGGACGACGGAACGGAACGAACGAACGGACGGACGGACGGACGGACGGACGGACGGACGGACAGACGAGGGGACGCAGACGGACGGACGGACGGACAGGACGGACGGCAGGCGGCGGCAGCGACGGACGGACGGACGGACGGACAGGCAGACAGACGGACAGACGGACAGGACGGACAGACGGACAGACGGACGGACGGACACGGACGGACGGACGGACGGACAGACGGGACAGGACGGACAGACGGACAGACGGACGGACGGACAGACGCAGACGCAGCGGACAGACGGACGGACGGACGGACGGACGGACGACGACAACGGACGAACAACAGACAGACGGACAGACGACAGACAACGACAACGACAGACGGACGGACGGACAACGACAGACAGACAGACAACAGACAGACAGACAGACATACAGACAGACGGACGGACAACAACAGAACAGACAGCACACAGACATACATACATACATACATACATACATACATACATACATACGTACATACGTACATACGTACATACATACATACATAAATACATACATACATACATAGATACATACATACATACATACATACATACATACATACATACATACATACATACATACATACATACATACATACATACAACATACATACATACATACATACATACATACATACATACATACATACATACATACATACATACATACATACATACATACATACATACATACATACATACATACATACATACATACATACATACATACATACATACATACATACATACATACATACATACATACAGACATACAGACATACAGATATACAGACATACAGATATACAGATATACAGATATACAGATATACAGATATACAGATATACAGATATACAGATATACAGACAGACAGACAAAGTTTCATATTATAGAATCATCACAACGTGGCTTTGAAGCATTCCTCCTTTCAAAGCATACATTGTGTGGTTTTGGTACATGTGTCCCGCCATCACCATTATCCTGTGCATCTTTGTTCAACGATGAAATTCCACGTTGAAAGGAATATGTCTCTAGGAACACAAAATTACCATCATTACCAGGGGCATCGATGGAGAAAGTAATTATTAATTGATCTAAATGAACAGAGACTGTGTTACTATTGTTACTATGTTACTATTCCTTTTTGTGGTTTGTGGTCGGAAAGTCAGTCCAGCTTGACGGTTAAAGCCGGCCGTGGTTCCATCGGTGTAAGACAATTAAGACGATCTCCGTTCAAAGCGCTACGTGAGTAGTTCGATCCAAGGTGGACAACTCTTCGGTCATTTTCAAAACTCCGCCGTAAATCTTTAGGCGTGTTTAATGCAGGTCACTTTATGGAAGTAATATATTAGCATACTGATTATTATCAAAGCTAGATAGAGCGTACTGGTACTAACTACAAGAGCACAACTAATGCTTGACCATGGTTAGCAGGTTAATAAAAACACGTTGGTGAAATTTAATGATATATTTTATGAGCAATATATACATAGTTATACGATAACTATTCAAATATGTAATCAGTATCCAATGCATAATAGTTCAAAACTGTTTTTTAACTGTGAGAGTGCAAGCGTGTCCTATAAAGTCATGTTAAGATTGTTGAATGGGCGGGGAGGTGGAATTAAATATCGTTGGTTAATTACCTTACAGATATTTTAGTCACCGTCTTTTGACAGGTGCTCAGTGCACAAATCCACATGTTAGACTGCGCAGGTGCCAGTGCACAGTGTCACATGACAACGGTCATTGGTGCAGTGGAATGTGGTTCACCAATAAGTAGCGATCGACAGCCTGAGATCTCATGTCGAAGTTGGTGCTGTCAAACAGTCGACACGGGACACAGTTAGTTCGTCAAGTGACAAGTCAACGACAGCCCGTGTAGCCGAGTCAATCGACAGACTGTACAGTCGCTTTTCGAATATTCGGGTGAGTTTTTTGTAGAAGCTACTCACAATACATTATTTACGCCTGTTGCATCGCCGTAAAGCACATGATATACATGAATTCCTTTACTGTTTTATTTTACGTACCGCTGTCTTATTTACTGAGATTTTACAAATGTTCAGTGGATGAATAGGCACATTGTCGTGTTTTTTGCATTTTATAAAGCGTCACTGAAGTAAAGGTAAATGTAAGTTCTTATATAGCGCAATATCCAATCCTCAGGATTGCTCAAAGCGCTTTACCTTTTATTTTTCTGCTTACCTGTTCAATCAGATACCATCTCAACTTATCTGGGAAGCATCCAGCCATATGCTGCAATTAATGCGCGAACGCTGCTCGTACACATACCCACCACTTGCCTATAGTCAGGTACTCATTAGTACAGCTGAGTGAACTAGAACCGAGTATGTTGGCGTCGTTCCCATCGCAGAAGTGACAAGATGACGAACGTTTTATTGTTACAGACGGATGATAGATGTAGTTTAAATTTCATTGGACATAATTAGATTAACCTTTAGATAACATGTATTAAACATGTGCAAATCGACAAACGGGAAATTGTTGATTGGGAAAGTACTGTAGGGAAATTGTCACACAAAATACTACAACAGTCAATTCTCGAACAATGTATTACGCATACCATACGCACACGCATACACGCACGCACGCGCACGCGCACGCGCACGCGCACGCGCACGCGCACGCACACGCCACGCACACGCACACGCACACGCACACGCACACGCACACGCACACGCACACACACACGCACACGCACACGCACACGCACACGCACACGCACGCACACACACGCACACGCACACACGCACGCACACGCACACGCACACGCACGCGCGCACGCACACGCACACGCACACGCACACGCACGCACACGCACACGCACACGCACACGCACACGCACACGCACACGCACACGCACACGCACACGCACACGCACACGCACACGCACACGCACACGCACACGCACACGCACACGCACACGCACACGCACACGCAACACGCACACGCACACGCACACGCACACGCACACGCACACGCACACGCACACGCACACGCACACGCACACGCACACGCACACGCACACGCACACGCACACGCACACGCACACGCACACGCACACGCACACGCACACGCACACGCATATGACACACTGTCCGAATGAGTTAACATCCAGTGATATGACTGTGGTTGTAGGACCGTTCGTGTAGTAGCGATGGCGAACATCTACGTGACGACGCTGCTGTTGCTGGCTTGTCTCGTCAGTGTGGCAGGTGAGTTGGAGAACGTCAACCATCACAACAGAGACAGCATCCCGGACCCCGACTTTGCGAGTTTTCTATGAGCAGCATTTGCTTAATGCGTCTGGCACACAGGTAGTGAAACAAGTCCAAAGTGTCAGTCGTAACTACGCCATTCCAAAAGGAACATTTCAACTAATCGAAACTGGCAACAATTGTATCTGGCTAGCGGCCTAATACGGGACCGCCTTAGGAAGACTCCAAAGTCGCTTACTGTCCAGTCGTATACGTCCATCTGCTGTCCACTCGCTTCTATACGTGCGCGTGCATGCATGTATACGGCACGCATGGCTTCTATGCGTGCGCATGCATGCATGTATACGGCACGCATGGCTTCTATACGTGCGCATGCATGCATGTATACGGCACGCATGGCCGACTTCGATTGAGCTACTAGCGCAGCCCTAACGTGGTGTCCGGTTTGTGATAATTTACACTGCGCGCGCAGTACTACGCGCATAATCCAACCGAACAGCGATGATCGTGATCACGGACACAAACCCCTTATGTAAATAAATAAAATAAAGTAATCAATTGTTTAGTGTGTAAATTGTGACGTTCATCTTCTTGGTCTTAAATCATAATTCATAAAATGTGGTGACTTTAATCCATATTTAAATGATTGTGCCATTAATTAATTTCTTGTGCAGTAGGGGGCTACGTTCCCTATTGGCTGTCACTGCTAATGACGTCAGTTACTCGAGTGAATCCTGTAAAACTCGAGATTGCCTCAAGTAGCGGTCTTGAAGATTCACCTTGCTAATACAGGTCAAAATGGTCACGCTTGAGTGATCTCGGCTGTTCGTTTGGGACTCGGGGTACGCGAGTTACTCGCGTAGCTCAATCGGAGTCGGCCCATGTCTCGCTGCCGCCATTTTTTCTAATGCGCCATCTTCATTCATTATCCGGTCCTCAACGGTTCAAAATACCAACAAAAACGAATCCAGAAGGTGGCAGCTATTAACCAAATCATTTATTATTATCGAATTGTTTCTGTACTGTAGCAATTTTGACTTTCAATGCACTTGCGGACAACGAGGCGGGGATCATTGTGTGCATGATTTCGATTAGTACCGCTCCAAACGGACCGGAAATGAAAATCACTTACGTGCTTTATAGGCGTACATATTTACAGCAAAAATGTTAGATGTGGTATGCTAAAGCCTACCGTCGCCAACAGTTGGTTCTCACGTTCCAGAGGCGCACACAACATGCGTTGATTCGTGCCAAGAACTCTGCGGTAGCTACCAGTCGTGCAGGTCATGCAGCGAATACGTCTACTGTCTCTTCGGGTGGGAGTTCCACATTCCTTGCTTTAATGGTTTGGTGTGGGACGATAACAAGAAGTTGTGCCAACCCTCCAGTGACACATGTGACGGTGAGTGGATGAAGAGGCGGGGAAAATAAAATAATTGTTGCTGATAAGTTTAGTTGCGTAGAAGAGATCACGTGGTCGTAGAATAGTCTTTAGTTGGCGATGGTATTTTGAGAGAAAGAGAGAGAGAGGCAGAGGCAGAGGCAGAGGCAGAGGCAGAGGCAGAGGCAGAGGCAGAGGCAGAGGCAGAGGCAGAGGCAGAGGCAGAGGCAGAGGCAGAGGCAGAGGCAGAGGCAGAGGCAGAGGCAGAGGACAGAGACAGAGACAGAGAGACAAGGAGAGGAAACAGAGAGTGAGGGAAAGCGAGAATGAGAGTGAGGGAAAGCGAGAATGAGAGTGAGGGAGGGGGGGAGGGAGGGAGGGAGGAGAGAGAGAGGAGGGAGGGAGGGAGGGGAGGGAGGGAGGGAGAGGAGGGAGGGAGTGAGTGAGGGAGGGAGGGAGGGAGGGAGGGAGGGAGGGAGGGAGGGAGGGAGGAGAAAGAGCGACGAAGCCATGGACAGAGCGCGGGGAGAGAGGCGGTGCAAAGCCAACGACTAAAAAAGCATGGCTAATTTACAGAAATGTTAGGAACAATACTACAAATGAACATGGTTAAGTGGACGCAGTAGAATGTATGCATAAACGGAAAAAAGAAATTAACTTCAAATGACATATATTATTATTATTAACAGACCTTCGTATGTTGTTGTATTTTATTAGAAAGTGACCACTCTTGTAGACGTGAACGACTGTGATTCCAACCCGTGTGAGAATGGCGGAACATGTGAAGACAAATATCACGCTTACGAATGTAACTGCTTTTCCGACTACGAAGGCGACAACTGTGGTGCGTATTCGTATAAGTTTTACACGCAATTGGAAAATAAATTACATGCCTACTCATTTATAGATGAAAAGATTATAAGCGAATATTGATCAGTATTGTTTTCACGAAATTGCGGCACTTGTCTGAGACTTGTAAAGCAACCATTTAATGGTCATCTTTCGTTTTGTAAACGTCGTGAGCCGACGTAGTGAATACTAACTTTATACGCTATAAATGTCAATGTCGTGAAAGATAAACCAAGGTTAATGACCAACATGTATCAATTTGATATGGATTGTTTTCCATATATCATACAAATATGTATTTGTACAACATCCATTCAAATGCGCTAGGTAGTGTGTAGTCTAACTTTGTCACATGCATGCGACATAAACGATATGATTTTATAGGAAGAAATAAATCTCTTCATATCAAACGATGATGCTTCATATTAGAAACGTTATTGAATGAGAAAAAATCTTTAGGCATTAATGAAAGTTTCTTTTATTAAACATTTTAGCAGTTCTTCATATCTTCATTTTATTTGGAGGTAAGTTGTGCTAACTTGTCTTAACATCAGCGAATCTTACATCGTCTGTGTTGGCGTGACATTACAGTAGCATTTGCTAACCAACGGAGATGATCGATGAACACTCTTTTCGTTGGTTGGTTGGTTGGATGGTTGGTTGGTTGGTTTGTTGGTTGGTTGGTTTGTTGGTTTTTTGGTTGGTGGATTGGTTGACTGGTTGATCGGTTGATTGGTTGGTTGGTTTGTTGGTTGGTTGGTTGGTTGGTTTGTTGTTGTTTTGGTTGGTTGATTGGTTGATTGGTTGATTGGTTGATTGGTTGGTTGGTTGGTTGATTGGTTGGTTGGTTGGTTGGTTGGTTGGTTGGTTGGTTGGTTGGTTGGTTGGTTGGTTGGTTGGTTGGTTAGTATACGTTTGATTGTGATGTTGCTCTGATGTCTGTTTAGCCGCCGTTTAGAACTTGGTGGGGCTTATGGCATGAAATCAGAAAGGTGCGCCACACTCAGTAAATGCACGAACTGTATGCATAAAGACATTTCTACTGTGTATAATACTCTATAACTACTACACGATTATGTGTTTCTCATAGTGTAAGTTTTGGAGTACTTTATTGTATTATTTTACTAGTTCCTTAAAGTTCTACTTGTTTTGTAGAGACATGCAGATTCTGCTAACTGCATTGGTGGTTTCAACGGCGCGAACTGTAAGTTTTCACCAAATTAATATTATATACCATGGGTAAATAAATTATACATGCGTAAATGCATAGATAACACAAATTGTGCGCGCAAATATTTAATCACGCCTAAATACAGTTATCATGAAGTTCGGTTAGTCGTGGCCTAAAAGCTGATGGTCATGTTATATTTAGTAGACGATGTTTACAGCTGTTCATTCATCTAGACGCACAACAAATATCATTACTGTAAAGAAAGATGATTTTTACCAGTTTAATATGGATTATCGTCAATAAATCCTACCAAAATTTATTTAGAAAACATGATATGCACTGTAACAATGATGTATAAGATACAGTATATTAACTAAAAACAAATATAATATTAGTGTGTGTGTGTGTGTGTGTGTGTGTGTGTGTGTGTGTGTGTGTGTGTGTGTGTGTGTGTGTGTGTGGTGTGTGTGTGTGTGTGTGCGTGTGTGCGTGTGTGGTGTGTGGTGTGTGGTGTGTGGTGTGTGTGTGTGTGTGTGTGTGTGTGTGTGTGTGTGTGTGTGTGTGTGTGTGTGTGTGTGTGGTGTGTGTGTGTGTGTGTGTGTGTGTGTGTGTGTGTGTGTGTGTGTGTTGATGTGTATGTGCTATGAAGGTGCAAATGTGGTGTTAGCATCTTGACCCTGGGAGCATCTCGTTGCTTTCGTGGACCAATGCGTTATATTATTCTCCATAAGATGGTTTGGGCATTACTAGACTTTACGAACTTACCATTTACAGGATATGGGATCATGCATGATTCGATGACCACGGAGCCATAGAATTGTTTTCAAAATTTAAACCTGGACATCTTTTACCACTGGGATCCGCCGTTGCGCGCAAGCTGCATTTGATTTAGCTACTATCTACGCAATGTATATTTTCCATTTTTTCCCGATTCACTTCATTAGTGACATTTCTGCGCAAACAACAACAACTATGTGGTGCAAACACTGTTAAAACCCTCATGACTCGGTCTTCATTAATATTTATGACGCGGAAATCGTAAATACTCCGCCGGTGAAACTTCAGTAAACAAAGTTACGTGTGTACAGGCACTTCGGATTACCTTTATCATGCGGCTTCGCAAACATTGCTTCTCACCGTGTAGCGATTTGAAAGGTATCGGCACATGAATAGATTAGGAAATCTAAATGACACATCACTCAGAAGAACTCTCCTTTCCGCATACCGCACTGTGCCGTTTAGAAAACGTTCGTTGGCAAAACAAAATTCATTTAACTTTTTATTTCTAACATGCATACAAATGATTTATTGATCTACAACCGTTCTTCCGTACTCATCGAATCTTTGTCATGTATTCTGTAAATGGCATACGCCACCTATACATTTGTAATATGCTTCCACTAAACTTTGATATTACGAAATGTGGTACTTGTTGTTTATCATAGACCTGTTTTGACATAACTAATACAATTATTTATTGTTTTCCAGATGTTGGATGACAATTAAACGGGCCATTCTCTCTCGCTGCAAATAAACGTTTGATTAAACGTTCAGTGACAAAATATTGAACAGATTTATTAATTTGATATGATTTTGTAAACTACTTGTCATATGCAAACGTCTTTAAAATATATGCAGATATATGTGTAATGTATGCAGGAATTGTGGACAAAAGAATGGTGCCATAAACAAATTAAACTGTTGTAGAAAATAAACCATTTTATAAAACGACGCTTGGTAATATAGAGCTTTAACGTATACCCCAATGTAGTTAACATTTTACACACACACACACACACACACACACACACACACACACACACACACACACACACACACACACACACACACACACACACACACACACACACACACACACACACACACACACACACACACACACACACACACACACACACACACACACACACACACACACACACACACACACACACACACACACACACACACACACACACACACACACACACACACACATATATATATATATATTATGTTGCAGTGGTTGACTAGGGCAAAGGCGATTTGGATCAATGACTAGGTATTGAGCTGAATTCTCAAAGATTAGAAATTGTTCAGCCCTGACAGAAAACACGTGATGTGTCAGTGGAGATCTGATGACTGTGTTACTGGTGTACCTACTAATGTCGAAATATAATTTGGTATTTGTCTCGTGTTGTTAGTCACCAGTTACAGTGACGAACGTCACGTCTGTAAGACCGTACTATCTAGATGTTTCTAGCATTAATTGATACTATATACTTATGATATGTTTGATTTATATTGATGCAACATTTGTACCCGCTAATATTATGAAATAAAACACTGTTTAGTGCAGATTGATGTTTTAAATCATGTTGTGTTGTCAGTACAAGCCATGCTTTAGTAGGTAGGCTCAAAAAAGAACTATTGTGAAGTTATGACACGTTAGTCACTATCCATGCGCCCACGAGTCTGCTATCCATAGTTCGTGACATTACAAATTAACAAGAGATTTAACAAGATTGCCACCTAGAGATTCAACTCTAGATGGCAGGTGGACTAGGAAGCCATTTGGCTTATCGAGAGTCCAATCTATCTATTTAAGTATAACCCGCCCGTCTTAGGTATATGTCGATTTTATTTTTAAATATATTAACACTACTAGCACCTACACAATCAGCTGATAATCTGTTCCATTCGTTTACTGTTCTTTGTGAAAGTGAACATTTTATAATATCTAGTCTACACTTCTTCTTTGCTAATGCGGTATTATTAGTTCTTTTTCTTTGTACACTATATTTCGCCTAATTAATCCAAGAATTTGCTTTCCCTTCGCTGCTGCAATTCCACACTGCTCTGATACCTTCATGTCAGCACTAATAGTTAACCCTAAGTCCTTTTCCTTTAAGGTAGTATTTAGTACAGTATCACCCATTGTATATTGTGCATCTTCATTCCCATGTCCTGTGTGGAGGCACTTACACTTTCCAAAATTAAACAGCATTTGCCACTTCTCAGACCATTCTGTCAACTTGTTAAGATCATCTTGTAAATGCTGTCTAGCTGCATCACTTTTAATTTTCCTAAACACTTTTGTGTCGTCCGCAAACCTCAACACCTTGCTTGTTATGTCATCATCCAAATCATTGATATATATATATATATATATATATATATATATATATATTGATATATATATATATATATATATATATATATATATATATATATATATATATATATATATATATATGGCTAAACGATCTGGCCATGGAACTTTCCCTGAACACACAAACCGAGAACTGTGATTCAACGCGGTTTTGTGTTCCGAATCCAACAGCGGACAAAATACGTAAATGGGATCTACCTTCCCTAATTAATTTAAATGCCAGATCTTTGAACAGTGAAAAAGTGGACGAATTGCATGTAACTGTAACAACACATGATGTTTCAATTGTATGTGTTAGTGAGACATGGTTTAAAGACTATATGGATTCAAGTAGCCTTACTATGCAAGGGTTTTGCTTGGAGAGAAAAGGTAGGGATCATGGACGAGCCGGTGGTGTAGCCTGCTACATTAGAAATGATTTAATGTATAAGAGATTGAATGATATGGAGGTTCATGATTTAGAAGTAATGTGGATTAAGGTTATGCCAAAGAAAACGCCTCGAACATTCTCATGTGTACTGGTAGCATGTTTATATTATACTCCAAAGACGGAGTATTTGAAAATACGTGATCATTTAATCACCAACATTGACACTGTAATGCGAAAACACCCAGAATGTGGTGTGATCATAATTGGCGATTTCAACCAGTTGCGGGATAACTTTATGAAAACCCACTATAGATTTGTCCAAGTAGTTAATGTTGTAACACGTGGACACGCAATATTAGACAAAATATGGACGAATATGGAGGAGGTGTACACCCCGCCTGTTACTATTTCCGAACTGGGGTCATCGGACCATAACATGGTTTTGCTTAAACCTAAAGCGAAAAACTCAGTTGATACTGGATGCGTGACACGGTTAACCGTAAGGTGTATGGGGCCAAAAGAAAAAGCCACATTCAGTATGGCTTTATCAGCCATCAAATGGGAACCCCTATTTAGGCTTGATTCATGTGCAGATCAGTATTCATATTATCAAATGGTTATTTGCAACCTGATGGAAATATGCTTTCCTACTAAAATTGTTACGAGGCATACGGCTGATAAGCCATGGGTCACAGACTGGTTCAGAGACTTAGTTCGTAAAAGACAGCGAGCTCACATGAGTGGTGATTTGAATCAAGCAAAAATATTGCGTAATAAGGTCAACCGAGCCGCTTCGAAACTTAAGTATAATTTTTACCAAACACAAATTGCAGCAATGCATGAATCGGGATCCCACGATTGGTGGAAGCATATGAAAACAATAATGGGACTTAAAACAAATGGCAAAGCATGCATGCAAGGTCTAGCTAACAAAACAACGGATGGTGATTGTGGCTTACTGGCCAATACAATGAATGATTTCTTTGTGTCTGTGAGTGACCATTTGCCTCGGTTAAATAAGAGTCACAAGGTGTTCGACGTTAACGAGGAACTGCCGGATCAGTATGTGATAAGCGTATGAACTACTTTTAAAGCCTTGGAGAGTGTTAAAGCCAACAAGGCTACTGGGCCTGACAACATCCCTGCATGGGTGTTAAGAAATTATGCAAATGTTCTTGCCCCTCCATTAACTGCTATTTTTAACAATTCATTAAGAGAAGGTTTACTCCCTATGGAATGGAAAATGGCCAATGTAATACCGTTGCCAAAAACAAGCCCCCCTGTGTCGATTGAAAAAGACATTATACCAATTTCACTAACTCCAATAGCTGCCAAGGTGTTTGAATCAATAATAATGAAATGGGTGGATGAAACAATTGAAGGTGAAATTGATGCTAAGCAATTTGGGGGAATTAGCGGAACGTCCACAACAGACGTTCTTGTCGAACTGGTTCATATGTGGTATAAGGCGACAGATAAATTGAATTCTTATGTCAGAGTTGTAATGCTAGACTTTAGCAAAGCGTTTGATCTTATTAATCATCATTTGTTGCTAGATAAGCTACAGTCGTATGGGTTGCCCGCACATATTTTAAGATGGATGGCAACATTTCTATTAGACAGAACTCAACGAGTAAAAATAGGAAATGAATATTCCCATTCTGGTCATCCCAATGGGGAGTACCGCAAGGGACATTGTCTGGACCTAAATGTTTCCTTGTTTATATAAATGATTTAAGAACGACTGTTCCATTATATAAGTATGTAGACGACAGTACGTTATTTGAAATATGCGACAGAAATGATGTATCTGTTATACAAGAGTCGGTTGATATTGCTGCTAGATGGACAGAACAGAATGACATGAAAATTAATTCGGAAAAATCAAAAGAAATAATCATTAGTTTTGCACAAGATGGCAATTTCAGAAGCACTATCCCGAATATAAAGATTGATGGGAGGGATATAGCACAAGTTTGCCATGCCAAACTATTAAGTGTGACCATTTCTCAGGATCTGACATGGAACAAACACGTGGATAATATTGTGAAAAAGGCTGGTAAACGCTTGTACATGTTATATCAGTTAAAGCGTGCAGGGATTACCCAGAAAGATCTGGTCAGTGTATATGTTAGTGTGGTGAGACCAGTTCTAGAATATGCATGTCCTGTATGGCACACTAACTTGCCCCAATATTTGTCTGACAATATTGAAGTTATACAAAAAAGGGCACTAAAATGTATTTTTCCTGGATTGGGTTACGCGGAAATACTTAGACGTGTTAACCTGGATACGTTGAATGTAAGATGGGACAGCATTTGTCAAAAATATTTTGATAAAATTAAAGTCGGCACACACAGATTAAATTATCTGCTGCCTGACAAAAGACATATCAAATATAATGTTAGACAACAAAATGTGTACCCGTTACCAGTTACTAGAACGAATAGATTCCGTAACTCCTTTATACCGTGGGCTTTATACAACTGTCAGTAAAAAGGCTATTAATATGGTATGATTTGCGGTATCAAATGTATTTCTATTGTATTTGTATGATGTTTTGATGAGTTAATTGTAACCTATTGTAATGTCAATCCAACTCAGTTGAGTTGCTAATAAAACTTGTGTTATTATTATATATATATATATATATATATATATATATATATATATATATATATATATATATATATTAAGAATAAAACAGGTCCCAGTACTGATCCCTGCGGTACTCCCTCAAAACCGATTTCCAGTTTGAAAGCTCCCCATCAATTACTACTCTTTGTCTTCTATAAATAAGCCATTTTTCTATCCAGTTAATCATACCATTTCCTATGCCATGGGCCTTTAGTTTAAGTAGTAATCTTTGGTGTGGCGCTTTGTCAAAGGCTTTTTTAATCTAAGTAGATTATGTCTACTGGTGATGTATCAGCGGATACGTTTTGATTGTCACATCAAAATACAATTACGTGAGCTTTCTTGCGAAAAAACACTGGTCTCACACGTTCAACATACAAGTGACAAATGGTTGTTTGACAGGTTCTGCCTTTTAGGTGAAGCATAACTAAAATATGCACACCAACAGAGAGAGTGTTTATTCCCAAATGCCAAATAATACTTATGACACAACCATTAGCCGTTACATCGTCAGAGTTCAACGTATTTTAAGTGGTCTCCTCTGATACAAACCTTGTGCCTATTGTCGTATCTGTTTTATACTGAACGTGCTTGTTTTCTAAAAGACCTCTTTCAAAAACCGCCAACATCACCATTATCCAGTGCAGTTACTTTCAGCGTAACTGGTCTCAGTTGATACAAACCTTGTTTTTTTCAGTGATACCTCAGGACAATTAATCGAGTGTCTGTTAAATCACGACACGTTGGAAATGAGTATATTTTCTCGCACTTGGATCTCACACTTGAACCCACAATATCCAAATAAACTCAACCTTAACTAATCGTGAACATAGTCCACATTCTCGAGCGACAGTTTTTGCAGTACAGAAAGTGGTCGGCCAAACAGATTCTATGCATACATCCATTGCACGTGTAATTCGACAGACTTAATTGTTCACACACACACACACACACACACACACACACACACACACACACACACACACACACACACACACACACACACACACACACACACACACACACACACACACACACACACACACACACACACACACACACACACACACACACACACACACACACACACACACACACACACACACACACACACACACACACACACACACACACACACACACACACACACACACACACACACACACACACACACACACACACACACACACACACACACACACACACACACACACACACACACACACACACACACACACACACACACACACACACACACATATATATTATGTTGCAGTGGTTGACTAGGGCAAAGGCGATTTGGATCAATGACTAGGTATTGAGCTGAATTCTCAAAGATTAGAAATTGTTCAGCCCTGACAGAAAACACGTGATGTGTCAGTGGAGATATGATGACTGTGTTACTGGTGTACCTACTAATGTCGAAATATAATTTGGTATTTGTCTCGTGTTGTTAGTCACCAGTTACAGTGACGAACGTCACGTCTGTAAGACCGTACTATCTAGAAGGCAATTCTAGTTGTACATTCTCTACGGAGAGGATCGAGTGGAGGACATGGTCTTGTGTGTCAACTGTAAAACATGGATCCATGCGACCAGTGCGGAGGGCATTTACGACTCACAGCGAGTAGGCAGCACCGATCGTCACACCAATCAAGAAGGACGGTGAAGTTCGAATTTGCGGCGATTTCAAAGTGACAATAAATCCACAGCTCGACGTGGATGAGTACTCCCTGCCACGAATTGCAGAGATCTACGTAAATCTGAGTGGTGGTCAACAGTTCAACGTAATTGATCTACGACAGGCGTACCTTCAGATGGAGGTCGAGGAAAAATCGAAGACTTACCTGACTGTTAACATACATCGCGGACTGTACCAGTATAAGCAATTGCCGTATGGAGTGGCATCAACACCAGCGGAGAGAGCAATGGACCAAGTCCTACAACGTATTCCGGGTGTCCAGTGCTATCTTAACTACATCATTGTTACAGGCAGAACTCGTGAAGAACATCTGAAAGCCCTTGACAAGGTACTGGGACGACTAGAGGAACATAGACTAAAGGATAACAGAGAGAAATGCAAATTTCTGCAGAACTCAGTTGAGTACTTGGGCCATGTCATCACTGCCGAGGGACTACACCAGTCACCAAAGAAAGTCCAAGCTATGGCAGACTTGCCTAGTCCTCAGAACGTTGGACAGTTGAGATCGTTCTTGGGAATGGTGCAGTACTATGCGCTTTTGCAGAAAGACGAACACTGGATCTGGGGCAAAGAGCAGGAGCGTGCGTTCAGAACCGTGAGAGAAATGCTGCTTCAGGATCGAGTCCTTACTCACTTCAACCCGGACTTGAGGGACACATGCGGACTGTAAAAATGAAGGGACTTGCAAGAGGGTATGTCTGGTGGCCCCGAATGGATGAAGACACCGAAGGCGTGACAAAGAGATGTGAAGGATGTCAAGGTGTCGCAAACAACCCGAAACAAGCTCCGCTGCACAGATGGGAATACCCAGCGTACCCATGGCAACGACTGCATATCGATTTTGCAGGACCATTTCAAGAAAAAAAGCCTTGGTCATAGTGGACGCACACACCAAATGGCCTGACATTTTTGAGATGTGAAACACAACTGCAGCAGAAACTGTAGCTACTCTGCGATCCTTTTTTGGCAAGAATGTGTCTGTCCTCAGTTCGTGTCTGGAGAACTCATACATTTCACAGAAATGAATGACGCTCCGTATCATCCACCCACCAACGGCTTAGTGGAACATATGTTTCAATGTTTCAAGAACGCTGTCAAAGCTGACAGATCGGATCGACCTATCCAATACAAGCCGAACAAATTTCTGTTTGCGTATCGCACAGCACCACATGCTACAACAGGATACAATCCCGCTCAACTGTTGTTTGGTAGAAATCTGAAGTCGAGGTTGGATCTTCTGAAGGCGAACATCAAACGAGTAGTTGATGAGAGACTTCTGAAAAATGAGAAAGGAACTCTGGTTTCTTTTCAGAATGGAGAGATGGTCATGGTTCGACACTATCACAGAGGACCGAAATGGCTAAAAGGAGAAGTGTTGGAACGAATTGGTGCAGTACTGTACAAGGTTCTCGTAGACGGGGCTACGTGGAGATGTCATGTGGATCAAATGCGACGATCCGAGTATATAGAGTACAGGAACTATGACCACTCGTCAACGCAAGCACCGAGCGAAACGGCAGGGCCGTCGTCCGAGCCGAGCGAGGCCGCGGTTCCTCCCGTGACAAGTGAACCAGCGGAATTGACGGAAGAGCACGGGCGAGACGTGCCACCAGTAGCGGATGATCGTGTAGTAGCTCACGGGGAAAAGACAACTCGTTCGGGACGGGTGTCGCTAAATGACTATGTGTAGGGTAACCTGGGGCAGCCCGGCCCCCAAGGATTCCTACCTATCAGCTCCTGTCTGTATTATTCGACATTACGATCACCTTTGGCATCTGCATCATCAAAGGCCTTAAAATCATTACAGTGTTGAACACATTATACTAAAGTAATGGCATGCAGATACTTCGCGGAAGAGACAATAGCCTAATCATCAATCGAAACCACTCATCATTAATTATAATATTAAAAGCAATATTCTGCATTATCATTACACTCGTCACTGAAAACATTCATTAGCTTACTATGGAATTTGCATCATCACAAACCTTAAAATCATTAACATATTGTATTAACGAATGACTTGCAGATACTCTACTGTCTAATCACACTCTGATTCGCGGTTGGAACACATGAAATAAGGGAGCCCTGGTGTGCACTCACTGTGAGCCCAATTATTGCATTCTTAGCATTGAACCCAGACTTCTCATGGCCGACTGCTATTGAATGGTTCTCCGCACACCGGACAAGGTCATTCCTCTTCATCGCTACTTTCGTCGACTTTCTTTCACTTTTTATTTAAATTATTGTCTATGCTATAAATACATTACAGCTTCATTGCGTTTACATACCATGTTCGTACTGCATGGTGGGGCAAGACGGCCCCTGGGACCATTTTGCTCCGTTCTGACTGGGCCGTCTTACCCCATACACACCAGTGCTGAATTTTTCAGCTTCACATGTAATCCTTTAATATCGCTCCCATTTCGATGGAAGTCATTGAAAACATGTATAGATGTAAGTGCATTAGCACCAGTCGCTGGCTTATCTTCTTCTTATTCTTCTTTGCTGTCCATCGTGTCCGATGATGACATCAGTGTAGGGGTTCGTCCGTTACGTGCTTTGCTCGTTGGTGAGAGAATAGTCCAATTTGAGATTTAAAGCCTCTCCCGCAGTTGACACAGAAGATGACAGGGGCAAAAGCATCAGGAAGACCATGGCGGAGATTGTGATCATGTTGGTATTTTTGTTGTACGTGCTACGTCAGATGCGTCAATGACGTCATGAAACGTTACCGTAACGACGATTTGGCGGTTAGAAATTTCATAGCAACCGCCGCACCTAATGTGTAAACACGTGTCTTCAATGACACCGACACGAAGATATATGGCAGCCATGAGCGAGACGAACACCGTGTCACGATGTCGGAACATCTCGCATGCTGGCGGCAGGATGACGCACACACGACATCGCCAACGGCCGACTCCTTCGATGCCAGCCACCGCGTCTCTCAACCGCGTCGCAACCAACCGGGGAATTACGTGGCGGAACTTGACTCACACTGCATATGAACTGGTACTTAATTTAGAGCCACATTCACGTATGCCGTATTCAGGCTTAACAAATGGAAACGGTCGGGACACCCACATTCCGAGGTTATAAAACAGCCCTGTCGTCATCCGGCCACCGACGATGTCAAGACCATAAGACAACTGACGAACTCCAAAGGTCTAGGGTCGCATGTGTGACGGGTCACCAGATCCTTTGGTCCCACCCGCGTGTTCCCGTCACTGTCCTGTTGTTTGTGTAGGCACTACCTGCAAGTTTGTATAATGTTATCATGGTTGGTACTTTCTAGTCTGCTGGTTGTCATTCGTCCGTCAAAAACCAAAGATGACTAAATTTTTATCGTCGTCCACGGCTGGTAGTATTGATTTTGCAGGTTCGGAAGTGACTGGTCAACCCAATGTCCTAGCTCATACACAGCTGCACACGGTGGACGACTGGACGTACTTCGTGTCCTGTAGCGCATCATTGTTCCATGTATACGGAACCAGCTTCTGCCTCACCACACGAAATTAGTCGATCAGATGCCAACACACAAGAGGCCATGATATCAGTCTTTTAGGGATGCGTTTGTCGCTAGCTAGAATGCTGATAGACATTGGGCTCGTTCAAAGTATGGCTTGTGGATGCTCTCGTTTGTTTTAGAGATGTTAGTGGTAGATGGTTGCTACACTGGTAATTTGTTTTAATTTGACCCATTTCAGACGTCTCTATACTTTACTGGCTTCTATGATGCACATTCTATTTAAACATTCCTTCGCCCATAGTCCTGGGTCTATACTCTTTTGCAGGTTTTCTTTGTCATTCTGTCGGACTAGCTGGTCTTTGCCTTGTGTTCGTTCACTCGCAGACATGCAAAATCTTACGTGTTTGATTTCATTTATATAAAGGTTGACAATTCAAGTTTTCTTCTTAAAATAACCTTTTTGAATTAACTTATTATAAGTATTGCATTCCTCTTAAACATCCTCCTAACCCAAGGCAGAGCTAATACACCCGAGCTGGGGCTCTTCAACATACAGCGCCCTCACACGGACAGGATAAAACCACATACCATACTAAACGACGAGACGTCCGAGATTGAGCGAGATCTGTACGCATTTGGTGCAACGATGGGGGAAGTGACCCTGCTCGTGTCTAATAGCTCAGCCCAAGGTTACGTTTAATAAAATGACACAAGTTAGATCTCAAATTTTTCAACAAATGTCCGAACCTTCTTTTACTTCTAATTCTGTTCACTTCTGTGTTCGGTTTCATAATAACAATTTCACAACTGGTTCTAGTCTAAGGTGGAGCATGCCATAACACCGTGCGTGAAGTGGTCTTCCTCAATTGACACGTGTGAAATTAATATTGGTTGGAATCGAGATTCTTCGTTTGGCAATGAATGAGGCTCTACTAAACCAGTCATATACTATTTTCTTTTTCATATAACATGCTCATCCTGGAGCAATGTTTTCTACCTGAAATCTATTGGCTGGAGCTCAATATATTTCGGGTAGATATCAAGCAAACAGCTACACATAAACAAAAAGATCGACTGTTTTGAGAGAATCCTTTATGCTGAAAAAGCAATTGAATATGTACACCATGCATACGCAATGACATCCTTAAGATATAAATGTTTACTGCTAACGGCTCATCTCAGAATTAAAAAATAACCTTGTTGCAGAATGCCAACGAACGTTTATGTCAATCTGTAGTTGCCTGTAGTTCCAACTGCCTTGTAACATCACGCGTGCCAAACATGCCTTCAAGGCAGTGTCTGCCTGCAGTACTTGTTTCAGCAACTACATGAACGTCAGGACTTGGAGGACCAGTCAAGTGCGTAAGTCTTAACAAGCGCGTCCATGTATTCACCACACGAAACAGATGAACAGTTCAACACAAGGGCAGACACTGCACTCCAGCACCACCAACGTTTTGTCCACAATGCTTCCACGCAGAGAGAGTTCTGAGTTAGAAGCCAAACAGTGTTCAGTGTTTGCTTGCGCCTCGTTCCACTTCCTTTTGAACTTTCTGCCATTTCTCGACGAGTGAAGGCACCTTCTTCTTCTTCATGGCCAGTCCCCCAGCAACCAGAGCCTGCATCAGGGAGCAACACACATTAGCGGACAGCAGGAGTCTTGCAGGACACTACATTTCATTCCTACAACTCCTCATCAATGAAGAAATATTAAGGTATCTTAACAGCATGCTATTAAACAACATTGAGGTTACACTTTGGCTGTCAGTTTTGTATAACAAAAATTACTTATTCATAATGAAAGTGAGACAATCAAAAAATTATGTTGTAGACCACAATAAAACTTGTTAAAGTAATGATTTCATTAAAACTCAAGCAGGACAGCCTGAAAAAAACCCAGTTAACACAACAAACTGGACATAGTCACTTTTAGAATAACACAGCTTAAATGAGTTCATAACATAATCTTGAAATGTCACCTTGTCCTTTTTTCTCTTCTTGTCCTTGTGTCCCTCGGGGGCGTGTGACACTGCATGTGACACAGCAGCTTCTGATACCTTTGTCTCTGTCACCTCCTGTGCAGCGGTAGGTGCATGACCACTGTCACCAGCCAGTGGAACAGGGTCAGCAGTCAACACCCCCGGGGCAGTGGGGTTGTTCAGAACAGTGGTGTAAGTCTTCGGGGGTGCACAGATGTTGGGGGTTCGGTCAAGGACGGGATAAGGGGGTTAGGAGGTGCCGTGGCTATGTTGCCACCGAGCTGTATCGCGTTGCCCGACTCGCCGTCGTCCAGTTCCATGTCGACGCTCTCCGGGGAGTCAGCCCTCCACAGGTGGGTGGGGGTGGTACCCGGCGGGGGCGGGGTGCCCGGGGGAGGGGGAGGAGGGGCAGTGGAATGTGGTGCAAATGGTGATGATCCTGGAGGGGGTGGTGGAGGGGTGTAATTGGAAGGGGGCGGAGGTGGTGCAGGGCTGTCGACAGATGAAGGGGGTGGAGGGGGAAGGGTGGGTGGGGAAAGATTGAGTGTGGTGGGACAGGGACGGGGGCTGTGACATGGGGTGGATTCACTGGATGCCAGGACATCATTCACTGATGCTACAACAGAGAGAATTGTACATATATGAAACGTTAGTTTAACGGTTTTATTTTCTACAAGTTTCAAAGGAATTACGCATGATAAAAGTTTACTTTTTCACTGTTATAAACAGGAGACACTGAATTTACATCACCTGTTGGAGCAGGTGACTTTCTGGTTGAAGCATAAAATTCCTTCGTTAGCTAAGATCATAACTGTAGTAGCAATTCTTACCACGGCACATCGTATTACAATGTTCAGTGCACTTAGTAAGCTCTCAAATGTATAACTGTTAACCCTCTTGCCACAAAATGTGTAATGGCGGTCAACGCTGATGTGACAAACACTGAAACTTGGATGTCACATTGTCATCCGCACTGCGGCTGAATAGTACCATGCAAAGAAAGAAGCCAAATGTGTTGGAGGAGTCTGAGAAACACACCTGGACCAGAGACAGCCGTTGCACAGCTGGCTTCATCTGCAGACATCTACGAGAACAATCAAATAATGGGTCAATGTCACAGTTAATTAGTAATCAATTTAGAACAATTCAGCAAAGTAACTTTCAAATAACAGTTCCATATTAAACTGCCTACAGATTTTGTGCTATAACAGATGTTGAGAATATGTGAACTACACAGGCATATCAAAAAGAGAAAGATGCTCAACAAAATAACTTGATCCAAGCATCTATCTGCCTGAACACAGCACACGCACGCACGCACGCACGCACGCACGCACGCACGCACGCACGCACGCACGCACATGCAACAACACACAGAGGCAAAATCTTAGTATGGATGAGCTGGTTTCTCAAGAACTGAGTGTCCATTGTATAGACTGGATGGAAGACCAGCCACTTAAATGTGAAGGTTTTATGCATGTCAGTTTTGAGTTTGTCTTGCAAGGAGTCGATGTCCACAACATGAATCTTGACAGTGGCTCTTTGTGACATTCAAAGATATAGACTTACAGTCAGTTTCACTGCACCGGACCCGTTTACTTCATCCAGATAAGGACATGTCAGGCAAACAAAAACATCTCCACAGCACTGTCATTATATGAGGACTGTGTTGGAACCGAGCTATAGCTTTATGCAGAGACCCATCATTTGGACTGGTAAAAACCGTTGTGGACGGGTAGAAATATGGGTGGATGGGTTAAAAAATGAAGGAGCAAAAAATAAAAAGGTGTTCCAAAACCATAGACTGTCAGTTATGCCTTAGAAGTGAGTATAAATGGTGTCACATGTGTGTTTGATCTTTATATATATATATATATATATATATATATATATATATATATTTATATATATGACAGCATCAGTGACTTACAGTGCCTGCTCCTTCCCGCAGCTCCTTCGTGTACTCTACCGCCGCCTTCGCTCCCTGCCCGCTGGTGTTGTTTGGGGCAGGAATGTGGCCCGTGGCTGCGTCCACCGACATGACGGCAGAATCGGGCTCGGGCTCGGTGTCTGCTCCGTCGGGATAGTCCCACTGCGTCTCCCCAGTGGTCAGGTGGCAGTAGAAGTATCTCTTGTAGCACCTAGACAGCCAACAGAAACAACCGCTAGTGTCAGAACATGCCTGTCTCACTCGTGCACCAGCGACGGGGCTTAGCTGAAACAGAGGCTGAAATGAAAGCTCAATCACGACCCAAACACAGACATAATATAACAGCTGGTTGTGTTCAGGGCACACAAATCAAGAACTTTAAACGTGATATTTCATCCTATTTGCTACTGAAATCCGGACTGAGATTAATCCCTGATTCATGGTCATAATATTTCCGAGATCTGTTATTACAAAAACAACTAGAGAACAATTGTTCACAACCAAATTCTTCATTTGACTTCATCCCGTTAGTAGACATCCAAGATTCGTGTGCCAAGAAACAGATACATTCAAACATTTTCACATTAACCACTGTCATCGGCAGACCTTTCGTAATAACATTACACATCGTCTGGCAGCCGAGCAAACTTCGACAGCGCATACATAGAAACAGTCAGCTGAGCAATACGAACAAAAGCTGACAGCAAACTGCGATCGTAAAGTTCCTACTCACCGTGACCCATCAAGATACCGTGTACGTCGTCGTCGCCGGCGTCCACTGCTCCAGGCGAGGCGACGTCGGTGCTCCGACGAAGATGTCGACACACGAGAATACACTATCGCACACGCACAGATACATGTACGCATGCACGCGATACAGAGATGTCCCAGTTAGACTCCACGAGGGGGCCGGTCAAATTTAGAGTGTTTTTCGTGTGCTTCTTCAGCAATTTTGTCAGCAGCGGCACGGCACCGTCGTGTAGAGGTGCCACCGTCGTGCATTAACGTTTTTTCACAATACGACGACACCGCTGGGTGAAAGAAAACGAAACATCGGCCGGGGGAAGCGGTGCGTCGGACGGAGTGTGGCGCCGTGCAAAGGTAAAGTAAGTGTCTGGCGTACCTGTCCCAGTGGCAGGACCATTGTGGCGGCGCGGCACTGCTCTCGTACTGAGTCAGCTGTTCATCTGCCTCCCGCAGCTTGCGTAGCATGTGATCCGTCGACAGTGCGCCGGCCCGCCAGTCTTCCACACGCGTCTGAAACAATGCCACAAGCGAACACTTGAAGCCAACTTGGCTCGGCCTTCATTAACCGAATGTGTATGGAATTACAGTGATCAAATGTTAAGTTCCGGTGATTTTTCATCAGTACTTCAAATACATAAGAATTAACCAAATTTTTTGGTATCTTGAACCTAGCATAATTTGAGCCTGGTCAATGTGTAACTGAGTTATTAGTTTCGTGGTGAAGAGTGAGATCTATTCAAGACCACAACATCGATACTGTCTAACGTCTTCTAAAATTCTGTGCCACAGATTTGATAATTTAAATATCCAACTTCTCAAGATTGCTCAATGCAATCTGTATGGCTTCTCTTGCTAATCAGTTGGTAGAAATCACTGTACACACACCCAACAGTCGGGGGGAGGGACTAGTTGATAACTGACTGGACAGAGGGACTAGTCGATAACTGACCTCGAGTTGTACCAGAAGCAGCTGCAGGCGAGAGAGTCCTGAGTGGACGACTTCAAGGAAGTCCAACTTGTCCGCCACAAGTGACGACAGCTCCAGGATCTCCGTCTGTCAACATGACAAACATTCACACTACAGGCGGAGCCAACGGCAGTACGCACAGTACAAAAACAACCATCTGAAAATTTGCGAACTGGAAAACACAGAAACGGCTAGGAGACGGAAGAAAAAAAGGACGACAATATAGATTACTTTAAAACCCACGCAACCTCGAAATGGTTTTTAAATACACTGAGGCAAAACTGGTGCTACGTCAAATTATATTAAATGACTCGTCTGACATATCATCAAGATGGTGGCATATTCAATGTCACCGATTCATAAAGACTTAGGAATGACACAGTTCATATGAACCAAGAAGAGCCACACAGCTGAAGCAGCATGGTGACAGGTGACAGGTGACAGGAGTCACAGGACAGAGAACGGAAATGAAAATATAAAAACAAATCATGCCAACTTACTAGTTCACCAACCTTTAACTTAACATCGTCGGTGTCGATGCGCATTCTGGGTGCTGGTTTGTCTTGTTCTACAACAAATGCATCTTTTACGTTGTTGTACATCTGCCAGAATATCTGATGATCTGTATTTTGGGTAATTCTCATATTTACATAAGCAAACTATTGTCCATAAAACATTTCTTAAATCAGCTCATGTCCTAATTCAATATGAAAGAGACGTGTACTTCTCTACCAGACAAGCTTCCAGTTGTATTAGTAGGCATTGCAGCTTTAAGGTAGAACCTCAACTAATAAACTTCAGTTGACTAATACTTGTAATAGTCTGGCCAATTGGATCTTTGTGCGTAATTATGATACAGTCGTGCCTCGCTATAACGCGACTCGCTATAACGCGAATCGGCTATAACGCGGTCGGTCGTGGACCCCGAATTTCTGCCGCCAGGGGGGAAATGGGCGCTACAGCTAACAATAACGCTGTAATTAACTGTCACTTATTTTTATGAAGTCCTCATGTTTGTCTTGTACAGGTGTATCTAGAAACAATTTATTGATATTAAGAAATTTAACACAGAAGTACAACTGCGTTGCTGAGTTCGTTGTTTGTTGTGCCCCTGGCTTCTGCTCTGCCGTCGGCTTCGCGGCACCAATCCAATCGTTTTTCAAACCGATCTATTGTGTAACCAGCGCTTGGTTTGTGTGGTAATTTCTTAAGTGTTTGTTTAAAACGTTACCAATTCCTTTGATTGCATTTAATTAACTTTAGGCACAGTAAATTTGGTACAAAGTCATGTTTGTTTGCGCCGATATCAATCGCGTTTGTCTCCTGCCAGTTCGCTGTGGCTTCGGCGAAGGCGCCCGTTCACTGTGGCTTCCGCGAACGGGCGCTTTCGCCGGCTTGTAAATGGCAATTAAATTGCTTACGAATCGGGCGGTGACAAAAAATAATTATGGTACTGAAATGGCAGGCTAAAGTTATGTTATGTTTTCTTCACTACGTATACAAAAAAACATTTACTTGTGCGCAAATATACGAATTCGTCAACGGCATATGAACCACAGTAGCCTCGAACCACTGTGAATTGCATTATAAATCGGCACGGTAAATGTGCGATCTAAATTTATATTTTGGGATTGATTAAAAGATGAAATTAAGCCAGCAGTGAGCGCAATTAGTATAAGTATTAATATTTGACCGACTTCGGCAACATGTCAATTCATTTGTGCGTTTCGGCTGCTGAGTTCAAGGTTATTTTAGACCGCGACCGCGTACTGTGTTATCGCTTCGCCTCAGTTTGCATCGCCAGACGAGGCGCGTTGGCTCTGAATTTATTTCAAAACTACACCATTCGCAAGATTTACTCAGTTCAACATTCGACAGTGTATATTATTTTAACGTAATACACATCTACGTTGGTTTCAATGTCAGTTAGTTTTATAAATCAGGCATACACCGCGCAACCAGCACATTGGCTTTGCTGTTGTGGCGTTTTGGGGGTGGTGGCGCCCCTGGTGGAATATAATCTATAACGCGCCTCGTTTACAACGCGGTTCCATTTCGTGGACCCCAACGAGGCGCGACTGTATTTAGTCAGTCAAATCAAGTAATTTATTTAAATATTCTCAAGCATCAGTGCTACACTACACTACACAGTGGGAAAATGATGTAAAACATCACAGTTAACTACACAAAGCATGCATCGGACACCTGGACACTGTTGTGTGTGAACACGATTCAGTTGAGGCTCAGCTTACAACAGTTGCTGTGTTACCTTCGGTTAACTTTGCTCTCTTGGAGAGATGACAGAACTCAGTCGTGTCACCGGGCTTGTGGCTCTCTTCATTGAGCCGGTGTTTCTTCGGGTGAGGCTCAGCCGCCTCTTCGTCTGTTTCCTCCTCCTCCTCCTCCTCCTCCTCTGCCTGCTCCTCTTCCTCCTCCTTCTCCAGCTTTCTCAACTCATCCTGAAACATCAGCTGCCAGTGACACCCATTAATCCATACAGTGTACAACTACAGCTACACTTGTGTGTAGGAGACATAAAAGTTATGTTAAGCAAGTTGGCCTGTTCAACTGAATACCTTCAACATTCTGGGAAGCATTAAGCCATACAGCAATTAATACACATAGCCAACCGTGGAGGTATTAGCATTAAGTTATATTTCAACATTCATGATTGTAACCATGTCATATTTAACTCTACTGGGTAGACTGCCTTCTTACTTTACATCCTGCTGTGGGCAGACTATTTTAAGATGGCAGCCATCTGTGAATTACGCTGCATGTTGCTTGCATTAAAATTCGAATACATGGAATGATTGTGTGAATAAAATGTGTTATTAAAATTTATGTGTTGCAATCAATTACATTTCAGATCTTGAACCAAACTTCAACAATTATTATGACAAAATAAATAAGCAGCTTCATCATGTTATGTATTAAAAAATATTAGAACACACAACAGTGATCCTGTGGAACTAATGTAGCCATGTATATTAGTTTTATCCTGGTAAAACATTTATCCAATTTTGACGGTTAGTTTTCAAATTATAATTGCTTTTGTAAACAACGCCAACGTGACTGAAGACAAAAATCATGCCATAATTTACAAAATGGCTATCGTGTACCAATCATATTACCGAATGGAATGTTCTTTTCATATGTAAAATCAACACTCAAATAACGAAAGATAGCACACTCCTTTCACAAATAGATGCTCCCTTATCATAAGCAATGTGACCATAGTGCAGATTAATAAAATACCCTAAAATAAATAAACCAAACGAAGTACGGAGAGTGATCCGATCAACAAAATGGCTGCATATCAGCGAAATTAACATGCCGCTGACGGGTCATCTTCTTCGTATCTCAACAACGAAAAGTCGCACAAACAACGTAGATGGACGATTACATGGTCTCCGTGGTCGCTGTCGACATTATTCACGTTGCAAACATCGATATCCAACTCGCAATCGTCTAGAAATGATCTCAGTAATATCCGCCAAATGCCGCACGATGTTGGAGGTCAACTAGACGAACGCACTTCAACATCCTTCCAAATAATTCGCAAACGAAATTTTTTTTTCACAAGATGGCGACAGCACATGTTTCCGTGACCTACATGGAGCTTAGATCAGCAGTTTGAGCTGGCTGGTTAATGTAAAAGAAGGATCTGATCGCGGTAACGAAAGTCCCACGAACTGTGAGTTTACTGGGCGGTTTTGGACGGTCTGCGCGTACGAGGGGTTGGGCGGTTTTGAACGGTCTGCGCAATACAGAGTTAAAGAATATTTTCAAAGGTCCATCACGCTCACCTAGACAGACACATTTTTAGTTCCTGTTTCACAGTAAGTGTACCAACCTTTTTCTTCTCCAGAGCCAACTCCAGCTGCTTGTCAATGATGTCCAAATCATCAAAATCGTCCTCCTCACTTTCCTCCACACTCCCGGGGCCCGCCTCAATGTCTGCTTCCTCCGTCACGCTGTCTTTATGCACTGGTTTCTTCCCCTCATGCTTCTGACTTCCACGATGGCCTCCATCTTCAGTTGACGAGTCCTGCTCTGCCAAATGTCTGTGCCTCACAAAGCGTGCTTCCGACAAAACACTAACCTTCGAATCAGCCCCGAAATTTGAATCCCCACTGTGGTCCTTTTGTTTCTCCGCTACCGGTTCAGCGTCCATTGCCAGGGGGCCATACAGGACGCCATCTATTGGCAGCTCGGGTCCACACACAACATCATGTGCAGACGGCAACTGCGGTCCACAAACGACGTCCGCTGCAGTTGGCAGCTGTGGGCCACACACCACATCAGCTGTCGGCAGCTGGGGTCCACACACCACGGGTTCAGTGGGTGGCGGCGGCTTGCCCCTTTTCGCCTTATGCCTGTTATGAGAGTGTTCTCCGTGTGTTCGTTCATGTGTGACATCTGTTGTAACGACAGTGTTGTCTTTCGGCACTGGACGTGGTTGACTAGGTGTTGACAGGTCACCATCGTCACCAGGTTTAGCTTTCTGTGAGGAGTCAACTCTGATGTCGGTGGCAGTCGAGGGAGAGGAGTCCTTTGTGATGTTCTCCTCTAGCATGGCACTAGCGGGCTTCCCTTGTCTGTAAGCACACAGGATGAAACATCACTCAGGGTGGATGTGTGCATTATGTTTCTGCAGTATGTACATGTGTACGTTTGTGCTCTGTATGTGTATGTGTTTGATGTATGTATGGACACTTTATGTGTGGTCATGATACACGCAGGCTGCGTTACAACGGAGCAGTTGTGATGTTAGAAGGTGAGCGACTGGCTTGCGATGGACGCCAGTGTTTCATACACTTCTGTTATATTACACGGATAGGACCTAGTATACTCGTAAACAACTCGAGCGCATGTGGCCTTGTTCTGCGAGTATTCATGTCCATAAAAGCTACATTCATGTCTGATTACGAGTTTATATGCGCCTGCACTTGTCATCATGTACACACATGCATGTATAAACAACATATTATTGCATTATGCCACAACAAATTTCCAGGACTCCCAAACAGCCAGTATTTTATATATTTTAATCAAATACAAATCTCTAAAAACTCCAATAACAGCACTCTATTTCCTGAGTTGATATGGTAAGTAACCAGAACTTACTGCAGTGCGTGTGTGAGCTTCTTTGCACGTTCCCGCCTTCGCTCTGTCGCCTGCTTCGCTCGTTCTGCTGCCTTCTTCTCTCGTTCTGCCTTCGCCTGCTGATACTTGGTGAGGGACTCTTCATACTCGTTCACCTGCAGTAAGTACTGCGAGTACTCACTCGGGATGTCCCACTGCACGTCATTTGTCACTGTGTTCCAATAGTAGTAGCACTGTGTCCCTTCGTCCATGCAGTGCTGCCACAGTGTGGTCGGAGCTGCGGTGGCATCACATTCATTAATTAAATTAATTAAAAAACAGGTACTAAAGATTGATTTGGCACAGTATTAAAGTGATCATAATATTTGGAAAATGTGGCCAATTAACAGCGACTGGTGACATTCATATTATTATCATTATTGTAGGACAAACATAGCTACAAACATGACTGCAAATTCCTCTATAGTGAGTGTGAAACATTTAACTAAATAGTATATTCCTTCATATTTAGCACATAATCCAATCTTGAAAAATATTCAATTCTGTGAGTACAGTATATGAGTGCAGACATTTTAAAACACATCTCATCCAATGCATCAGTTTTATTCTGTTGCTAAATCTGGCTGTGTGAAAAAGCATGCACGAATCGAAATTGCAATACTTTTCTGCTAACTTTCATCAATGCGAGATCGAGGATGGGGGCGTGAATGGGGAGGAGGGGGGACTACAATGGGGAAACAAGTATGAACTGTGCAGCAACTGGGATTACGAGTACTACTACCACCACCACTACCATTAACATTGTTACGTAAAGAAACTAATATCGTTATGTTGTGTTGATATGAATTTCTACCATGTGAATTTCCCATTTGGGACCATTAAAGGTTAGTGTATTTTACTGTATTCAACCAACTTAAAATTAATGTCAACTGTTATTTGTCCACATAATTTGACATTCTTTACAGGTATGTGAGTCACTATGTGATAATGTAAACAGCAATCTGTAGGTTAGTGTTGAGGAAAAATAGCAGCACGACAATTTAACACTTCATTTTTTTTTAAATGCACTCAACTTGGTACAGCTATGAGAGTGTGAGACCATGTCTAAAAAATGTAATAAACTATGATGCACAAATATGTTTAGTTGGTTTACGGTGTACAAGACCAAACCATTCACAAGTCACTTACCCTCAGGTTCTTTCAAGTCATCCTCATCCTCTTTTTCATCAGCAGACTCGTTGCCGGACCCTTCATTGCCAGTGACTAGAGGGGGTGTCGGGGGCATTGGGGTGCCATTGATGTCCTCGCTGTCACCATCTTCACCCTCCCCTTCTACCACGTCAATGGCATCAATCTCCTGATGAAACAGTCAAAAACACGGCTGATTGCAGCTAGAGAATTTGGTAGAGAATGAACACGTCACTGAATATAAACACCTGCAAAGTTGTAACAACTTCAACGATTGTTGGCCGACCAAGTAAACTGAACAAATGTTCACATAAATATGCCACTGTTATCTGCGTCCTTAATATAGTAGTATCACTGCCTCACACGCCCCAACTTACATACTGCATACGTCACAACAGAAACTGTCAACAACTGTACAGGTCATTGTTTATATCTTAGCATTACGTAATTTCTTCACAACTTTTATTATCAGAACTGCAACTTCACAATTGTAATACACTGACACAGTAGCAGCAGTAGGAATAAAAACAACTCGTGATTACTACCACATATATATATATATATATATATATATATATATATATATATATATATATATATATATATATATATATTATTATATACATATTATATATAAATAAACTCTATATATATATAATATATAAAATGAAATCAATCTTCATCAGGATATAAAATGTCTAATAAATCTTTTACAGCGATGTAACTGTTATTTCAATTTGAGTGCATACAATATCTATATAAATAAATGCCTCCCTTAGTACGTGTGAACAATCCACAGCGGAACTTACAGCAAGGAAATCCTGCACTTTCATGTCGATGTCATCTGTTTTGCCTGTGACCTTTGCACTGTGTCCGTTGGCAACGTCAGCCTGGTGTGCCACTTTCTTGTCACCAGACGGTGGTTTACTCACTGGCTTAGCACCACTGTCTGGTTTCATTGCTGGGGGCGGAGGCGGTGGGAAACTGTTCTCCTGGACTTTGCCACCAACAAATTGTATCTTCGCTGGTGCGTGACTTCCTGTAAGCACAAATCAATGTTGTAAACATTAAGGTTTCTCATACAGAATGCTTTATACTTTACTCGCTGACGGACGTGTTCAATCAAACATCTCTTCTATTTATATGAGACGCATTTGGCCATGCAGCAATTACACATACATATTGACTTGAAAAAAACTTGACACAGTCTGTCTAAAGATTCTTGGAGTTAATATACATTTTTCTTGTTACCCACACTTACCCACTATGTTGGCTATTTAAAATCTTCATGCAAGGTCTGATTAACTGCTTCAAAGAATTCAATCCAGGTCCAGCCTGCTGCAGTAGCAGCGGTCAGGTGACTGCCCCCCCCTCCGTTGACTAAACTTTCACAGTACCGCATCTGGTGGTTTCCAATGTCAAAACCCAGTGAGAAACAAAACTGTGAGGACTTACTTTCTTCGTGGTAGGTCTGTGTGTCATCCTCCCCTTCACTGTCTTCATCCGACTCTCCGTATTCACACATGAGACCACTCAACGCATTCGCAGGACCTGTCACAAACATTGCACGTCACCATCTGTGTCCACACTTCAGTGTGTTTAATATGTTCAAACACATCTTTTACCATTGACCGTCTTCAATCACATTACTATTATTATTTCTGAAAACAAATCTATGTTACAGACCTCTATTAGCGTCTACAATCTGTTATAATGGAAATACATCACTATATATATATATATATATATATATCTTAAGTCATTTAAATTTGAAATACATACCACTTGGTGGTGGTTTAGCTCTGTAACCTGTAACAAAGAAACAGTCAAATTAGAATCTCCAAACAACTTTTCTCTGAATACATAAACCATTAAACCGAAAAGCCCAAGCCCGATATTCAACAAGAAATACTTGGCAACAGTTGCTGCAGGCCGACATTCTGTATATGTAATATGTGAACAAATAGCATCCGTGACTTAAATAAATACAATTTAATGATGCTAAAGGCTTCAAAGGTCTGGACTCAGATATGCAAGAAACCAGGGTTGATAAGGATTGCAGCGTGAACTGTAGATACAGATGCACAACAGTCATCAGCAGACAGAGTGCAACAAATATAAGGTAGAAATGCAACCACAACAAATCTTTTGAGATTTTTGCATAAAAGTTCTAAGACATGCATTTACATCATTTTAATATTAAGCTGATGTTTGTACGATCACAAATTAATCTGTTTTAGGAAAACAAATCGCTTGTGGGCTAGATGATCTGAGTTAATCAGACATATGTCAGTGACACAGGTAACTATTCAAGTAAGTGAAATGTGTGTGTTGTTCCTACCAAATCCATACGATGGCTCTTTGTCATCATCCAGTTGTAGCACTGTCCTCCTGTGACCAAATTTCCCTCTTCGCCCCATCTTCACGCTACAAACAACACATCCTAGTCAAATATAAACACCACACAAATAACTACCACAAATTATGCATTTCTTTGACATAAATACTGACTTCTCTCCGTGAAATTTTGTTCAAGGCAAAAACCTTATTTAAACTCGTTCCCAGATGTTGAGTCAAGACCACTCAACACTGCATCTGACATCTGACATACTCCTTCCTGTATGCGTAGAACATGCAATTAGGAAACATCTTAATGTGTTCCATAAAAAGTAATCACTTTGCTATTATCGATCATAAATGAATGCCTGAAACACCCTTATGGTACTGCATTGATAACTACATCACAATGTATATTTTTATAGGAATATTATTTACTTAACATTAGAGGTGACCAGGACTGAAAATCGTTCTAAAGGCACCTGGGTCATTCCATGTGAACGCAACCAATGGGGTTGCTGTCATTTCTTAGATTTTTGAATGGCTCGGTATGGTGAGAGCCTTAGGTTAGATTAGAAAGAATCCAAAATTTGAGACGTTGTTCGACAGCTTGTTAAAAATAAATAATTTTATTCACATTTCACTAGTCAGTATCTTCTGCAATCTTTAGTATGGGTCAGTGATATTGTGTGGAGTTGTTCTCTATAATATAGAGATTACATAACTACAATTAAAAAAAAAATACAGTGTATGGTTAATGTGCATCAAGTAAACATCATGATTTATTCAAAATATCACTCACGAGAGTGTTTTCAGACCCTGATTGTAAGCAAAATACACACAACACGTTAGACACAAATTGTACATATTTGGTATCTAAACATACAAATGTGCAAATCTGAGAAATATGGCATGTCTGGTTGTCTTAATTATGAATATATACATATGCAAAGATGGTAAGTTATTATATTTCTTAAAATATGACCAACTTCCGACCCAAAAAAGTTGACGAGGCGTAGCTTGTATTGTCACAAAACCTTTTCTAGGTGTAAGCTCATTCCTATAACTCAAATAACTAGTAAGTCTCAATATCCTTCCGAGCTTCCTTCATAATAAAAATGGCATATGTCTGGGTGCCCCAATTTTATAAATAAATTGCTTATGATATACGAGAGGGTTTTCAGACATTGAGTGCATGCTAAATATGGATGGTTGGTTGACTAACTGTCGGATGAATTTTGTGTACCAGGTATACGTTTTTATATATTATTTTTTAATGTTGATAATTATTATATATTATTTGAGAATTTGTGCTGTTAACTCACCTAGGCGTCCTGTTTCACACATTGTTCAATGTCTGTGTGTGCCATTGTTTGAATTTGTGTCAGTTGAACATTGTTGTCCCGTTTGTTACTTCAAATGCACATACAAACTTTAAAATAAAAAATACTAAGCACATCACCGACAGCGACTTTACGTAACATGAACCATCAACCTATTGAAATGAACATGGCTGTCAGCAAGCGATATATGCTGTGAGGTATATGCGCTCATTTTTACTGCACATACAATGTGGAAAACTGCTGGACGAATAGCTGAGAAATTACCGGTCCAGAGCTATAGCCACTTCGTACATTATACAAGTGCTATTAAACGATACATAAGCTTAAACTTCCCTCAAACCACATAGATATATTTTAAATCCGTTCCAAGACGTTTCGGCAATTACAGAGCCCCAAGGCAAGGGTGTTCAACATTGAGCATTGCAACATCACCGAACATGGATTTGTGCATTCAGCAAATTCAGGTAGTGGGACATTCCCACTGTGTCATATTCCCAATAATTCATACAGATTAAAAAGCGAACAACGGACATAAAAGCATCTTCAGCCCAACAACAAGGTGAATTACTAATTAACAGCTAAGTAGGTGGACCGAGGTCGACTTGGACCGAGGTTAACATGAGCAGAGATTGACCGACCACGTCTCAACTCAAGTCAAGATCGACCGAGTCGGGCCAAACCAAACGACACTACTCGCAACTAGTGAACATACCGCGTAACCCTACACAGAACGCACACCTAAGAAGCCACTTCAAAAAAATACTAATGTCACGACAACCACTAATATTCTGTAAAATTTAAGAAACAGCAATGTATGTCATTTTATTTAGTTTCTTACCACGTTTCTCGCTAGTCGATTCTCAAAACAAGATCATGGCGGCCATATTACAATATAAATGGTCTCGTTCCATTCGTCAAGTAAACACTAGTTTATCCAATCAGCGTTGGTTTTGCATAATGTCACGGGCGCATCAGCGGCATCAGCCTAGAATAAATTGACATTATTTAGCTGTCAGTGATATTTGACAACGATTTCGAAACATAGAATGATTTGAAAATGAACGCCGAATCGCTTGATATTTTGCAACGCGGAGACGAGGAAGCAGTGTGCAGTGTACTGGACGAATTCAATCGCAAGGTTTGTTGTTGGCGTTGCTCACGGTTCATGCAGTTGTCAGCATCCCCACTGTCAGTGTCACTGGCAGTGCCAGCCCAGGCAAACAGTTGACTCTCAACTCAGCCTCTGGCTGCCTGGGTGGGGTGAGCAGTAATTAAAGACAATGAATTGGTGTCACAGATTATTCAGATCTATGTTAAACAACAGTATACGCAGGTAGTTGTTGTCAACGGATAGAAATGACAGTGTCATCGTCAACATCTCAGTTCGAAGAGAGACGTAGTCGTAGAGTCTGTTCATTTAATGTCATTCCATCGACATTATCATGATGAAAGCTTAGACTGTCTATATAACTGTGATCACCATCTCTGTGAAGGTGATGAAAAGGATGCTGGATGGCAGTTGGTCTGTGTTTTAGTCTTAGACTTTGTCTTCTTCTTTCTGTAAATGTCATCCAGACATAAATGTAAGTTCAAACAAATCTATGTACGTACTAACTTAAAAAGTATGTGTATTTCTGTTACTGTAGCTAAACTTTGGAACTCCCTCGACAATTCACTGATTAGTTGTAAAAAGGTTTATCATTTCAAATGTTGAGTGTTGAATAGTTATGTGTTAGAATCCTGGACCATTTTGCCAACATAAATTAGATAACTAAATTAAACATTCAGACAGATTGTTAATTGTTATGAAGGTTTGTTTCTTCAATAAATGTCACAATATCTTTTTTATTAAATTTATGTGTTTTCACACCTATTGCACTGTTCAGATGCTTTATGTATGTAATTAAGCAATTATAAGGGTAAACATGATAAGTATTGTACTTCTTTAACCTTTTTTTAACAATTTGTATTGTATGTATAATGTAATAGTAGTAGTTGTTGTTGAAAAAAATATCAATTAAATTTCATCATGTTGCTGCTAATGAGATCGCTTCTTCTGTTGGCATGAAAATTTTTCTATTTCGTTGCATGGGAGTTTTTTCTTCTGTTGGCATAGACACAAAATAGAAGGTACCAAAGACTTGGTTTTGTTTCATGCAAAAAATGCAGGGAACAAAGGGTAAATAGTCCAAATTGTAGAAGTTAAAAGAGAAAGTTGTCACAAGAGGCAGGATTTCAGAGCCAAGCCAAAAGGTGACATGAAATAACCTGTACATAGGAGATGTATGTAAATGAATATGCTCAAAAGGGTTGACATGGTGGCCAATGCCTGAACAGAACTAGTACTGAACTACCAACTGGTTGACGTCAGCATCAGACTGACAATCCAGCACCATAACCACTCAACCATTGCATGAATACCAAAAAGTTGACAAGTTTCTAAATTTAACAAAAATTATTGCACAAGGGAACAATAAAGTCCAGCTGACATGGCTTGTTTGATATCTAGTAAATGCACAAAAGCAGTCAGCAAATGTTCATTGTATTGGCTTCATAAGAGAATTAGTGTGCTATATTTATAATTTTAAGCATGAGTTCTTGCGTTCAGTTGCAGAAGCATTCTTCAAAATTTGATCTAACTGTTAATATAAAACAAAAAATTCTTGCCACAGTGGCTTGCAATGTGGAACTGATGTGTCAGTTATCCTCGCGTGTCAGGTGTCGCTGCAACTGATTATGTCAGTACCAACTCTTTTCTATCCCTAGCACATCCCTTTCAAAAATCCTTTTTTGACATCAGCCAATGAAATTACACACTTGATATAATATGGTTCAAGCCAGGTTAGGTGACCGTAATATATACAATTTCAGCCAAACGTGATCGATGCAATGTTTAGGGCGCAAACGGGTCATTATATATTGGGATTCCCACCAGTCATGTATCCGTCTGGCTTGTGAGAATGGTGTTGATTACTTTTTTAACTTGATCTTAAAAAAACATTTAAAATGTAATTCAATCAATGTTCCTGGCTTTTTCAGCATGCTAAGAGCTTTGCATTTCCTGACCAGACACCAGAAGTCAAACAGGTATGTACAAATAGAAAGTTCTGTGTTACTTGTGTTAGTTGTGTATCATAAATTCACAGAGGTCTGTTAATTAGTGTATATATGCAAGTACAATGAGGCGTTTCCCCTGCTGTATGATGAGTGAGATGGGGCACCTTGCTTTTTTCTAAGCCACCTCGCACAAAATATGTCAGAATTGCCATCTCATAGCGATTTCTTGCTATAAACATGTTCACATGCTGATAACTTGTAGTATTGCATTTATTTCCTCTCTGTTTCTCAGGGAATAGGTTAAGAATGCACCATTTTGAAGGTAGTTTTAAAAGTAGTTCTAGGTAGCCATGCCCCCGGACCCGGTAGTTTTAAAAGTAGTTCTAGGTAGCCATGCCCCCGGACCCACATATACTCAGGGGAAACACTGCAATGTACATAATGTCAGTGGAAAAGATCCATGATTGCAGATTGTCATTAATCATAGCTATCAACAACTGGCTAAATTAATCAGTTTAATGCAATTCTGGGCACTAAAGCTAATTTATGTAGGACTTCTTCAATCAATTAGCACAACTGGTAAATTGCACCATTGATCATTGATTAGTGCAAGAAGCAGTGCACTGAGAAACAACAGCCTGAGCACCAAGACTATGATGTACACAGTGAGAACTGATCTCTAGATGCTCCACTGTTATTGTTTATAGGCTTGTACATACTATAAGAATACAGACATAGAGAGATCCTTTCATCACTTCACACAAGTTCACAGGAAAAGGCTTCTGACAAAATTCACTACTAATTTACCAGAGTAACTCTAGTTTACCATTACGGCATTATCATAGTCCAACAGTGTTTGATTATGTGAATTATTTGTGAATAAGAATAACATTTAAGATTTCTTATGAGGTTATTTTCTACGGCTGTTCCTTATCCCAGTACTGTCATAGCAGATGGTAAACTAAAGTGAAGTTTTGTGTTCTTATATTACCTGTGTCGTTACGAGCTCTGGAAGTTAATTGAATCTGTTGTATCTGTTTATCATTTGGGACTGGGATTTAGAAAATTAATATAGTTGTACTTGTGTACAACTAATGATACACTGTAGTTGACCTCCAGCCATGCCTGCCTTGACCCGGTGTCATATAGAATATGGACCCCATGGAAAATGGACCCCAGGTCCATATTTCCTATAGAATTTGTACCCGGGGGTCCATATTCTATGGGGCCCATATCCAATTATTCCTATATGTGCCATAGAATATGGACACCCCATAGAAAATAGAACCCCAGGTCCAGAATCTATAGGGATCCATTTTCTGTCTCATAGAATGTGGACCCCATAGAAAATGAACCCCAGATCCATATTCTATGGGGGTCCATATTATATGTGTGTTATAGAATATGGACCCCCTATAGAAAATGGACCCAGGTTGTGTTGTTGATATAATTTATTCCTGATGTAACTTAGAAACTGAGCCATACCTGTGATTCCAGTGGAGTTGAAATTTAGCATCTCTTACAAGCTCTTAGTAGCTTGTGTGAGCACTGAGCACTGTTGAAAGTTTCAAAACATGAACTGGTCTTACATGAAACATTAAAACAAATATTTTCCCTGTATATTGTATTTTATTGAGATGACAATACATTTATGAATGAGTAAATAGTATTCTTAGTTATAGTTATTCAACCATTGCACAATATGGAAAAATTTACACATTTTAGCAGTTGATAGGATACACAGTATTTATAGTCAAAGATGACTAACATTTTAATGACAATAGTGGCTAAAATGTAAAAATAATAAAAAAGTGTTTATACGAAAGTGTTATCAATGATGGCTGTTGATATTCTAGTTACAATCTATGAACTGCATTATACTATTTTACCAAATAGTTCAGCTTTGTAAAAGGGGGCCAAATTTTTTATAAGGGGGGTCCAAATTATACAATATAATACGGACCCTCAGGTCCATTTTCTATGGGGGTCCATAATAATCCATATTCTATGTGACACCGGCAATGCAAGCAGTCAGTGACCGTTTGTCCCATCACCTAGTGGCCTGCGTATTGGTTGTCTCCAGAGATATATAACCTGAGCCTTCATTGTTTAACTCCTCATAGCATTGGTACATTGTCTGCTTTACTCTTGACTTTCAAGTAAAATTATCAGCTGATTCAGACTGTTTCTTGCTTTTTTTCTTGCCTTACCTGACATTGTAATTTTCAATAAAAAAATTGTTGCTTCACTAACCTCATCATGAAATCAGACATGAGCCTGGCACCAATGCTTGGCCTCTGTCTGCTACAGTGTTAGTACTATCCAAGAACTTGTGCAAAACTAAATAACCATTTTGCATGTGAATTCTATTACTGCTGTGGCACAACACCTTATAGAGCAACATTTGACACTTAACAACTTTCCCTTATGTTTTTGTCGTCAAGAGAATCTTCTGATACGAGAATGTCACAAAATTTACGACGATAAGCACATGTTCAGGCAGACATGTTGTTCGTCGCTTAATGGAGTTTGCTAAGCGACTGCGATACGTCAATTGTACCCTGAATCATACTTCTTCCTCAGTGTAAGATGTTTTTCTGTTATATTGAAACTGAAGTTATTGTTGTTATGATTGTGTCAGAAGTTGCTGGCGGCCGTGATGCGGTGGCTGGAGTCGAAGGCGTCCAGCAAGACGTACAGCTCCTGTCTGCAGACAGTCCGCATCATCAGTCGAGACAAGTCTGGACTGGACACGTTGATGACCACCGATTTACTGGCCACTCTGGTCCAGCACTCCGGCCTGGGCAGCTACTCGAAGGGGGAGGTGATCACAAAACAGGAGGGTGATCCCAGTGGTAGGTGGAAGGCAGGCAGTTGGTGGAGGGTGTATGTTTGGTGCGTGCTTGACGTTGGATTGAGATGACTGGATGTGGGCTACTACAGTGGGAACCTCACTAGTAAGGTCACCTTTTTAACTAGACGACCTAATTGGAAAGGTGACCTTATTGGCAGGATTAACTTCCTACACATTACTGTGTATAGAACAAATTTTGCATAGCCCTATCCCCTATGCCTATGGTGACCTCAGTTGTGAGGTTGCTGTTCTACTGAGGTGATCACAAATGAGGTTTGGTTGTATTGTGAAAATTAAGCAACTTTTTAGACATGTTTTGCTTGAATGAGACTTGTGAGACTATGACCATTGTTGGTCACTTCTGACTGGTATCTATGCCAGGGCAAGCAAGCATTGTAAGCCCTGAAAAGTGTTATGTTTCATGCAATGGGCTCAAAACGTTGCATAGGTAGACAGGGACGTTTTTGTAATATTTATAAGACTACCTACAACATACCAACTGTTATGAACACACTTTGTCATTACACTGTACTAAAGAGCATTTGCACCAATGACTGTCAGTGTTCAGTGACAATACAAATCAGTAAAATTTAAACAAAGAGAACTGTTAATCATACTACAAATACACTGTAAAAATAATGATTATATAATTTGAAATACATGATGCTGTTAAAATAAATAATAAGAAATTACGATGTAACATATTACCGGTAACACCCATTCCCATATTGAGTCACATTTTGCCATGTCGCAGGCACTTGTGAGGCAAACTGTGCATCTGTCTGCAGACGGTTGTACCTGGCCCTTCCTCCCGCTCTGCCAAGGTGACCTTGCATGTGCCATAGTTGCAACCATACTATTTGGCAATGCTGCCAAATGTCTTGCCTGATATACTGTGGTGCGACACATTTTTTGGATGTGTTTTTTATTGTGTAATAAGCACTCATGTTTTATAGTACAAACCACCGTCTGCCATCCCTAGCCAAAGTGATATAGTAACAAGACCAGTTATTGGGTAACTTGTCAACAAAGTCTCTGGCAGTGACTATGACATTTTTGTTTAGCTACCACCTCCACGGGTGCCATAAAACCAAGATATACAATTTTGCGTTGCATAAATGGCATTCATCGAAACACATTAGGGCCTACAGTGTTACTATTCAGGGGTAGAACTTTGGCACTTATTTTACTAGACAGTGGGACTAGTAAGGACAAATGTTTACTGGTCCGCCAAGAGGTTTACTAGTCCGGCAAAATATAAAAACAAGCCAAATTTAAATCATTAAAATAAAAACAATTGTGTTTTGAACCCTAGTTAAATAACAATGCAATGTTAATAAAAGTAACAAAGTAATAATAAATAAATAACAATAGTAATTAATGAAGAACTGAAGACATTATCTATGCAATTGAAAAAGGACGCCAATTGTGCTCATTGTCCGGTAGTACCACCGGACATCCCTACCAGATATAGGTCACCCTACCATTATGAATTTTCCATAATCATTCCAGAAACTGACTTTGTATTACAGTGTTAGGAAAACTGCTCTGCTGAACTATATTAATGGAAATAAAATAAAACACTATAGAAAATTATACCCCTCAAAGAACTGCTAATCTATCAATAATACCCACACAAGATTGTACGCTGTGGCCATGCCTAAGAAAATATTATCATTTATCGGTAAATGACATTGTCACTGTTGTAGCCAGTTGTTCACTGGCAACAATTTATCAATGTTTTAATGACTTGGGATTCAATTACATCTCGGCCTGTGAAATGGGTTATGGGTCACTGCGACTACAGAGGCTTGACAGTCAGAGTGTAGGGTGGGATGATGACACATTGACCTTTACTAGACAACTGGACTAGTTATTAGGCAGGTTTACTAGGTTTATGTATACATGCTTTACTGACTACTTAATTACTAACACAATTTATAAGAAATTTAAAAATATGGAATGTAAATTTATATTCATGTAATTGTAACTTGCATATTTTTAAACACACCATGACATTTCAGTTTGGTATTAATTGAGCTATCCAGGTACATATAATATTGTTAAAAAAACAATGCGACAATGTCGAACAAAACTTTATTTCCGTACTTGTTAATCAAGTTTAGTCGGTTAAGCGAGATTGTGAATCAACAGGCTTTAAGCCCTACACTCGTTGTAACTCTCGCTTCTCTTGTGGCATCGATTTATATGTTTACAAATGTGGGTTTCGACTTTCTGCGACCTATGTCGGCGACAGACACATCGTTGCAAAGCATCGTTGACACACATTTTTAGCGCGCATTTTCGTTAAGTCACGGACGATAGTTCACCATATAAATTACAATCTATTTGAAGACTTATACCGTTGTAAAGAATACCATGTTGTCGTTTTAGTGATATTAAATAAGTATCATTTAACGATGAACGAACAACATACAAAATGCTTCACCGATGGCATGTCGCAGTTTAATATCAATTTTCCAGTCACTGCTAACCAGGTGAAAACAACGATCACGTGAACAATATTTTGTGGTCGCTGGTCGCATTTGTCAGGTAGTCATTCTTTGCGGGTATATTTTAATAAGAAATGATCCATGCCTAGGAAAACGGTCGTTCAAGACGAGTGGGCGCTCATGACAGAGGTTGCACAAGACAGGTTATATTGTATATATACTTGTGGATACTCATAATTATAGGTGCGTGTGTGTGTGCAATCCCATGCATGTATAAAATTAATTATAAATGTCCATGCAAGTGCAATGCTTCGAAGCAACATCGATTGTACGATAGCTACACGTACCCTTTACCACTGGAGATTTCAAGTTTATTTGTGTACAGTTTGATTTTTACACAAATATGAATATAACACTTTGTAACATAGTGGAAGTAGAAGGGGAAGAATAAAACTACAACGATGCAGTATTGCAGAGAGATACCACAAGTGCAGGAATTAAGAACCAACAATGGAAGAACATTACATTGTTGGATATTGCATTGCTGGATTGACAGGAATGGAGTTCAATTACAAGAAATTAGAACAAATATAATATGAAACTGTTTCACTGAATTGTCAGACTCTGCAAGGCTCACATGGACAGCGAGAGTGTATGAGTCATGGTAGGCCGGACTGAGGCTCTCCTGTGATGTGTACTGCAAGCGTAGGATGTCTTCGTGTCATGACGGCCATTCACTGACGATATCTAATTAATGAGTGCATCAAGGTCTGTTGCCACATGAGTGGACGCTGCGGCCACGTAATTGAAGTGGCCAGTCTTAATGAAGCAGCATTCATTTGTTTGCCCGACCACCATACATCTCTGATTGGATTCCACGCTTACCTGGGATGGAAGGTAGGCTTGGGTATTGATGGCTCAAAGCATTGGTGGCTCGGGGCGTACGTAGCTCAAAGGTTCTGTGACTCGAAGCACCCTAGACTCAGGCAGTCCATGGCTCAAAACATTTTAGCGAAAAGTATCCTTGGCATAAAGCATCTGTAGATACAAATATTCTTGGCACAAAGTATCCATGACTCAAAGCATCTATGGCTCAAAATACGCATGGCACAAAGTAGCCATGGATGAAGGCATGAAAATATTTGTGACACAAAGTATCCAAGACTCAAAATATCCATGGCACTAAGCATCCATAGCTCAAAATATCCATGGCACAAAGCAGCCATGGCTCAAAACATCCATGGCACAAAGCATCCATGGCTCAAAACATCCATGGCACAAAGCATCCATGGCTCAAAACATCCATGGCACAAAGCATCCATGGCTCAACACATCCATGGCACAAAGCATCCATGGCTCAACACATCCATGGCACAAAGCATCCATGGCTCAACACATCCATGGCACAAAGCATCCATGGCTCAAAACATCCATGGCACAAAGCATCCATGGCTCAAAACATCCATGGCACAAAGCATCCATGGCTCAACACATCCATGGCACAAAGCATCCATGGCTCAACACATCCATGGCACAAAGCATCCATGGCTCAAAATATCCATGGCACAAAGCATCCATGGCTCAACACATCCATGGCACAAAGCATCCATGGCTCAAAACATCCATGGCACAAAGCATCCATGGCTCAAAACATCCATGGCTCAAAACATCCATGGCACAAAGCATCCATGGCTCAAAACATCCATGGCACAAAGCATCCATGGCTCAACACATCCATGGCACAAAGCATCCATGGCTCAAAACATCCATGGCACAAAGCATCCATGGCTCAACACATCCATGGCTCAAAACATCCATGGCTCAAAGCATCTATGGCTCAAAGTGTCCATGGCTCAAAGCATCTATGGCTCAAAGTGTCCATGGCTCAAAGCATCTATGGCTCAAAGTGTCCATGGCTCAAAGCATCTATGGTTCAAAGTGTCCATGGCTCAAAGCATCTATGGCTCAAAGTGTCCATGGCTCAAAGCATCTATGGCTCAAAGTGTCCATGGCTCAAAGCATCTATGGCTCAAAGTGTCCATGGCTCAAAGCATCTATGGCTCAAAGTGTCCATGGCTCAAAGCATCTACGGCTCAAAGTGTCCATGGCTCAAAGCATCTATGGCTCAAAGTGTCCATGGCTCAAAGCATCTATGGCTCAAAGTGTCCATGGCTCAAAGCATCTATGGCTCAAAATGTCCATGGCTCAAAGCATCTATGGCTCAAAATGTCCATGGCTCAAAGCATCTACGGCTCAAAGTGTCCATGGCTCAAAGCATCTACGGCTCAAAGTGTCCATGGCTCAAAGCATCTACGGCTCAAAGTGTCCATGGCTCAAAGCATCTACGGCTCAAAGTGTCCATGGCTCAAAGCATCTACGGCTCAAAGTGTCCATGGTTCAAAGCATCTATGGCTCAAAGTGTACATGGCTCAAAGCATCTATGGCTCAAAATGTCCATGGCTCAAAGCATCTACGGCTCAAAGTGTCCATGGCTCAAAGCATCCACATCTCGAAGCATCCACAGCTCAGTATCCACAGCTAAAAGCATCCAAGCTTCAAACCATCCAAATCCATGATTCTGAGCATGCAAGTTCTCTAATTGTCACTTCGCATGTCATAGTATGACTCATCTAGACATGAGATATGCATAGACTCATGGTAAATGACGCCCCCTGCATTCTCAATCAGTATTACTCCCTCCTCACCTAATATGCTTAATCTGTAAATGACCCTTTACTTGTGGATGTAACCCTGTGAATCCTTGGACATCCATGGTTCAAGGACTGTGTTCTCCAGCATGTCAAAGATGCTACATCACAAATGTCAGTGTAATGGATAGCCAGGATGTACAAAGATCAATATATGGGACATGGTTTGACTTTGTCACTGTGTGCCTGTGTTTACACCAAGTTAACTTTTTATGTTGCAGTGATGTTGGAGGCCCAGAAATGTTTATGTAACATCATCTTCAACAGCCCGGCTGCTCAGAGGGTCTGCAGGTAAATCACACAAACAACTAGGGTTTCTTTTAAAACGTCAGATACATTTTTTTTTTGGCTAAGCCCAAGTCCTGCATGAGAAATGCAACATGTTTGTCACACTGGTTTGTTGCATGTAAGATGACATCTAGTAAGTTTCGCCTTAAAAACAACTGCTAAAGGTAGTCTTTTTAATCTTCTTTTTGAAAGGAATAGGCTCTTGCAAATATATATTTACCCTGTGATGCAAGTCTTGGGATGTGGCATGTAATATTAGTGTGTGTAGGAAATGATTTAGGGTAGGTGAACACCAGAGTAGATGAAGAAATCTGAATGCTTGAGCAGATGTCTTTGTTTGGTGACATTGCAGTGGCAATGGGTGTGTGGAGGGCATCATACAGCGACTGAAGACATACAAGGACCCGGCTCTGAGACACGAGGTCAAGGTAGAAGTCTGACCGTGTTTTGTGTTTTACAATGGAGAATATGTGTAGTTGACTTAAATATTTCCCCACGTAGTAATATATGAATGTGTGCGTGCATGTGTGAAGTTACAGAGGTTTTGTGTGTGTTATGGGAAGGCAAGCTTGCAGTAGTGTGGGAATGGAAGCAAATGTGTTATTGTAATGTCACCCCATGAATGCATAAAAGTATATAAACAGAAACACATAAAATGTACAAGCATGGTATATGTTGATCATGCCAAAAAATTATGAGAGATTGTTAAAATATATATACAGTATGTGTTTGTGAGTGTAGCCAGGGTATATACATAATTATATATATATATATATACATCTTTTTGTATCATATACTCTTCTGTGGTATAAATTTCCATAGAGTGCATGCAATTTCACTTATTTAATTATAACTTGATGGTCTTAAAAGCTTGGTCAATGTCTACAGCCATCTTATCTGATCAAGTTTGATCAAACTGCTTCGTTGCACAACTTAACTTAACATGGAAACAATGCTAATTCAGTCTTCCATAGGTCATTCTACAAAATCAGACTGTCAGCATTTCTAAGATTGTCCATTTGCCTTCCTGCAAATCAATTAAACACAAATAAAAAAAGGATAAGTTTAATCTCACATAGGTTTAATATGTTTTATCACAACAAGATGAGTAGTTTTTAAAATGTGACAGTTATTAAAATGAGACATTTCAACATATCTGTTTCAGTTCTTTGACATGCGACTGTTGTTTCTGCTAACGGCCCTCTGTGCAGACATCAGGTCGGTTCCCATGCACACTTTCTCAACTGTCAATCACATTTTGCTGTATTGCGATTATTGCGCAATAATGGTTCATTTACTTCCCCGGGTTATCGTTTATACAACCACGTGAACAGAAGCAGTGTACGGAGCTGCCAAGTGGCATTCATCTGCCATCAAGCTTACACCTTTAGTGTCAATCTTGTGCTCCCACTCGTCAACCTGTGAATTTCATGTGAATTTGCCATTTAAAAAATTGATACAAACAGGCTTATTTTCATGCACATGTTGATATATTCATACGCATCTACACATAGCTTGGAGCGTGCTTAGATTCCGCGAGGTTATTTGTATAGTGATGTGTGTATGTTTGTAATAAACCAAGGGGCTGCCACCTAGTGTACTGTTTATAAGCGGCAGTGCTGCCACCCAGTATCATGTTGGAAAACTAGATCTCGCACACATTTTGTAAACCAACTTGGCAGCTCTGAATGTGGAGTTGAGCAGAACTGTGCAGATTTTTAACCAGTTCTGGATTCAGACACCCTGAATTGAGAGACGTTTATCCACTGCGCTATGTCCTTGACGTGACCTTGTGAACCAACACTGCACACTCCACTGCGTCACATGTTACACGAATCATTAACTTGACATTGCAGACCGAAGTTGCGTAACGACCTTCACGGTTTCACATACCTCATTGAAGTCCTTGACCTGACGTTGCGGAGCGTTGCGGACGAGGATAAGTCAATGAGTGACCAGGAGGTGGAGCTGTGCTCCGAGATCCTCAAGATCCTCTTTAACCTGACAGTGACAATAGACAGAGACAACATGGACGAGGTAAACTGACGTCATGTGATGTCATGTGACATAGAGCTAAAACAAGTTGTAAAATTACTGTGTTATGATACGGTAGTGTATTTGTTGGTGACCACATTAGAAATATGTGTACTTTTTTGTGCGTTCATATTTTATCCTCAGTATTATTATATTATTATTATGTGCCTCTGCCAAATTGCTTTTGTCTTTTAATGTGTTTCTTCTTATGTGAGCTCATCACTGTATAGTAGCCTCGTACATGGCTGGAGTATTGTCGAGCTCTGTCAGTTGCAAGTAGTGGGTGGTGTTGTGTGTGTGTAGGTAAAACAAATTATTTTATGATATATTTTACTTAATAAACTCAATGAGCCACACGTACATCTACAACTGAAATGAAGTCCTTTAATGTGATGCTCATAACTCCACACCACCAGTGTGGCGTGTGCACCCAGAGGTCGGAAGTCTGAACCATTCCGTCATGTGATGTATGGTGGCACAGGTTCAAACTGCTTATTTCTTAAAAGGTGAAATAAGGTAAGTTATTATATGGCGCAATATCCAGTCCTCAAGAATGGTCAAAGCACTTTACACTTTACTACCCTGGCAGACCTGATCAATCAGACAGTGTCTCAACCCTAACTGGCAAGCATCCAGCCATGCTGTAGTTAATGCATGAAGGCTGCTCATACAAATATCCACCACTGTATGTAGCCAGGTACTCATTTATAGAGCTGAGTGAACTGTAGCAATTTAGAATGAAAAAACCTGCTCAACGTTTTACACGGCAGCACAGGATATCAACCTGGGTTCTCTTAGTTGAGAGGCTAAAGCTCTACCTCCTGAACTACTGCACTCTATGCAAATGACTACAGTTATTCGCGGTGATTGTAGGAGGAAGAGGCACACTTCCTGCGTCTGGTCAGCGTGCTACATGAGCTGCTGGTGTGTGACGTTGCATCAAAGGACAAACGCGAAGAACTACACAGGTAGGCATGGGTGAGGCAACCCTACTGATGTCAGGTCCATTGAATGTCTCCACGGATGTTGATATTCTTGTTGAGTAAATGATAGCTTTTTTTTACTTAAGACAGCGTCTTATGGATGCAGACAATTATAAAGTAGAGTGTGCAAGGTATGGACATTTAAGGAAGGTGTTATTGTAAAACTGGAAGATTATTAAACTTAAATTTTATGTTAAGTCCTTTTCTGCTTTACATTTGAACTTGCAAAGCAGTTTATAGTATCATTTTCATAATTAGACATCTACTTGCATCATAACAGATGACAGCCTTAAAACAGCACAGAAATATTCAGAGGTGACACTAAGTTTCCTGTGAGTTAGGTATTGTTAACGAAACAGGCCAATAAATAAAAATCAGATCAAAGACATTATAATGCGCCCATGAAAAGCTACAATCTTTATGTACAATGACTAGCTCGTATTTGCTGCCAGACAGTATGCAGTGAATGCCATTGCATTCTGCAATAGGTATTGCTGATGTTTGATTTGCACCCAAAATGTCCATCCCACAGATGTTTCATGTATGAAATAAAAAATAAAAATCTGTCAAACACTAAGAAAATTCAGTTCCACCCAAGCAAAATTGGAGCATACTTCCTTGGGCATTCAGAAAGACGTGGTGTGTGTTATAGTGTAATTTATAAATGGATATATACCCTCTTCCTGTGTTGGTGTCACACACTCACTTCCCCCTTGTCTAGCCACACTGTCAACCTGCTAACAAACATGCCCCGGGAGAGCTATGAGGAGCTTCTGACACCCCTCAACGAGGGCGCTGTCGGGGGTGCAGAGAACAAGGACGTTGAATATGACGGCAAGAACATGGAAGCCATTGTCACCCTGATGGACTTCCTGGATAAACGCCTAGATGTGGTGAGATACCATTATTATGTAATTACTCTATTAATGCAGTGACAAATTATTCCTGCAGGTTGTGTTGTTAAATGTTCGTGCATTCACTGCAGAAATCAATAACAAAACAGTTACATAGTTATCTTGTTTAACAAGATTTAACAAGATTGCCACCTAGAGATTCAACTCCAGATGGCAGGTGGACTAGGAAGCCCTTTGGATTATCGAGTCCAACCTATCTATCTAAGTATACCCCGCCCTTCTTAGGTATATGTCGATTTTATTTTTAAATATATTAACACCTACACAATCAGCTGATAATCTGTTCCATTCGTTTACTGTTCTTTGTGAAAATGTTCTAATATCTAGTCTACATTGCTTCTTTGCTAATGTCATCTAGTCCTTCTCTCTTCCTTGACTGAGAAAAAAATATTTCATTGCTGCAATTCCACACTGCTCTGAAACCTTAATGTCAGCACTAATAGTTAACCCTAAGTCCTTTTCCTTTAAGGTAGTATTTAGTACAGTACCACCCATTGTATATTGTGCATCTTCATTCCCATGTCCTGTGTGGAGGCACTTACCCTTCCCAAAATTAAACAGCATTTGCCACTTCTCAGACCATTCTATCAACTTATTAAGATCATCTTGTAAATGCTGTCTATCTGCATCACTTTTAATTTTTCTAAACACTTTTGTGTCATCTGCAAACTTCAACACCTTGCTTGTTATGTCATCAACAAAATCATTGATATAAATTAAGAATAAAATAGGTCCCAAATCCCAATACTGATCCCTGCGGTACTCCACTCAAAATCGATTTCCAGTTTGAAACCTCCCCATCAACTACTACTCTTTGTCTTCTATCAACAAGCCATTTTTCTATGCAGTTAATCATTCTATTTCCTATATCATAGGTCTTTACTTTAAGTAGTAATCTTTGATGTGGCACTTTGTCAAAGGCTTTTTTTAAATCTAAGTAGGTTATATCTACTGGTGATCCCTCATCTACCCACTTTGTGACATCTTCCAAAAAACATAACATATTTGTTAAGCATGACCTCACTTTTAAAAACCCATGTTGAGATGGGTTTATCAGTTTATTTTTAACAAAAAAATCAACCAAGTGATCTTTAATTAGTCTTTCTAATAGTTTGCAAATCACCGATGTTGAACTCACTGGTCTATAATTCTTTGACTTGTTTCTCGAACCTTTTTTAAATAATGGTATAATGTTAGCTTCTTTCCATTCTAACGGAACTATTCCCTCCTCTAATGACAAATTGAATACTGTCGCAAGCGGTATGCTGATTTGTTCTACAATTTCCAATAGTAATTTGGGAGGAATCCCATCCACTCCAGGTGATTTATTATCCTTCATATCTCTTATTTTCTTAGCTGCCATTTTTGGGGTTACAATTAGTTGTCCTAAATAGTCAGACTCTCTCCCTTCGAACTTAGTCTCTAGTACTGGTAATATACTAATATCTTCCCTGGTAAACACCGAATTAAAGTACTCATTTAGGTTTTCTGCCATTAAGAATCCATCTGTTATTATGTTTCCATCACTACCTTCTAGAGGACTGACCTTATCCTGAACTTTCTGTTTACTTCGAACATACGCATAAAAACTCTTGCTGTCATGTTTTATATTAAAAGTTAATTTTTGTTTGTAGCTTCTCTTTGAATTTCTAATTTCAGCTGTAGCTTGATTAAGTGCTTCTTTATAAATGGCATAGTCTTCTTCATTTCCAGTATATCTATATATCTTCACATCATTTGCTTGTACTTCATTTTTTTAATGGCTTCCTTCGATAAGTGTTTCTTCTTTGACCATTTCCCCTGTTTTTTCAAGGGGACAAATTTGTCGACGACGCAGTCAATTTCACTCTTTAAGATATTCCAACATTCTATTGCTGTCTTATTCTTCAGTGTGTTATTCCAGTCTATCTTTGCTAAATATTCCCTCATGTCCTTATATCTTCCTTTGTGAAGAATTTTTATGTACCTTATTTTTCTATTCCGTTTCCCTTTACTTTGATGATAACATATATCTGGTTGTGATCACTACACCCCAGTGGCTCACATATCTTGACATTATCAGCAAATTCCTTCTGTGAGCTCAAAACTATGTCCAACACGTTCTTGTCCCTGGTTGGTTCTAACATATGTTGAGAAAGGAAATTTCTCAACATTATGTTTTATCAATTATTTTCTTGTCAAGTTTTACATTGTTTGCTTTTTAAACGTCATGAAACATTTTACCATTGTAATCATAGAATATTATGTGTGTGTGTATATATATATATATATATATATATATATATATATTTATTTATATATATATATATATATATATATGATATGCATAGCTCCAATTTATTTGTTATCATATTGTATTGCATGAGATCTATGTTTTACAATGTTTAATAATCATAAAGTTACAGAAATTACATACAAATTTAACTGAACTTCTAAGCATCTGTCTGTGTGTTTACCAATATAACGTTGAAGTTATTTAAATAATTAAATTATGTTCTAAGTGACCCTTCTGTGTACATGAGTTGATTTCCTTCATGTGTACTGTATCTGGTGTAATCTCCTGATCAGGGTTTTTAGAATGAGACTACATGTACATCCCTGCATAATGATGTAAAACGATATATTTTCAAATATACAGTATAGACCCATTTGACACATTTATTTCAGGTGAAAACGAGAAACAGCAGAATAGCTACATACAAATGTATGTAAAAAGCAGTTAAAAACATAAATACATAAAACTAAGATCATCTCTGTTTATCTGTACTTGTCACTGTTTCAGCCAAAACAGAGCATGAAGGAAGGACTGGCACCAATCCTCCACTGTCTGTGTGAGATCTGTCGTGCCAACAGATCCATCCGCAAGTTCTGTCGGATGAAGGTACGAACACACATCCCCAAGTCAGTTTGTTAGAGAAAGTAACTAAAATCCAGAGTTCGCCATCTGAGCTGAAAAGTTGGTTGTCGGCAGGACCTTCGTGTTTGAATAGACAACCACAAAACTAATAAAATACATGCATTTACAAACATACTATCTTGTACATGGGTGAGAGTGTGTATGTCTTCTTGCGTGTGTGTGTGTGTGTGTGTGCGTGCGTGCGTGCGTGCGTGCGTGCGTGCGTGCGTGTGCGTGCGTGTGTGTGTTGCGGGTGTATATTTGCATGTGTATATTTGCATGTGTATATTTGCATGTGTATATTTGCATGTGTATATTTGCATGTGTGTCTGAAACAACATGATGGGTATGTCTGTGTATGGTCTGTGTATGTGTGTCTGTGTGTGCATATGTAACCTGCAGTTGGTTGGTGTGCGTGCATGTGTGCATTCGTGCATGCGTGCATGTGTGCATGCTAATGTGAACATCTCAGTTTAAAATGTGTGCCATAGGCCAACCAAATCATGTTGTTCACGTTCTTAATGTGGGAGAGAGGCAGGCTGCCGTCTTCCCCTTCTGTGGATAACATCCCTTACTTTGCCCTGTCCCCTTGACATGGCAGCTCCATGTGTTGGGAGGTGATCAGCAATTATATGACATCCTGTCTTGTATCGTAGCAACAGCCGTTGGGGGGCATTGTACTACAACTACAAAATCATGTCATAGTCTGTTATAATGAAAACAATGTGTACACAGTATGTCCAGCTTTAGAGTTGACATTGTCCATCAAAATACTGCTGCATTATTTGGGTCCCATTGTTGACAATACACTGCAACATTATCTTGTTCGATGTCTTTTATTTCTACTGTCTGATTATATTTTCTTGCTGTCTTCACCAGTCTCATGTTCACTCATACACCTGTGTTATTTACCATATGTTGTTTCTTGCCAGGTGCTTCCATATCTGGGAGGTGATGATGTTATGCGACTACCTGAAGAGGGACCCACTATCAGGAATAAGTAAGACATACTGGCTCTCATACAGACAGACAGACAGACAGACAGACAGACAGACAGACAGACAGACAGACAGACAGACAGACAGACAGACAGACAGACAGACAGACAGACAGACAGACAGACAGACAGACAGACAGACAGACAGACAGACAGTCAAATACCATTTTTCTGTCATAGTAATTATAAACGTTTTGTTTTACAAATGACAATTAATGGTCTTTCAAGTATGGTCATTTTTGGACGGAATGTTGTATTTTCTTAGAAATACAGCTAAGTGTTTGCAAGTAACTGAGCCACGTGATTATCAGGCATATAAATCCTCACAGACCCGTTAAACATCAACCCTTCTGGTATCTTGATTAGTGTTGTGAAATAACTAATACTTTTTAATGGGACCTCTATGTAATATATTATAATAATTAGTAAGAGTATAGCCAGATTTTACCAATGCCAATTAAATATGCATACATATCAAATACTTGATGATTATTCATGTACATGGATTTAAAGTATCTTGACTAATATGAAACAGACATTTTATGATAGAAACAACTTCTAGCAGCTAATGTTGGTCGACTGTAAATGTTGCTGAACTCAGAATATTCTACTACTTTATTGTTAATATACAATTGTTTAAATGGACGTGTTTACTCTCTGTGTTTCAGAGTCTGCAAGCTGTTTACGTGTCTAGTTCCCGAAGTGAAGGATCTGGCTGCTGACTTCCTGTTCGTCCTGTGTAAAGAGAGTGGTCAGTGTCTAGTTGTCATCGTCCCCATGGCAACCATTTTGACTTGGGCAACTTCTCTCAACTATTGACTTTTCAAAGTGCCTTGCTTTGGTTTCTCGATTGTCCACTGTCAGCTGTATCTTAGATTGTTTATCCTTGTGTCCTCTGTTGAATTAATGTCCTGCTGCTCGATCAGTCCAAGAATAGCACTCCTGCAATCTCTTCTGTGTTACAATGTTCTCAATCTCTTGTCTTCTCGTAGCTTCAGTAAAGCCTTTTTCTTGAAGTTTCCAAGCAACTTTTTATTTGTTTGTCACGTGTGATATTTGTGATTCAATCCGTTGGTTTTAATTCAGTGAGTGACTGGATTTCAGCTCCTGACAGTTGAAATGGCCGCTTTCATTATGGCATGTGTTTAGCCATAAACTTTAGGACTAGGAAATTAAAAATCACACAAAGTATGTCCATGCTAACATGACCTTCATGCTAATGTGGCCACCTCGCTATCTTGCTATCCTGATTACTTTGGCCCAAGCCAAGGTTATACTTATTAGTGAGGTTCCAGTGTAATTGCGACTGTGGTGACATACTGACATGTTGCTGTTGTTGTTGTTGTTGCAGTGGCCCGGTTTGTCAAGTACACGGGCTATGGTAACGCTGCAGGGCTGCTGGCCCAAAGGGGTTTGCTTTGTGGTGGGTGCGGAGCTGATTACTCAAGCGAATCAGACGAATCAGAGACAGAGGAATACTCACAGCTGAGAGACAGGTACGGGACGAGGGAGTTGTTGGGGGTTATTCCTAGAACATCAAACTTGGAACTACCTCTTCAGATTTGAATGCTGTACACCATGATGTGCCGCAGATAATTATTTTAATAATTTCCTAATTAATTCTGTGGACATTTCTTCATAGATATTAAGATTTTATTGTTGTTACCACGATGCACTAGTGAACAAATCAGATCATGAGACAAGGTGCGGCCCACTCGCTAACCACTGAAATTTCAATCTACTGACAACGAGAACTGGCAGATTATCTAAGTGCCATGCCACATGGTGTTATTCGAGTAAACAGGGTAAACAACGTTAAGGCATTTATTTCCACAGAGGAATGTAATTTGTACTTTGCCAGATTTAATATCTTACCACCAGATGATCGGACCATTTTATTATGATGGTAATTGAGGTAAGGTAATACAATGAGTAATCCATTAATCTAGCATTGTGCTAACGATTCAGGTAAAAGTAGCTTCAATAAGTGCATATATTGGAATATTACTAAGATACATGCACGAGAGCAAGCCACAGGATTCAATGCTGCAAATGTAAATGTAAGATAAACCATGTTTTCCAGTTTTACTTTTAGTACTTGGGGTGATTCTAGCCAGGAGGGTGGTGGTGCTGCTGGTACGGGGGGGGGGTGATTGTAGCCAGGAGGGTGGTGGTGACTGCTGTGGTGTGTTGCAGTATCAACCCCATCACTGGCCGGTGGGAATTGGAGCGACCGGACCCAATGGCAGAGATGTCAGACGAACAGAAGGAGTACGAGGCGATGAAACTAGTCAACAAACTGGACAAGTTACAGAGGTGAGTCTACGTGAAGCATGTCTTCCTCCTTCTGGACAATCTGCCCCTCTTCTACAACCCCAATCCTTCCTGCCACCCTCTACTCATTTTCTCCCGCCCCTTTCCTTCCCTTGATTCATCACATCACCCTCTCTCCTTCCACTCTCACGTTCTCCATCCCACCCTCTATCTCTGCCCCATTCTTCCTCAACCTACTCTCTCCTGCCTCTCCCTCACTCTCCTATCCCTCTCCTCTGTCTTTTTATAATCACTTCTCTACCTCTCCATTATCGCTCCTCGCACACTCCTTCCCCCATCTCCTGTCGAAACTCTCCCTCTCTCCCCATCCCCTTCAACACACCCTCTGCCCTTCCTGTCCTTCCCCTCTTACCTCCCACAATCTTTAAGATCACGCTACGTTCTCTCGGTTATGTCTCCTCTCCTCTCCCACGCTCTCTCACTCCTCTCCCTCTTCCTTCTCTGCCAGTGTACTCAAAGGTACCTGGGTGAGTATTGTATCGTATTCTTAATCTCATGAAACTTTATACATAACTTTCAAGACAAAGCAATCTTGGCAAAAATGTTATCCTTTATACTCTGCTGGTGTTGCTTCACTTTTACAACATGTCATCACTTTCTAAATGTTATAAGACCACAACATATCTTGCAGAACACTCTCTAGAACAAAAGTGGTAAAACAAAGTTATTGTTGCTAATGTGCCATCTAGTGTTTTACCGTGAGAATCTTGCCAAGGGGCTTTGTAAATATATAGAAATAACAAAATGGGATAGTGTCGATGCTACCCACCCCTCATCCAAAACAAACTGGATAGACCAATAAATTGCAAAGATAAAAATTAACATGTATCTAGTGTCTTAGACTAATGGATTTGCGAAAATAATTACAAGCAGTATCTACAGGCAGGGTCCCAGTTATTTCTATTGAAGAGAATGGATAGAAAATATACATATAAGTCAGTGAATAGCAACTGGTTTATGATATCAAAAACAAACCACATGTTCACAGGCTCAGCAGAAAATTTACACAAAGAGCAGAATCTGTCGATATTTTGTGTTCACCGTTGAGTAATAAACACATTTTTCCAAAATGTTCTTATTCCACTTGGACCCTTCACCCACATACAATTTGTTTGGATTGGGAATTTTTTAATCTAGAAAGCCCCAACATCTTGCTAATGTTGTGCCTGCTTGAAGGGCGGGCATCGTCCAGCCCAGTCGGGTGGGAGAGGACGGCAAACCACACCCAGTGGAACATATCCTGGAGCTGGTGGAGGGAAGCGGGCCCGCAGAACCTCCAGGGGCAACAGGGAACCCAGACACTGACTGATGCCAGCTGTCACATTGTTGTTCTGTGGAGTGGGCGTGGACGCTCGCGTTCCCGTCAAACATAAACTGGTAAATGAGCTGTCACAGCTGCCTCCTAATACTGCCCCTTTAGTGGAAACTGTCAAGCATCCGGTTGGTTTTAAAGAATGTAAGTGTTTAAATAGACACTGTTATTTCACGTTACTTATATATTTACTACAGGTATATTGCCAATTGGTGTTACGGAGGTGTCAATGTTTATGGTCGCACTTGCTTTTGTGTTACTGATGTGTGTATAGAGTGACGCTGCCACTGGGGTTTGCTGACATGCAGCTTTCGGTTTCACTATTGCCTCGTGTAACGTATAAACATTTCATTCTTTTGTCTCCGTGAACTGCGTATGGAAACGATTGAAATGCTCCTGTGCGTTGGTGTAATTAACATGTAAGTGGTTACAACTCCACGATTGGTTGAGTTCAGCAATATGTGTTTATAGTTTCACGGTTGGGTGGCACAACTTACGTGTAAGTATTTACAGTTTAATAGTTGTTTATGTAAATGTTTATATTGTCGTCATTAATGGTCGTTGTTACTGGCGTAGACATCTGTTGCTTACTAACGTGAGTTTGCAGTTTCACAGTTGGTTGGTCTTACTTATTGTAAGTGCATCATGGTAAATGTGCTGGGGCTTGGATAGTTGGGTGTCATCACTAAAATGTCAATATTATTAGCTAGGTGATGACATTAACTTGTAGAATTAAAGAAATGATGCTAAGCAACACACCACTTGGCTCTGCTCATTGTTATACCGTTTTATTGCTATTTTAAAGACAATATGTTCGATAGATGGAACTATCCAGTAACCAGCACATCTACCCTACCAAAAGATACACTTTTCTCAACCTATGGTTGCAACTAACATGTTTGCAATTCTGTGGGGTTTTTTTTTGGTGGCATTTAAAGGAATATAACATAAGGTTGGTTGACTGTGCCGACATGGTTTACTGTGTTACTGCCTGTGACGTGTTGGCCTATGGTATGATGACATATAACTAGCGCTATATAACTGCCAAATATGATGAATTGGCAGGTGTAAAATTATGATTATTTATGTGTTTATTGTGTTGTCTTAAAGGTAACATTCACGCAGCTGTTTCACTTACATTAGCTGAAGCTGGAATGTGTAGTGTCACCAACTCAATTCTGCAATACACAGTGGAAGATAAAATGTAATGTTAATATTAATAATATGGCATAACCTATCATGGTACAGTGGAAATCTCTTTGTGGCGTTGACCCTGCTGTCAGCTTCCCTCTCCAGAAGAAGTAGACATGAGTGATATATAATTACACCAAGTACAGTGTAAAGTTAAATGTTACTCTGAGGCTCTTTTAGAGTCTCAACAGATGTCATCTAACTTACCCCAAATTTGCCAAATGTATGAAGGTTATAGAAAGCAGAGCCTGGTGCATAGGATATTGATCTGTGTCCACAATAACATTGGTCAAGATTGTCCTAATATAATATTTTATAAGTGTTGTCCATTGAGTGGACATTGAGATTGTGTGGTTATAGGGTTGCCAAAGGACCAGCCACTGCTTTTTGTCCTGTTAGTATTCTACATGTGTTGTTTTTGATGTACATCTAGGTGCTGGATGCCACCTCCCTCCCTATCTCTCTCTCCTCTCCTCTCTCCTCTCTCTCTCCCCTCTCTCTCTCTCTCTCTCTCTCACTCTCCTCTCCTATATCTCTCTCTCACTCTCCTATCTCTCTCTCCTCTCTCTCTCTCTCTCTCCTCCCTATTTCTCTCTCCTCTCTCCTCCTCCCTCCCTCTCTCTCTCTGTCTCTCTCTCTCTCTCTCCTCTCTCTCTCTCTCTCTCGTCTCCTCTCTCCTCTCTCTCTCCTCTCTCTCTCTCCTCTCTCTCTCTCGTCCTCTCTCTCCTCTCTCTCTCTCTCTCTCTCTCTCTCTCTCTCTCTCTCTCTCTCTCTCTTTCTCTCTCTCTCTGTCACTGGGGACATCACAGTATTTTTGTAGTTAGTGACAAACTTAAGTCAAATGTCCTTCCAACTTGGCTTTTAAATAAGAGCTATTAAATGAAAGCAATGGATAACAATAACGTTTCTGGTGTGGTGAATCCAAATTTCAGATATATTTCGTGTTTTGTTACAATTCATATTTCAGTTACATTTCGTTGGGATTAGAACTATTTAAGTTTAAAACTAAGATAGGTTAAGACACCGTTATTCCAGCCATTACACTTAGTTGTGTTGTTTTAAATGTGATGCATTTGGAACATACTGTCTGCTACTAACTATCCTGATGTTATAATAGGACATACCTATACACATGGATTATAGAAAGGTATCACACAACCTATATTTTCATCGGGAGAGATACTTCTCCTGGAATATATTATGAAGAGCATGTATGTGTTGTATATGTATTTATATTTATTTATTTTGCTACTCGTTAGGGTGATAACGATTAATTAGATTAGCGTCGTGTATTTCTGAACACAAATGTTGCAGGTGCAAATCAGTTGATACCAGATTTTGTTGTCTCAGTATAGTTGTGAAAACTCAATATTTATCCTTGCTGTTCTGGACAATACACTGTTAATACACTGAGTTGGAAATCAAAAATATTCTTTAATCATAGTACAGGGAACAAAGGAAATTAACTGAGAATTTTTAACAAAATTGTTCTGTTTGTAGGCATTATTGGGATGTTGGTTTGGGGAGATTCCTTTTATATCAAGGGACTATATTGTCATCGCCTGCGTGTAAATACACTTTTTCTACTAGTCATTTGCAGTCTTCTGGAAATATGCAAGTGGTCGAAGTTAAATCAATAAAATATGTCAGTCTACGATAAGCAACCTTTGTCGTTTTTACCAACTTGTTTATGCAGATGTTTGGTATAATTATGAATCATCCCGACCACGTGGTGGCGCCACTGTCTGAGGTATTGTTAGTGTTATCGTCACACAGTCAGATTTGTTGATTACGAGCTGTGTTTGGCTTTGCTAGGTGCCCGAACAGTGCACGATAACCCTTGTTGTACATTTGACCATCAGTTTGGCAAGTTTAGTGAAGATCGACAAACTGTTCCCCTTCATTCACGGATTGCTGTTGGCGTAATAACTCGCTGTGTGGAAATATTATGAAAACATCTTCCATCCGTCACCAGCGACGAGGAACAGTGGTATAATTAATTTGCAATAACATTTGATCCATAAAATCATTTTGAAACAAAAAAATGCGTCATGACGTTCGCGCCAAACTAACCGGAAGTCGTCTGCAACCTCGGTGAAATCTCTGTTCGTCGACACACACTTGCCTGACGTTTGCACAGTCAGAAGAATGTCGTTGAAAGAATTAAATGTTTGCATTCGCGCTATGTTTAACGACGCAAATAGTCTCCAGGATGTTATTTAGGCTTTGCAAAATACGCTTTGCTCAGCTTTAGTCACGTTTAGAACTTATTCGCGCGCATTCTCATCAATGCTTTCTCCGGGCCTAGCTCATAATTATATTACAACGACATGCGAAAATCTTTGACCGAAGGCTACTATTTTTTCAGTGCTACTTATCGACGATCGTTTATAATCCAACAACTACAATGGCGTATCAACGTTTGTACAAAAATACACCCGTAAATGCATATACAAGTAAACTGTGTAGATCATCTGTATTGTTACGTATGAGGCACATGGTAACATACTTTTAATAATTACAAAGTTGCACTTTAGTTCAACAAAGCGCATGACGGTGTACCTCAAATTTGTTTCAAAACAACAGTTTGAATAGTTAATAATAATGATGGGAAATGTTAGGTATTCCGTTTGCATTACAATCCGCTTTATATACACAGCGAACAAAACTGAGCGACTTACAGTTTTGAAAACCTGCCTTTGATTTCCGGTTAGCTGATCAGCGTACGACACGTTGGATTACTAGTTGTACGCATACACTGTAAATTGTACTGTTCAGTTTCTATATTGTAGACCTACCAACACTCTAATTGTTACGTCCTAATTTTTGATTGTATTATAACATAAATAATACAATCTGTATGTTTTTATTAATACAATACATTAGCAATCGTAATAATGGTGTCATTTGTTTTATATTTCAATTGTGGTTAATGACAACTTTAGCAAGATATAGTATCCGTGTAAAAGCGGGTAGAATTTTCGTATAATCCTAATATGTAGCGTATCAATAAAACATTGTCAGGATAAATGTTTGGCACTTTATAAATAACTGCATTAACTTAGTACACAAATATATACAACTTACAAAATTCCCACCTGGAACGACTGTTAAGGACGGATTTTCCTTGACTGTCTGGCGACACGTGTTTGACCGTCGTCACATTACAGGTAGGTAACGCCTACTCAATTACGTCTGCTGCCTGGTGCGCCCCCTGCCGTGCGGCGGTATTGATCAAGTACGCCGCCGGCAACCTCGTTTCCATGCAAGCGTAAACAACGCAGCACCTACTACCTGTTTGACAAACGTGGCTTGCAGTAAGCGTTCCGTCTGAGAGGAAATCTCCGCGTAATGGCAGCAGCACCGTGTGACACTATCGTCGAGCCGAGCGAGCCTTGTCGCCGTCACTAGTTCGTTGGTCTGTAGTGTAGAGCGAGCGAGTCGTGGAACAGTCGCGAGTGACACCTGTCAACACGGTGCTACGGTGATTTGACTTGTCCAGACACAGCGATGTCGACAGGCGGAAGCTGTCACCGTGCCGTTCTCACCGTGGGCAGTGGCCGTGGAGAATGACCGTGCTCGGGCGGGCAGTTGTCCGAAGAGGATCGGGCGTGAGGACATCGTGTGTCGGCGTTGTGGGTCTTCTCCTGGTGTGCATGGTAATTGTAGCTAGTAGCGAGTCGTCATTGCTCGGGTCTTATCGTGTTGCAGACAATGTGGTGTCGACAACGATTTCAACGCATACAGGTGAGTTCAGTTCATATAATGTGTATAAGTTACGTGAGTCTGTCTGTGACTATTAGACTGGTTGTGGTCCTAACTGAGGTGTCTACAGCGTTGGTTTTGTTTTGAACAAGCTAGTTATAATACCGTGTAACTGTACAAAGGCCGGACCACTAGGAACGCTCCGGTCGAGTGCCCATAACAAACACCGCTCCTAGAACTGTGTATGCCAACACGATAAGACTATTCATTATTCTCACACGCAGCCAGTGTGGGCGGTTAGATTACACACGTTGGGTGGTGCACCGTTTACGCCAGTCGTATAACGGCAATCAAAGCGACTTCGCTTCGTGGAAAGTCACCGTCGCCGTCGCCGTCACGCCAGAACAGCACGCGCAGATATCTGTACTAGCTAGATCAATGAGATTACTTGTGCGCCAGCTGTGGTTAATGACACTGACTCGAGCACGTTGCCAAACTGTCGCCCTGCGCTCAATTCAGTGATAAACATAGTTATGCTTGCATCTGGGAAATATTAAGATGTTTGCCTGAAAATTAATGGAATAACAATAGTCCAACTGACGCGTTCTACCGTGTATCACTCTTAAATAAGTATATCACCACAATCATGTAAACACGTGTGATCTGACATTGTTATGATGCCGGGTTGTCCTGTATTAAAATACAATTCACTTGAGGTAAATTATCTCCGGCCTTCGTCTTTAAGCAGACGTGGTCTATGCATGACAAGCACGCGTGCGTGCGTGCGTGCATGCGTGCGTGTGTATGTGCACTTGCACACATATGTGTGCACATATTAATGTACCTACGACGTGTTGTCATATAGCCAACTGCATCAGTGCTACTTAATATCCGTGCCTATTTACATGATGTATTTATGCAGTGACTACTTATACACACGGCCAGTGCCTATTTACTTGACATAACCGATCAAAGCCTATTTACTTGACATAACCGATCAGTGCCTATTCACTTGACATACATGAGCAGTACCTATTCACTTGACATACCTGAGCAGTACCTATTCTCTTGACATACACGAGCAGTGCTTATTTACGCCACGTATCTGAACAATGCATAATATATCTATTTTATATAACTGAGCAGTGCCTATTTATTGGACAAACATGAGCAATGATTATTATTTACCTTACATGTATGTGCATTGTGGATTTAGAGGACATTCCGAAATAATGAACATTGCGTAACATATTTGGGAAGTGCATACTTACATACATTACCAAGCAGCGTTGATTATTTTGACATATAGTTGATTAATGCATATTTGACATACCTGAACAATGCAAAACAAATGACCAGCATACGTTCATCATTTAGCGTAATATATATATATATATATATATATATATATATATATATATACGTGAATATTATGAATAGTGCACATTATATTGACATTTCCAAACAATTCGAATATGTTGGACATTCGCAGACATTGCCTAGTTATGCCTTACCCACGAGCAGTGCAAATTGAATTCACCTGCCAGAGTATTACTCTCTCTCTGCCTCTGCCTCTGCCTCTGCCTCTGCCTCTGCCTCTGCCTCTGCCTCTGCCTCTGCCTCTGCCTCTGCCTCTGCTCTCTCTGCCTCTGCCTCTCCCTGCTCTCTCTCTCTCTCTCTCTCTCTCTCTCTCTCTCTCTCTCTCTCCTCTCTCTCTCTCTCTCTCAATATATATATATATATATATATATATATATATATATTATATATATATATATATATATAATATGAGTAGTTCGTATTCGGTTATTTGGTTGAAACATACCAGCAACGTATTATTACTGTATTCTCCAATTAGCTCACGACGACTTGACATAAGTGGCCAGTGCAGAATTACATCACTTTGTAGAAGTGATCAGTGATTACTAATTCGACACCCGTGGCTTGCTTGGTCAGCCAAGCGTGAATAACTCGCGTGCGTTGCTTTAACGAGGTGATTCACAGCAGAGAAAACAACACTGTTCAGCATCCGTTACCAATGTGCAACTAATAACAAATGCATCATCTTCTTCTTCTTTCCACCGCTTCCAGGCGTGGCGAGGTTAGTGGCACTCGATGTCCGTTCTGCCTCCTTCGTTACGTCCCCTCCACATGTGTTGGTCTTTTGCGGCGGACTTCCTGAAGCAGCCGTTCGTACTTGCCCTTTCGATTGTCTATCATACCTCACTTATTTTCTGTCCATTTCAGTCTCCTTTGGTTCCAAATGTTTCATCATCCCAATCTCTTCTCCCAAAGCGTAAATATTTTCAAATGCATCATTTTCTATCATTTCTTGTCACTTTATTTATTCGTCCGGCCCAGTTAGTTTCTGCCACATATCGCATCTCCTCTTGTTGCTCCGTCAGTACCAGTGTCCGCAAACAACATTGATATGGCGCAGGCTTCCAACACTTTAGTTATTTCGTCACTTCTCCTTCCGATTTGAGGTCCTCCACAGTTATCTGTTGGCATACACATTTCACCAAATGACAGAACTTTTGTACCATCTGCTTTCTGACGTCTTATCTGAAGAACAATGGTCACTGCATGTCACGGGGCCACCTGCTGTGATCATCAATCGCTAGGTCGACTTAAATCGACAATCGCGAGTGCTTTCTTTTTTGTAGCGTGCCATGTGATTAACGATCGTCAGAACAGAATAACTTGAGGATACACAACGTGGCTTATTGCTTCTAAAAGACATGTTATAGAAATGCCACTTGTTTTCATGTCATTGAATCAATTTGTGTTTTTGTGTCATGCATGTGTCTATATTAGTTTATCTTGAATCATTTTTTCTTGATATAATAAGACCATGGAAGGTCGATTCGCAATCGGCTGCTCTGCAAGTTGTAACCTCAACTTCCTGTCTGGGTATCATCTAGTAGAGTTGTAATCATAATTTACTGGCAAATACGTATGTTATCATGTAGTCCATTTTGTCCACGGATATTGTCATTGCACATCAGATATATAAATTTGTCGTGATCATTCACACTTGAACAAGCTGGACCATCGCATATGTGCGAACGCGAGCCAACCCGTAACACCCTATGTTCAGAAGATGGACCGACAAATTAAATATGCTGCAATTGCTGCGTGCATTATTTATGATAATAGAGTACGTCCTTGGGGTGGGTCCAGCCGCACAGGACGACTACGAAATGGACCTTGACCGGTTGGTGCTTCTTTCGCGTTGAGGTTCTGCATTGCGAGCGACCATGGCAGGGATGGTTCATCAACCGCTGCGTCTGTAGTTAGCGTGGCATCGCAACATGCCGCTGTAATCACCCGATGGTGTGACGCCCTCGTCTAATTACAACAGATATCTGGTCGAACACACGGCTCTATGCATAATTAACATTTGTGTAATTAAGCAAAGATCCTTTGTTAACATTTGAATTTTATTGATCAGGAACAGGGAGACAATACTTTCTAAAGGTGGTTGGTATCATGTCCCAATTGTCTAGTGTAACATTGCTAAGCTTATCATTGCAATTTACCATGTTACAAACGCACAACTACAATGTTTATTTCAATTCTTCTGCGTCTTTAAATGTCATCGGCTCGACGCCCAATAAATCAGGGTCTTTTAATTTGACAATGTATTAATTATGACCCATACATTTGTGCTTTCTTTGTGTGCCAGCGGTCACTTTCGCAAGCAGGCCGTTTCCTAAATTAAGTCAAAAGAAACCACCACCGGGACTTCAAAAATGCAGCCACGATAAGCACACGAAACGCTAACTCTCTATCCATACATTATTAATATATAATTAATCAAAATTGCTGCATGAAAGATCGGACACCTGTGCTTTGTGTGACGGGTGGGTAATTGGCTGACCAGCGACCAGTGGGCTCTTCCTGATGCGTCTACGGTTCTTGTTAATGCGGTGTCTTTCGTGCAATAAATATACAGCAAACATCAACGCAGATTAGCTGACTGAAACTTACGAATGAACACCTTGAATACCTTCCCGGTCTGAACATGTTTTACCGGAACTTGGATGCTGTGTGTACCGTTTTAAGCAGCCTACAGTGTGACATAACGGCCTGGCAGTTATCTGTATGTTTCCCACCTACGTATTCATTCCTGTCTAGCTAATCGACAGTTGTGTATTTCACGTGTTACCTATGACTCCCCTTTCTTCGAACAGTTGCTCTCTTGAAACGCCCGTCCTTCTTCGGTTGCGCGTGGGCGTGCGTGTCAGCGTGCGTGCGAATACACGTTCCTGTCTCCGTCTTATTGTCTATAATTATGTTTCACTATAACAGGAGAGTATCAAGTTGAACAGCGATACATATACATGCAACTATTGTTTTCCATCTCTATGGTCTATCCCTTTATCAATGCATGTCACATCTACTATTGCTTAAATTAATCAGGTGATGTTTAACATTTATATTCGTTGCAATTTGCAGGTTTTTCCCATCATTGCGCACATTGTACCTATCGTAACGTTCTGTCTGTTCTCTGTTTCAGGGTCGGCAAATATTCGGCCATCTGCTACACGTCGAAGGCCCACCAGTCGTTCATATGATTCCATCAGCAAGGATCCTGCTGTTGATTCCGACCTTCTTTCTGTTGCACTGCCATCTTCTCACATAACACCAGTCGTTCAATCTGTTTCTGTCCCGATTAATCGTTCAACGTCTATGCAAACTGCAAGGTCAATCACAGGACGTGACGTTGAGTGGTCGCGTTCTATTGGCGGATCCTCGTTTCCAGGTTTAGCGTCAAGCATACACATTCCCGAATATAACACTCTGTCTCCTGACTTGACCACATCCCAGGAGTTGAGAGTCGGGAGTAGCGTCACTGTAGCAAATGTGCCATCGAGTGACACCATATATGGCTCACAAGGTTTGCTTCGAACAGATCTGGTATCCACAGTCAGGTTACCCACCCTCGACTGGATGGTTTCTACTGCGTTAATTTCTGGTGTCACGGAACCAATCACCCAAGCTGCCGACATCAGTGAAGCAGGGGTCTTTCCAACAGACCTCCAAACGCAAATCCGTAGTAGTTTCATAGATGGAAAGCTTTTGTCTTTACATAGTGGCTATAGTGGGGTTGACATTATGGCAGGATCACAAACACCTGATGCTACTCACTCACAAATGACATCATCTGCCGTTGACACGCAGTTTGTGTCACTCGGTGACGTCGTGACGTCTCCTACTGAAATCACGTCTGATACCCAGCCCTCGGGCAAACAGGCGACGTTATCATTCTCAGGCCATGTTGATGTGTCTGATAGTTACACTGTCGGATCACGTGAAACTTCTCCTCACACGCCATCGGGGCTTCATCTCCAGTCGGTCCGACGTAACGCAGTCACGTTCAACCAATCTGAGGCGTTCTCGGTTAGTCACGGCGAAATAACGACACCGATACCTGCTGTGACACCGACGTCATCCTCATTCATTTATCCCTCTACAACGGCGATTATTCCGTCACCAACTATTACATCTGATGTAGTAGCACCATCAATTGTGAATGCAACGGATCGCCAAACGTCGGAACAGAATGGTTCATCTTCCGTTGCTGTCAGCGGCATGGCGGTATTTTTCACTACACTGATATCGGCATCAGCCGGTCATGAAATAACTCATAGCCTGCCTCTTGTGCCACCAGCAAGTATGTCTTTGTCGACATACACAGAGTCGTCAAGTCAATACGTATCACCAGTAGACGGCCATCCATCGTCAGAAACGATGGAGAGTTCACTCGGCCTACTTTCATATCGCTCTGTAGAAAGAATAATCTCGGCAAGTGGAAGCCTTTTGTCTACATACAACGCAGACAGTTACGTTTCATCGACGTATATGGATTCCAGTGCGTTTTCATGGTCTTCTTCGGACCATTATCAAAACGATAACACAAATATGACAGCGACGGTTTCGCCAACACAAGCAAGTACATCTTCCGCCATCCCCGTGACAGATGAGGCACAGTGGACGTCGACTACAATACTGCCATCTGCTTCTATATTTGATGGAGGTTCAGAGGTGTCTGCAGTTTCTGATGTGCCGTCGTCATCAATGCATTTTCCGGGAACAGTTTCGGCGACGTCCCTGTTATCGCAAACCGATTGGATGCTAAACACGATCTCTGTCAATGATACGTCGGAACTTGCATATATGTCCACTGTTGATGCTAACAATCTCCAAACGATTGTTAGTCATAACTTCACATCGATGACAAGCACAACAATTGAAGCAACGATGTCTACATCATTATTGAACACGACTGTTGAAAGTAACACCCCACAGCATGTCTTCTCTGACAAAATCATCATACCGACCCCTTCGATGCAACCGTCTGCATATTTTCCCATGAGCAGCTCACAAATATTGGCAACTCCTCAACTGAATTCTTCTTCTTATATTGACGTTTACAGCAAATACTCTATAGTCAGTTCTAATGTCACGTCGGTTCCAAGCCCAGCTATCGACGCAACGCCATCCACGTCTGGGAACCCAGTCGAACATACGCTGTTTCGCACTGTGAATAACAGTGACACATTAAACAGCGTTTCGAGACAAACACAGAATTTGACAACCCCTAGACTGACCCCTTCGTCGTTGTTCTACGAAACCGAATCAACGTATGTTAATACCGACACGGCGTTCACTAGTGTAAAGATTCTTTCTTCGCAGTTTGGCGACAGTCTTGTAATACGTCCTTCCATGTTTTCCGCATTAGAAACAGTGTATGTGTCAAATCACACAACATTGTCATCCGCATCCATCGATCCATTTAATCTGTCTCCGTCATATGTTGATAGCATTTACCCTGCACATTCTGTAGTGGACAATCTTGTAACTGCCACGTACAACCAATCTTTGATTAACGCGCCGTCAAAAACGTATGCCACCGCAACGGAGCACATGTTTGATTCATCAGTAATATTTCCAGAACGTTCCGATGGTAGTTACATATTTCCATCTGCCACGCTATATCGCCCGATGTCGACCGATCTCAACAACGTCAGTGTGGTGGCTAGCATTTCTGTTTACAGTAGTAGTAGTCGTGTGTCTGGGGCACCTGAAGGATGGAATATGTCTTCACTTCGGCTAAGTACACCACAACCATCAGTGTTGTCCCAATCTCCGACAACACCGCTGTTTAAATCCGACGGGTGGTACTTCCCTGCCACCGACACGGCGTCAATCCCGTATCAGCCATCCGTGTCGAGTGCAGCCACGCGTGAAACGTGGAACTCCCTTAGTCCATCAGCATCAACCATCTCGCCGACCGTGCAGGTATGGGTACACGACCGCATACGCATGTTGCCCCCAGACGCACAGCAATTCCTGCATGAGGCGCATAGCGACTGGATTGTCGAGACGTCGCCAGCATGCATCTTCGTGCATGCGTTTCGTTTCGCCTGCTTGGCTAAACGTTGTGACCATTCGTTGTAATTCAAGCATGCATCGTTCGTTGTCGCTTTGTACGTGGCTGTGATTCTGCATCAGCATTCTATTGTCGTCACTTACCTTTCTGATGGTACTTGCACGTTTCTCTGTAATTTGCGTGGTCGTTGTTATATCTTTTAAAACATAGCTACACAGTGTCTAAGCTTATATTGTAAGATCAACTGTGAGCTTCCGGACCTTATCAAATCCCATTATCACATGACCACATATACGTTTTACCATTCGGTTGTGTTAACCCATTATGTGTTGTGTGTTGTCAATTTTTGCTATGCAATGTTGTTGCGGTGACTGCGGCTATTGTACACAATAATAGTAAACATATGTATATATTTTGCTGTAAAGCTTCCATAACTCTACACCACGTAATATCAGTGCCAATGTAATTTGACGATCGCATAATTCCCAGTTGGTAACGTGAGGTGTAAGTCAATCTGTTGCTTAAGCCATGACTGGCCGTCTATCTGAACTGCACTGCCGAGAAGTCATCGGCCTTATTTTCAAATACACCCACAGGCTACATGAATATTTAATAATCTCTACATAGATCTTTCATGCTAGCTGGTCTGAATCATTGTTAATTTGGCACACTATGTAGACGATATCATATACAGTGGCCGTGCGTTTGTGATTTGGACATAATACTAATAAAAGTCTGCTTATTTTCTGGGGAGTTCGGAACTCGCTGGACTTGGACTTAAAATAATCGTTCCAATCTCGACCATCCTAAATCTCCATTTCCAATACAAAACGATTGTGTTTCACTTAGGTCTTCCAGTTACGATCAGGGATTTATGTTGAGATTAGTCCCAAAGCTTCGCGATGTTTTTGAGTTGAGATAACTGAATCTTGTTGAAATCCATTAGCAAGGGGAATTCTCTTTAAGAAATCGTTCATTTCCCGTGCTATTTTAATTACAAATGCTAGCCCTAAATGAACTATTCAAACCAAACATTACGAAATAATGTGTGATGGATGGTCATATTTATTTATTATTATTATTTATCTATTATTTATTTATTTTATTTCTGTGCTGCTATAATGTTTTTTTTACCAATTTTATGTGTTACACCAATATTATTACTGGCAATTCAATGTGTATTAAAAGAAAGCAATTCGTGGACGAAGTTTGTGATTATGTACAGCATTAATTTGGTGCCGGTTGAGACAACTAAACACTGTACAAGAGCAGTGATGTACACGGCAATGCCGGCTAAGATGATAACAGCGCGAAGTGCGGGTCAGATTGAATGAGTGTCATTGCATTCCCACAGGTCGTGTCATCAGCCAGCGCCACCGTCCAGCCTGTCACCGATGCTACCTTCAATGACGAGACAACAGCTGCAAACAGCAACGTGGAGACTACCACGACGAAAACCATAGCGACGACTTTACCACCCACATATAGGCCAATCCGCAACTCTACGACCGCCGTCCCCATCGTGAAGCCAGGTGCCAGTACTGCCTCTAATGACGCGACTTCGAACAACCCAGCTGCAGCCACTACCACGACAACCGTAGCGACGACGTTAGCGTCCACCTCTAGGACAATCCGCACCACCACCACCGCCGTACCTGTCGTGAAGCCAGACACCGATGCTGCCCTGGTGAACACAACAACCGGTGACGGTGCTACGAACAAGGACGTGAACAAGACGACGACAACGACGACGACCTTGCCGACGACTGAGGAGCTCGTGCTAAACACAAGTGTCTCCTACAAGGCCTACTGGGTTATAACGGGTAGGTCTGTTACTCTGTGTGTGTGTGTGTGTGTGTGGTGTGTGTGCGGGCGTGCGTGCGTGCGTGCGTGTGCGTGCGTGCGTGCGTGCGTGCGTGCGTGCGTGCGTGCGTGCGTGCGTGTGTGTGTATGCCTCTAGTTCCATGCTTTTATTCTGTGCACATATGTAACGCAAGTTATGATGCTTTGAATTTTTGTTAGAAGAATGTTTTTAATCAGTTCTCCCCCATTATAATGTATTAACACGTGTCATTTGGAAAATAAATTAATAAGTAAGTAAGTAAAAAGTAAATTTTACACAGGTGTAGGCGCAGAATCCATTCACTAGGACTGTTAAAACGCAAAGTCGCTAATATTCCAATCCATCGTTTTCCACATTTTTCGATCGATGTTAAAGTAAATTCGTTACTTCGTCAATAACTACTTTGCATTAACTACTGTTGCAGTTGCCAGTGTACGTTAAAGTTATTTAATATATCGCGTCATTTTGAATCTTTGAATCTTTGAATCTTGATCTTTGAATCGTTTGAAAATTGAAATTTTTAACTTTTTTCCGTTGAAGTTATACCGCCAATTGGTTTGATCACGAGACATTGGTCAAAGGTAGCAGGTGCCTGTAGAAAAAGGCGACTGGTTCTTGGCGCCTGGGAGGCGATACACATACAATGCCCCAAACACGTCCCTATTAATAGCACAATTATTAGTATATATTAGTGCTTTAGAAGTGCTTGCTGAATACCGATGACTTTATCGTTCGCTGTGTCCGCAGTGTTGGACATTGACGTCGCTATAGATGTCTCCACGCGGCCGTTCCGGACAGTGATGGAGACGAAACTGGCGATGCTGTACCACGCCGCCTTCGAGCGCCTGGCCCAATGGATGCGGGGCGAGTGGATCCGACGGGTGAAGAGAGCCGTGTCCTACCGTAACGTCACGGTGCAGGTAACTACACTCGTCACTCTCGGGCTGTTTACTATGTCAACGCTGAGTTGCAGTTTCAACAATAAATTTAAACATTTTGATCATAACTTTAATATCTCAGATTGATCGGACCTGTCGTCGTCATGTTCGTGATTTGCGGCGCATTTGCGTGTTTGTGCGCGCGCATGCATATGCGTGTGTCTTTGTAAGCTGTCCAGTATTTTTGCTGCGTGTGAATGTCCATCCGTGTTTAACCGTGAAGCATTTTTCTGATCACCGGTCGTTGTTGGTGTGATCATTCCTCGTTGTTCGTGTAATCACTCGTCGTTGTTGGTGTGATCACCCGTCGTTGTTGGTGTGACTACACGTCGTTGTTGGTGTGATAACTCGTCGTTGTTGGTGTGATCACCCGTCGTTGTTGGTGTGACTACACGTCGTTGCATGTATGATCACCCGTCATTGTTGGTGTGATCACTCGTCGTTGTTGGTGTGATCACCTGTCTTTGTTGGTGTAAACACCCGTCGTTTTGTGGGGGATCATATCGTGTTTTTGGTGTGACTTTCCCCGTTTTTACTGCGTATGAATTCCCCCCGTGTTTGTTTGGTTTTTTTGTCATTCGGCGTTGTTGGTGTGATCATTCCTCGTTGTTCGGGTAATCACCCGTCGTTGTTGGTGTGACTACACGTCGTTGCACGTATGATAACCTGTCGTTGTTGGTGTGATCACCCGTCGTCGTTGGCGTAGATGGTGAACATCACCCGGTGTGCGGACAAGCTGTGGCAGACGGACTTGGTGTACTACGTGGTGCGGGATGACAACATAACGGCGGCTGACGACGTCGTCAATGCCATGGCGCTCTTCAACGACCAGGAGGTCGCCCTCATGCTCGGCCACGTCGTCGTCAGCAAGGTGGCAGGTTCGTCGACTCATTCCTCCGATTAGTGCCCTCTCGCTTTTGTTTGTTTGATTGATTGATTGATTGATTGATTGATTGATTTTGATTGATTGATTGATTTATCGATCACCAATCGTTCAGTTGAGTGGATGTTTACGTAGGATAAACAGTGTTTAAAAAGGAAACTGTGCCGTTTTGGTGAACGATGACAGTGTCATGAACGTGTAGTAAACAGTTACAGATATTCCAATTTAAGACCAGGTTTATGATCGAAATGTTCTAGGTGTGACAAATATTGTACTTGGTTTATTTTTGATTTATTATTATTATTATTAATTTTATTATTATTATTATTATTATTATTATTGTTATTGTTATTGTTGTTGTTGTTGTTGTTGTTGTTGTTGTTGTTGTTGTTGCTGTTGCTGTTGCTGTTGCTGTTGTTGTTTTTTGTTATTGTTATTGTTATTGTTATTGTTATTGTTATTGTTATTGTTATTGTTATTGTTATCAGTGTACGACCCGGTGGTCGAGACGAAGACGTCGTCGAAGTTGTGGATCATCATCGGCTCTGTGGCTGGCGGCCTCGTCCTTCTCGTCGCCCTCATCTGGTGCGTCCTCTTCATCTACTGCAGCAACAAGCGGCGGCTGCAGCAGCAGACGCAGCCCAAGACACTGCCCGACTCAGAGAGCGTCGACACCGGGCAGCCGGACACGGACAAGAAAGGCATGAAGGGGCAGGTAACAACTCACGCACGCATGTCTACTCAACGCAAGGCTTTAAATCACTTCAGTTGTCTTAGCAGCCCAGTCAGGAATTCTTGCACTGCAGTTATGACACCCAATTCAGGTGCAGTGCCTTCAGACCCCAGATTGCAATTATCGCACTGGCTTTACTTTACTAGGTGACAAAGCAACTCGTTTGTTCAACTGATGTAGAAATCCGGCCAATCCAGGACACTTAACATGTCTGTTTGTTGTACCTTCCGGCTGATATTTGTACATAAATCTATGCTAACTGCGAACATTGCCATGCTTCCGATACAGGTCATTCGCGGAACTTTTAGGACATTTGCAAATTTAACAAATAAATTATGAGTACTTCACTACATTTAGAAAAAGTACACGTATTTGTACTTCGATACAAGTAAAAGTACTTCCCCAAAAAAATGTACTTCGTTACTCAAGAAATGTAAACTTTTCTACTTAAGTAAAGTAACAAGGTAAAAGTACTTCGTTACATTACGACTCTGCAGCGAATGCATGTAATCAGAGGTGAGTGCACCTCGGCCGTTAAGAGCAAACATCCTTACAAGTGACCCTATCAACACAGACTGTCACACGGCCGTCCGCTGTCCTCCGTTGCAGGCCTACGACGTGGTGCGACCAGAACTCGTCGCCGAGGACGAGGTGAAGCGGAAGACCTACCGGCGTCTCGGGAACGGCTCCCCGGAGCTGGAGGGGATGTACGCGGAGGACGACGGTTCCTCTCCATCCCACCGTCGACACCGCGACACCCACCGCCGGGCGGACGACAGGGGCAGGCGAGGGAAACTCACGGGCAGTTTGAGGAATCGCCGGTCGATGTCCGGGTCTCGACAGAGAAGGAGGTAAGAACTTAGCCTCGTGTAACAAGATCTGACAAGAGTTAACGCGTGTGAGCAAGACGGTAGGCCGTGGAATTACCCAGAGGGCAAGTGGGGGTGGATTCGTTTGGCTTATATATCAGGAGTTCAATTTGTTTTCGTTCGTGTGTGCCCCGCATTTCTGAAGTATTTATCTATTTTCTTTTTATAGGACCAGCATTCACGCACTCACCCAGTAATGTGTTCCGGTGAACTGTACTCCTCTATGAGACTGACTGCTTACTGATGTCTGATGTATTCTGTTCCTTCACACAAGTTATTCTATATCCTCTGGTCTTTCCGTTTATCTTAAGTTTTCTTGCTTGACAACTCTGGAATGAGCTCAGTCGATCTCCTCATATAGACGTGTTCAATCGAACACCATTCAGCCATGCTGAAATTAATGCGTGAAGATTATAACCACCAATGCATGTAGCAAATTAGTCATTCATTCAATTGAGTGAATTCGAGCAATGTAGTTTGAACGAACCTGCCGAAGGTTCAACATCGCAGCTCAAGATTCAAACCCTGGTTTTCTTAGTCGTGAGTCCGAAGTTCTAGCCACTGTGCCACCAATACTTTGCTTTAATGATATAATAAAAATAGCAATTACAATTTAGTTTTTTTCTTTAATACACCTTAACTGCGCCTGATCCAGTCTTAAATTGTTTATTTTATACGATACACCTAATTTTACATAAAATATATCTAGTTACAATAATGTTACTTTTAAGGGACAATAACGACGTTAAAAACTCTTGTTGACAGAGCTATGACATGAGTTTTATTGTGCAGTGTAGCTCCAATAAATTTGTTCACTTTCAGGATAGACGAGGCGGCCGATTGGGTCAGCTACGAGTCTCAAACATCAGTAGTCACCGACAGAACAGATGAGAGAAAACCTCTGGCTAGGGCGACGGACAAGGGCCAGAAAATGCCACGAAATGGCAGGATTAGGCATCGTTACAAATCTGGTGATAGTCCAGAAGGTTGGTGCACATGTCAAACATTGCGAGTTTCCCGGTATTTGTTTAGTTCCTATGATTGTTCCAATAAGTGGCTTGTTCACAAAGGAGACTTATTTGAGACGCGGTCGAGACGATGGATAAACCTTGTCTCGACCGAGTCTACTTGGTGTTCTGGCCAATTTACTTGCGTGTACATGTACTATTTAAAGTGTTTAACTAACGTATTTGAAGTCATACATGTAATATTTATTTATTTTCTCTGAGATATTTAAGATTACAGTTGTACTGATGTATAGATCAAATTGCTGTGGAAGTGTATTCTTGACAGATTTACTCTAGAAATAACAATAGTGTCACAAATTGCATGCAAAATAATTTCCCCAAAAATATTGAACCTCTTTGACCATCAATGATAGTAATGTAATCATATCACGTTTATAAAATATCTTTACGTTCAAGTGTCTGCATATACATGCAAGTTCAGTAAGACTGACAGGAATGAAACACACACTGACTAACTCTTCAAGACGTTATTGACTTTACGATTAAGAGAAATATATTAATATGCGTTTTGTTGTTTATGTATAAGATTGTCAGTAACATATGTCCATCTGTAATGACAAGTATGTTTAATATAGATAATGAAATCCACAAATGCATGACACATCATGCTGAACTGTGGCACTTTCTAATTTCAAAAACTAACGTGTTATACACAAATATTAGACACCGTGGTGTTAAGCTGTGGATTTATAAAATTATAGTAAAAACAGTTGATTGTAATTATGCATTCGTAATATTCAAATGTCAACTGAAAAGCTTTTTGTCATTAAGCAATATCAGTACCTTAGATAATTAGCTTTCATTATTGAAAATAATGATCGGGTAAAGTGTTGCTGTGATTTGTGCTGTTGTTCTATTTTTCGATTCATTAACTGCATGGAATGTTTTCTTTTTTGTTATCTTGCACCAAGGAAAAACAATGACATATGTATTGCATGTATTGGAGGGAACATCTGGCACTTGTGGCTGATGTTCACATCCTCATTATAGAAACATTGACAACATAATCAAATATATACTATGTACATTTTAAAGCATATATACATAATGTAATAAAGCACCATAAATATTGTTATTCGACCATTTAGAAGACATGGACACGACAATGTCATCATCGACAGTGTACAACATGAACCTGCCGCCACTTGCCCATCATCCAGGTGTCAACGGCCGCATGTCTCCAGAAGACGCTGCAAGACAAGACAGACAGGTAACACACGTAGACAGGTAACACAGGTGTACATGTAGGCGGACATGTATCACATGGTATGTAATATATTGTTCATGGCTCCAAGATTTGCTTCTTTTGTAAGAACTGAACTGACTTTGGAGCATAGTATTTGAAACGACCCATCAGCTAGGAGTCTTTGTCACGTATTGGTGTCACGTGATTTGGCTCAAGTTTCTGCGGGATAATTTGGCTGTAGATGGTGTACAGGTGGTATCCGTATTCACAGTAGGGGTTCTCTCTTTTATGTAAATGACCTGCTTCACTTTCCTCTTTCCAGTTTGATTCTCGGGTGAGGACATAACTATTTTATGATAAGTGTATAGATGTGAAGTGGATTGACGGATGGCAATATACATAATTAACACAACGTATTGTTTTGCTGCATAGTATCAAACGTAACGTTATTTTGCAGTTGAATAAACAACGACTGAGACAGAAAAAGGAAAGACTCAATCGCCGATGTGAGTGTTGTGGGAGAGAAAGACGACCGAATCATAGACAATTGTTAAGATTGTTAATTATTTGTTTGTTTTTAGATTACATTGTATTCATCACTTGTTAAGATCGTTAATGTTCTGGTTTTATATGACATTTGTTTGCATTGTATTCATCTGTATTCAGGTCTGTTCTGCGTTTTGTGTTACAGCTGTATATTAATTTATCTTCAACACATGAAACATTAAGACAACACCTGGTACATGAAACTAAAATGTAAAGCTGCAATAAATGACCCAATTGCGTGCAAGCACGGTTGTGTATACGTATGGAATGTTCACCGTATGTTCCATGACCGTTCAACCTGCAAATTTGATTTACATTTCATCTGTTTCTAGCTAAAGGCGGTGACGATCAAACTCTGTCAGACTCCGAAAGAACACCGATTGAAAGTTATAGTACCGATCATCATACATCTACGAAAGACCAAGTAAGAATACATGCATTAAAATAACTATCGAAGTGTATGTTAGAACGGACCCTACATTAGCTATGACCACTATGTGTGAACTTGAATCGAAGACATTTGCAGATTATTGAAGATTGATTTATTTACTACCGTAGTATGTACACCTTACGCATAGAATCGACAGTTGACTTCGATGGCAGTTTTAGTGTCAACATATCTACACTCTACTCAAGTCAACTTTTACAAATGAAAATGCTCCAAATTGTGACGTTGTATCGATATATATTTTCCTTTTTGGAATAAGTGACACATACGTTGTCGTTGGTCCCATTGAGTCGGTTATAGGACAATCCCTACTGGTGTTAGACAGATCCAGAGCTACACCAACATCACCGACGAAGGCGGACACATTCCGAAGGAGACGAAAAATACAGCTCCGATGATGACGATCCGGTCTCTGAAGCAATTGGTCAACTCCGCGTTCTCATAGAGGACGCGTTTAAGTTGTTCCTGCCCAGTGACCAGTCGATTCGGCCATTCAGGTTGACCGTTATATCGGTGTCCGCCGACGGTGTTTTCTTTGCTCAGTTCACCACTGTTGCATTTTTCACGACACTTAATTTTCAGCGTCCAATCACCTGTCAACACGTGCATCACAACTTCTGTGCTTGTCCCGCAGCATTGCAACAGTCAACGGTTCTCCCCGCGATGGTCGTTCAGATATGAGTCTAAGGCAGCATTCCGGTGGGAAGTATTGCCGTCAGTTTTTAACAAGATTGCTACCCAGGCCAAAACCATAAACCCGAGTGAAGGACAAAGAACCGTTTGGCTTACCGAGAGTCTGTGTTTGGTTTTATATGTGGATAACTCGCCCTTCTGTGCAAAAGGAAATTTTGCATTCCATGGAGAGTATGTGTGTCGCAGCAAACCTCTATTTATGCACCAGTACACAGAGTAAATTACAAAAAGTCATCCCGCCACATGTTCGCAATGCAGCAAATACCCATTACGTTCCACACATCAGATGTGCTCAAGATCACTGATAATTTTATTTTCGTTTAATAATTCATGTTAACAATAACCTTTAACCGGTGCATTTCTAAACTTTATTTTAACAACGAATACTCATCGACCCTTGGACGCCACACCCCGGAAGTGACGTCGATATACCGCCCTTTCTTTGTGCAACGCACAAACCAGCTTCAGTCAGGATGCTTCCGGTCAATTTCACCACTATTTTGATGTTATCACGCGTAGTTGTGTCACACGTGATGTCCTGCGACGTCGTAATATGTCACGTCACTTTCATGTAACGCATATATGTGTCACACGTGATGTCCTGCGCATGCGCATGTTATGTTCCGGCAGATGGACGTGGCGCCCATGTTGAGAGCGGACGGCCACGGCAGCACGCCGGAGTACCGTGAAGAGATACTCGACAATGCACGAAAACGCATCCACGGCCTCCTAGACGACGCCTTTGCACTCGTAGCCACCCGCCCGCCTAGGTGCGACGTCCGCCGTCACTGGCAGCTTGTGTCTCACCCTGCTGTTTGCTTGTTCTGTTGAATCACGCTTTTCTCCTCTTTGTCTTCTTTACGTGTGGATGATATGAGAATTACTCATGTTCATGATTATACGCGGTTGTTATATTGCTAATATTCGACAATAATTATATTAAGAGTTCTTTATCATATCGTGATAAAATATGCGTCCAATGGAATCTTGCTAGATCTTATATCAAATGTTCACAGACGTGTCCTGTTATATATGCTGATGTATCTTGAATGCCGTTTGTGCGACTAACTAACTACATTTAGTCTGCACTCGACAACGTTGTCATTACACGTGTCGATAACAGTCTACGACGACTTTTGACATTTAGCCTAATATTAACATCGTTCGTCGTCAACTCTGTCTTGATCGGCAGGCGCGGGCGGATCAGACTTGGAAACAGGCCCTGCATTGCTGTGTGGTTTGTTTCGCAGGAACCAACGACGAAACAAAGTAACACCCCTTTCTAACTTCCCCTACGACTTGTCCACCCCACCCTATGGTCCTGTTCGTCACTCCCGTAGACGAAGCAGGATGTTTGCGACTCAGTATCATAGATCGGCCCGGCGGCACAAGAGGTACTGCTGCATGGCGTCGTTGTGGTGCGAACTCGCCACGTTGTTGCATGTCGATGTGCATCTCGGATTAAACCGCACGAAGCATGGAGCCGTTCACCCGGTGTCGTTTACGATGTTGTGTACGTGACACGCCCACGAATTTTTCTGCATGCTTATGTTCGTTGTTAAGCAGACTGTCCAAGTTGTTGTTGACTAAATAGGAAATAACACGACCACGAAGATTGAAGAGAAAAATAATAGTGAAAACGTAAAGGTAATGGAGGATATTGCCACGCCATAACATTTGCTATCAAGGGCAACGTCATGGAAGGAGCCATATTGAATATATGTACAGTTGCGTTACAGAAATAGCTATACCAGATGATTTACGGTAGTGGTGTAGACAGCACGAAAGAAACAAGAAACGAAATGGAAACATATATGTCACGCGCTGAAGAGGAATGAAAGACGCATGGTGGTACGAAGAAACAAACAAAAACAGTGTTGTCTATATTTATACCGAAACATACATGTGGTCAGCGCCTCGATCACACGTACGCATTTATTATAACATCCTCAGTCGTGCCGTTGTCGATGTTGCATGAAGTCACTACGCATGAACATGTGTCGTTACGTTGTCCGTACACTTAGTCTCATCAGTACAACTCGGTTAGTTTCGGTTTCTTAACAGGTTGCAGTGATTGGTCAGCAACTCAACATTTATTGTAAATAAATATGCACATCCAACTAGTTTATAACAGAGGCATACGCTGGATACAAGAAAAGAAGATACTAGCAATGAATACAGCGAAAGACTTTAAACGATTAAGGAATGCCATTGAACGTTGTTTCTTTCAGAAAGTTACTGTTAGAAAAAATCGATGCCTCAATTTTTGTTTCTTTAAAATTGCTATTTTCTTTGTCATCGAGTAACCGCGTTTACTTTTGCGGCCTCCCTGGACTGGTGTGTTTATCGGGTCAGTCTGACCACACTGTCAACTCTCTGTCACTTCGTAGTCGCTGGTGATCAGCACTCCTTTCTGTCTCATGCGTACGCACTGCATTATCACAATGCGAATAGCTTAGACGCACCTGTTTCTCTGTTGTGTGCATGGTACAAATGAATTAGGGTGCCACGTAGGCGGGTAGAGCGTACGTAGGCTACCTACGGTGATCAGGCATGTAGCTGTATATACGCTATATGATTCGTTTGAATCTCCCTCGCGCTCAACCTGTCATACGTCTCGTGCCTAATATTGCAGTTTTGCTGCGCTGCTTTTTTCTTGCGTGTATGCGTGCGTGCTGTGTGTCAATATATGTGGTCTCTCTGTCTTTCTGTCTTTCTGTCTGTCTTTCTGTCTTTCTGGCTTTCTGTCTTTCTGTCTTTCTGTCTTTCTGTCTGTCTTTCTGTCTTTCTGTCTGTCTTTCTGTCTTTCTGTCTGTCTGTCTGTCTGTCTGTCTGTCTGTCTGTCTGTCTGTCTGTCTGTCTGTCTGTCTTTCTGCATGCATGCATGCATGATGCATGCATGAATGCATACATGTATGTATGTATGTATGCATGTACGTATGGATGTATATATTTATGTATGGGTGTATGTATATTATGTATATGTATGTATGTATGTATGTATATATATGTATGTATGTATGTGTGTATCCATGTATACATATATGTACGCACATACGTGTGGGTGCGCGTGCATGTATGCGTGCGTGCGTGGTGTATATATATATATATAATATATATATATATATATATATATATATATATATGGATATATCTGTCTACTACGTAAATAACTATGTTATATGTCTATACATACAAGTCTATTCACGTGTCTTCACGGATCGTCCCAGCTGTGACCAGTTGTTGTCTTTCAGTCGCCACGAAATGACACAGGCCGGACCCGGCGACATTCCTGACACGGCGACGACAGCAGGTGGGTAACAACAGGACGTGAGTGTGTGTGTGTGTGTGTGTGTGTGTGTGTGTGTGTGTGTGTGTGTGTGTGTGTGTGTGTGTGTGTGTGTGTGTGTGTGTCGTGTGTCCGTGCGTGCGTGCGTGCGTGTGTGCGTGTGTGTGAGTGTGCGTGTGCGCGCGTGCGTGTGTGCGTGCGTGTGCCAGTACACACCATGTATAGTTCCGCACTGACGATGTGCCCTGGGAAATATAAACATGTACTTGGACGTCATTACACCTCATATCTACTGTAATATAACATAACTTCATTTCTCAGTTTACTTTGCATATTTTTAGTTTTACTTTGTCTATGATTCAGTGTATTGATTGGTAGACGTAATGCTTGAGCAAGCCAGTAAGACGTAGCATTGCTCACAAATAAACAGAAATTGACAAGTGTTACCTTGGAAATTAATTTCTTTCAAGGATGTGATATCTCCGCTACAGCTGGCCACTGGCAAATCCTAAATGTTCAACATTATATAAACCTTATCACATCAACGATGCAGAACATATTCAGCCACGTTCAACTTGATCCAAATTTCACCCGTGTAGAACGTAACATTATCAGGCGGACATACCGGATAGAGGGTCTACATTCAGGATGGACTAACTGTTGACATCACACATTCGTTTCTGCAGCGACTGAAGAACGGCATCACACTCCCCTG